>CAHIKZ030002667.1:222500-237500 GCA_903632075.3 Acanthosepion pharaonis
CGTTTTCATTTTCTTTTTTTTATGTTATTGTTTTTGCAGATACATTTTTATCCACTGGGCGATGTGTCCTTGAGTGGATGAAAGCATTGGTTGAATCCAGTGACTTAATTCAAAGAGTTGTAAGTTCAATACCTGGCTACGGCAGAGGTGAACAAAAAACTTGGAGAGTTGAGTTAAAAGGGAGATAATTGATACTGAGACATCTGGAAGAGGTATGGCAGGTGGAACTAGAACACTCTATCTGGTGGCTGAAATAACGGGTTCATTTCGAAATTCCAATCACCTGAAGAAGGCTGGAGCGTACAAGGGCCAAAATGTTATGAATATGCCAACAAGCATGAGGTCAACAGTCCAAACAATGTAAATTATAAAAAAATTTTTTTTTTTATCTATATTTCTGAGATGAGGTATTGTAACTATTTATACTATTTACATTGTTCAGACTGTTGTCCTCATCTTTATTGTCATATCCACAACATTTCAGCCATTGTAGGCTCCGGCCTTCTTCAGATGATAGACATTGCAATTTCAAACCAAATTTAATGGTTTCAATTAATTCCCTTTAGTAACTCAACTCTCCAAGATTTTGTTCACCCATTGCTGTGGCCAAGGATTGAACCTAAGGACATATAGCCCAGTGGATAAAAGCGTTGGTTGAACTTCTTCAAAAGTGACTTGACCAAAAAGAGTTATGAGTTCAATACCTGGCTAGAATTTAGTTTTCCTTCACTTTGTTTTTCCAACTAAGACTGAAGAGCCCAGTCTACTCTACTATTTATCCCATAGCTGCAGGGAGAAGAGATGGATTCATGCCTTCTGTTTGTGCAAAAGTGAAGGTAATGAACTTGACTGGAATTCAACCTTGGCTTACTGATTTTGTGTTTCAAGTTGCTAACCATTATGGCAGCTGCATCATATCTATGCTGCAAATAAAGGAAGGATAGATATTTGTTTTTGTTGGAATTGGTGACAATGTTGAGGAAAAGAAAATAGATTGTTTGAGCCAGAAGAGGTTAAGCTACATCCTTTTTTCAACATTCTTGTCTGTCATTGGAATGGTGAACTGTAAATGATCTGCTTTTCATTGTTCTTGTCTTGTTCTTTGGCAGATGAACTTTTAATGTTCATTTGGTTGCTAAAAATACTGAAAATACTTTTTCTTCCATGAAGAAGAAGACAGCAGTTTGACTTTGATTACAGCTACTCTTTTTTCTTTTTGAGACGACACAGTAATTTGTGGTAAGCTAACACTTGTCTTCAGAAATATGACATTGAATATATCTTCGTCTAGAAATATTTCTAAAGACCAATCCCTTACTGGAACTCCAGCTCATATTAGAATCACATTGGATATTTGTGGATGCTCTAATATGCTGTACTTTTTTCTTTGTAACAAAGGTTTTGCAATTGTCAATTTCATTGGTTTAAAGAGAATATAATTACTTGGCAAGTATAAGGAGTTGGACATTATATGCAGTTGTTAGTAAGTTATACTTGTCTCTTTCAACATAATTCTGTTTTCATTAGGTCCAATCAAAACTATATTTTTTTTTTCTTCACATTGTTCCTTGCTGTTTATACATACAACTATGTATCAATTTAAATCTTGGTGTTGTCACTTTCAGATGTTGTTTTAATTTGTTGATTATTTTTTTTTACTTTCTTTTTTATCAAGATCTAACATATTCATATTCCATGAGTACAAACTCAGTCTTTGGGGTGTCAAATACATTAATAGTGTTTGATATTTGGAATCTGCTTTGGCACAGACCCTGTAGTGTCAATTTTAAAAGATTGTTTCTGGGTCTCCAAAAGGGTTGTACTTGACAATGAAGAATTGAGGACAGTTATGGGGTTTCCATCATGAAACCAAAACTCTGATGTTGGAAGCAAAACTTGAATTTTTCCTGACAACAGTCAAGACATCTGCACAAATTATCAAAGTGAGGAAATTTTAAAAGTTGCTATCCTGTGACATTTGACCTTGACATTCAATCAGCAACTTGAGTTTCTTTTTTTTTTTTCTTTTTTTTTTTTTTATTTAAAAAAAAGTTTTTTTAATAATCATTTCACCCCAAGCAAGGTAATAATCCACTAAGATGCAAGGAGTTACTGGAAGTGAAAAAGAAAGAGAAGACTTTAGTGAGGAGGAAGGATAATAAAAGAATAGGATTCAGGAAGAGAGAAGATGGCGATTGATATGTGTTTAAATCTTTGAAGATTGTAAGTGTAGGGAAGGAAGAAACTGGAAGAGAGTTCCACAAGCAAGAAGTGTGAGAAAAGAAACTATTAGAGAATAACTTATGGCTACACCTAATCTAATTCAGAAGTAAAATGATGAAAACTAGTTGCCAATCTAGTAGTACGCTTAAATTCATATGTTCAAGCTACCAAGGAGGAAAAATCATTAGAACAATTACTATAAAAATATTTATAGAATAGGCACAGGGAAGCTGCATCATGCCAGTGGATGCCAGATCAGGACTGATAACATTGTAGACTATTCTATGGATGTTTTTCAAGAATCTTGTGATATATAGCAGGAGCACCAGACCAAATGTAGCAGCAATATTCAATTCATGAATAAATGGTAGGTTTATAAATGTGCAAAATGGATTCTGGCAAGAAAAATTTGCCTGGCATGACACTGTGAGCCAAATTTCCTCACAGCAGATATCTTCGCCTGTTGTCTGGTTCAAACTCCTCAACAATCTTTTGAACAGAAGTAGTTTTATCACTTGTTCCCTGTTTAGGATTGGGTTTCCAGTTCTTTCTAAAGTCTTTTCATTCTGCTTCACTCTCATTAGCCCCTTGGATCTTTGTGGTATTATCACCTTGCTTTGGATGAATGGATTAAAAAAAAAAAATAAATAAAAGTAGACTTATCAATTGATTGATTCAATATAATCCTTCCACTTCGTGTTGGTGGAAAATTTCTGACCAATGAGTTTATCGTCTGTCCAGACTGATGGAAGGCAAAAATGGTTCCTGGAGTTGGCTAAAAGGTAGTAGTTTAATTTTGGAGATGTTAAAATTTATAAGCCATTTCTTGCCCTCATTAACAACTAATTGGAAGTCTGTGTCTCCAAGACGAGGTACTGTAATTATTTACACTATTTACATTATTTGGGCTGTTGTTCTCATTGTTTGCATATTCACAATGTTTCAGCCTTTGTACACTCCAGCCTTCTTCAGGTGATTGGAGTTTTGAACTGAACTCTTTATTTTGTACACCGGTGTAGATTTTTTTAGTTCCACAGCAGAGGTAAACAAAAACTTGGAAAATTGCGATAAAGGGAGATAACTGATACTGAGACATCTGGAAGAGGCATGGCACGTGGAACTAGAACAATCTACCCCAGTAACTGAATTAAAGGTTTCAGTTTAAAATTCCAATCACCTGAAGATGTCTGGAGCGTACAAAATCTGAAGTGTCATGACTATGGCAATGAAGATGAGGACAACAGTCCGAACAATGTAAATAGTGTAAATAATTGGACATCATTTTCAAGATCCACTGCTAATTTTACTTTATCAGACTTACTATTACGGCAGAAGTTGTCATCTGAGAGGGAACTGATGAGATTTTCTGAAATTTGTTCATTTTAAAAAATGACCATTTATTTATTTATTTTTTTTTATTGACTGTATTTACTGCTGATGAAAAGGGGTTTCTGTATAATAAATGGAAACATAATCTTTCTCATCAGTAAAATTTATGCTTTGTCATCCTTTACAAATTTTCACTCCCGTAAGATTCTTCTGAACATTTGGTAGTGCTCCAAGGGAATAATCCATTTACAACATTGTGCAAGCTGGTCAGATGATCATGCCAGAGTCAGGAAACTCTTTCTTGTCTTATTAACTTCTTACAACAGGAGAGTGATTCAAAATGGTTAAAGCTACTTAGGAATGGTTCGTGTAAAAGAAAATAAAAAAAAAATCCAGACTGATTAATATCAAAGCCCAGATTTTAAGAAATCTTTGGGGAGAATTCAACTTGGTTCTGCATCACAGATCACCATTCAACTTTAATTGGAATGGTTCTGCTATGAAGAATGGCATGCAATAGCTCATGCTTAATATGAAAAATTGTTCCCAGCTGTTATAAGCAACTGCAGGCAATTATTAAGATACACGAGTCTAGACTTTGAGTAGATGTTAGTCAGGAATGAGTGACATATTTTAAGAAATGTGTGTACTTTTGCAACATCATTTTTATACAAAAATGTTATTTTAGAAAAACAAATTAAGATTTGCACTCAAGTATTTTTTAAAGTTCTCTCAATGGTGTGTAAAATTTTAGTCCACTCTGAATTGGTTTTCTCTTTCTGTTAAATATTTTTTTCATTAACCTGTTAGATTTAAATTTATAAAAGCATTTCTATTTCAAAATTTTATGAAATTTATATTCTAATGGCAGTAATATTAAATTGTAAGATAATGTTTTTGAAAAAAAAAAAAAATTACATAACTATCCACACTGAAAAAAACGATAGCTGTAATTGAGTATTTAAATAATTTTGCAATTGCATTTGGTTATATTTTCTATGTGAGTCATGTAAGATATTTTTTTTAACTCTACTGAATGTAAGAAAAAAATTAAACGATTATAATCATTAAAGCTAAAACTATCCAAAAAAGCTTATATGTAACAAAAAAATGTAATGTTTTATCAGCGTAATCTTTTTTCTTTTTTTTTAATTAATTCATCCCAAGCAAAGGGATAATGCCACTAAGGTGCAAGGAGCCACTGTGAGTGAAAGAGAATAAAATTAAACATCTGGTTTCTGATTCCTTCTAAATCTACCTATTTTCTTTCACTCCCAGTAGACCCTTTCACCTTAGTAGCATTATCACCTTGGTTCGGGTGAATTGATTAAAAATAAGCTAATGCTACTAAGACACAAGGGAGTGAAAGAGAATCAAAAGACTTTAGAAGGAACTGGAAACCCAATTCTAAACAGGAAATGAAGAATAAAACTCTACTCCTGTTCAAAAACTGGGGAGGAGTCTGAACTAGATCATAGGCAAACATATCTACTCTTATGTATTAATTTATGATTGAGATTTTTCCTTATTGGTATTGAGGTATGATTCTTGTTACCAAAATCTGGGAATATCTCATTATTAACGGGATACACTACTTGTAAGACCATTAAATAAATAAATTTGTTATTTTATATTATATTACAAAATCAATTTTCTTTCTTTGAATGATCAATAAAATAAGGAACCAATAAATTTTTTCCTGCTTTTTCTAAAAAGGAAATCATTTTTCTAGTTTGGTAAACAATAAGTTTCTTGAAAATAATACACTTTTTTTCTTTTTTTCCTTTCACTAGAATTTCACAATAATATCACTTTTACCACAAAGATTTTTTTTTAAAGATTCAGGAGAAAAACCTTTTGATTCTTACTAAACAAAAGTTGTTAAATATTTTCTCTTTATTTATTTATGTCTCTGCTATTTACCTTGAGCTTCTCGATAAGAGACAAATGAAGAATCTGCAATATTATTGATCCTGATCTGGCAACTCTTTCCCACTGATGTAAGGTTACCTCTCTATGCCTTTTCTATAAATTTGAATGAGCTCTTTGCTATGGTAATTTGAGTTTTTGAATTTGAGCACAGCATGAGACAGCGAGATCTCATCAATTTACAGTTCAGCTGGCTAGATGTAGCCATAAATTCTATGCTAACAGTTTCTTTTCTCGCACTACTCATTTTTGGAACTCCCTTCTGGCTCCATGCTTTCCAGCCAAAAATTTAAATGCAATGTCAATTGCTATTTACTGTCCACCTGATTGCTGTTTTGTCTTTCTGCTCATCATTAATGTTTCTGTCCCTAATTCTTCAACACCCCATAACTTGTTATCTTTTAGTGGTATTACTGCCTTGCTTTGGGTGATACCAATTTTGCTTGTGGTGATTCACAATTAGGATTTTGGATTGAATATATTTTCCATTCAATGTCCAATACAAAAAAATATCAAATTTATTTGGATTTATTCTTGAAATAATAAAATTTTGAAGTCAGTTTGTATTTAAAAAAAATCATGTGGAAATTAGATAGTTCTGTACATTTTTCAGATGGTCTTTAAAACTAAATGCTCAGAAATTGATAAAAGCTATGAATTGCATTTTTATTGTCAGTTTTTATCATGTCAAATCCCAGTCACCATGTAAAATGTTAATTTTTCTTTTTAAAAAAAAAAAAAAAAAAAAAGTGAAAATCAACCCACCGTATTTCACAAGGTGAACATCATTGTAAAAAAAACAAAAAAATTAAGACTTTGATCCATGGGTATTTGTCTGATCTTTTTGTTTTTTCTCTCTTTATCTATCATTCATTTGTTTTTTCTCACTTTATCTATCATTCTTCATTTCATAGTCTCTTTACTGACTAAAGCTTTTTGGCATTTGCTACAGCTTAATGCTGCTTCAGATGCTAATATAAAAGAAGTGGGTTGATAGAAATTAATTTCGGATTCAAATTCTTAGGAAAGAATCTGGTTGTGACAACCAAGAGATGAGAACATAATCTCTTGAGCAAAATAAATGGTTTAATTCAGAATTGCTTGAAAGGCAAAGTACATTGGCTGAAACATTTTGGGGGGTTGGAAAACAAGACAAGGTTATTAGTCCAATGAGCAATAATTATACCTTGTCTCAAGAAATTTAAAAAAATAAATTCAAAGAAAAAAGAAAAAAATCGACATACCAATGTATCTAATCAATATCAGAAAATAAGGCTGATTTTGATATATGAGATTTTACTCTTTTCAATCTTTATTTGTATCTAACATGCACACACACACTTATATATATTATGGGCTAATTTGCAGTGTAACACCCGTGCTCAGTTTGCATTAAAAATTTCCAGAATTCTTACATTTATGTGTAATTGTACATGCTCCACTCAAATATGGCTTGATAAAATCCACCGTTTTGGAATTATTGACAGTAAAAGTTCAGATTCATTGGCGGCAACCATTACTGGTGTTGTTTGTATACAATCGCTGGCTGCGGAAAGCTAAACGTGGAAGACTACGGAAAGCTAAGTGCAGAACTAATCTTTTTTTGTCTCAATTACAGCACACAACTATTTATGTAGACATGCTCAGTTTGTGCAATGATATCTACACTGATAGCTATTCTGCAAATTAACCATATTATGAACAGTTTTCCAACAAACTACTAAATAAGTAAAATGAAATAATGGCTAAGTGAAGACATATAAACAAATATTTACTTTGCCATTTAAGCATTAATTAATAAAAAGTTATTTAAATAAGAGTTTTATTCTTTTAATTGTTTCACCTTAAGCAAGGCAACAATATCCCCTAGAATGCAGAGTGTTATAGGGAGTGAAAAAGAATGAGAAATCTGACATTGGAGAGGATTGAGGAAAAGGACGAATTATATCTGGGTGGTGACAGTTTGAAAGAATTTATCTCCTTTTCTTTATTTAATCCATTTGTGTTCCTGGATTCTATGATTTTTAGTTTCTCCTTTATGAAAAGTTTGTTATTTCATCTGTGTTGTTGTTTTTTTTTGTTTTTTTTTAATTATATCTGCTACTATTGGTGTTTTACTTTCATTTTTAGTTCCAATATGTTTTGACAAGATGGTATTACTTTTATATCTTTTAGATTTTAATGATAGCAAATGGTTTGCATATTTTTCTTTAAATTTGTTTTTAGTTGTTCCAATGTAAATTCTCTCTACTTCTGGGTTCTCCTGTGTTAAATCACACAAACATATGATGATGATGATGATGATGATGATGCACTCTTCCATTGTTTTCAACGTGTGAGTGTCTTTCAGTTTAGTTTTTAAGTTTGTTTTGTATGAGACAACAATCCTGTTTGGGATTTTCAAACAAATCCACACGAAGGGCATACTAAAGGGTTGACCGTCATATAGGCTGACGTATTAGCCCGAGATTTAGTGTTAACTCTTCTCTCAGATAGTTGAGATAATTCTTTTCAAAGTTACTTATACCTCGGTAGCAGGTATTTCTCCAGTTTGCTTGGTTTTCAACAGCAAGTTCGAACTCCTCTATAGGGATGTTTGCAGCAATTGTATTTAAATTTGTACTTGAAGTGTAATCAAGACGGCCTACATTATGCTTACCATGAAAAAGTTGGCTATACATGAAGATTTTTCGGCATCTGATCATCAATCATTCTGATGACATGACCAGACCACCTGAACTGTGATTGCATCAGAAAGGATTCAATACCACCGACGTCACATTTGATGAAAAGATCAGGGTTAGAGATTTTTGTCCTGTCATATATAACTGCATATTGAATGAAAGCATCAAGTTGATAATTAGATAGAACAGATGTTTTCATTTGTTCGTGAGATGATGACATTTAGCATATTTTCAGGTATGCCAAGCTTTTTCAGTACTTTCCAGAGGGCATCCCTGTTTACAGTGTCAAACGCTTTGGTCAGATTGATAAAAAGATGGTATAGAGTTCATGTTTCTTCTTGCAAAACTTTCTCAGCAACCTGACGAAATGAAAAAATCATATCAATTGTTCCATGACCTGAACGAAAACCACACTGAGATTTGGGATGGATATGTCGTCAGTGAGATATTTGATTATTCTGTTGAAAATAGCACAAGCGAGAATTTTGCCAGCGATACTTAGAAGTGCAATGCCACAGGAATTATCACATACAACCTTTTTGCCTGTGTCCTTGAACAGATGTTTTATACAAGCATCTTTGTAGTCCTGTGGAACAGAAACAACCTTCCATATGACTTTAAAAG
Source organism: Acanthosepion pharaonis (assembly GCA_903632075.3). NCBI lineage: Eukaryota > Metazoa > Mollusca > Cephalopoda > Sepiida > Sepiidae > Acanthosepion > Acanthosepion pharaonis. Next base: position 231,290 of record CAHIKZ030002667.1, read on the forward strand.
GCTCAAGGAGTTTCTTAACCAGAGTCTTCCCACCATATTTAAAAATTTGGGGAGGAATAGCATCTTTACCAGTGGCTTTGTTTGAGGACAATTACTTGATAGAATCCTGAATTTCCTTTACGCATGGCTCAAGAGACCACTGGAAAATTTCTGGTCGCTGATGAATTGTCATTGATGGCAGAGGTTGAATTAAGGACACTTTCAAAGTGTTCTTTCCATCGTGATATAAATTTGCTTCATGTCTATGTGGAGTGTGTTACTGTCAGATGACAAAGCAGGTGAAATCCCATTTCCTTGTGGGCTGTACTCCTTTCTAAGACCTTTATAGAATGCTTTGGGATATGTCTTGTCAGCTGCTCCTGGATTTCCACAGCCTTAGCAGACCAACAAGAATCTTTCATTTTTCTGTGAGCATTTGGCACTTCCCGCTTACACTGCTTATATATAAATGTTTTGATGGACAATTTTTATTGTTTAAAAATATTTTGTGCGAATCATGCATCTTCTTGATGTGACGTTGAACATGAGTGTCATTTACATTGAACCAGTCCTGATGCTTCATTATGAGAAGTCCTAGAACTTCAAAGGAGTTGGAATAAATGGCATCTCTGAGAGATTTCCAGGAGGATTCAATGTCTTCTGAGATCACAACTAAATCCAGTCTCAAATCCAGTGTGTCAGTGCATCAGAATTCAGGGGTGAGATGTTGATTTGTTTAGGAACTGTAGTGCTAACAAGAGGTTTCTTGCGCACGAGTCTAAAGGAATCTTTACTGCGTAGTAGAGCATGGTCTGAAAGATAGCAAGTGTTGTGGAAAGAGCGGGTAATATTGAAGTCTTTTACATAATGTTTCTTAGTGATAATGCAATCAATCATATGCCAATCTTTGGATCTGGGATGCATCCAAGTCGTTTTGTGATGATTGGATTGCTGATAACATGTTGGTGATGGTAAGATCAAATTCTTGGCAGAGAGAAAGTAGTTGTAGCCTATTAGAATTCATACTCCTGATCCCGTGAGTGCCAAACACCTGGCCATGTCTTATGGTCAGCGTTATTTTTATATATATATATATATATATATATATATATATATATATATATATATATAGTCATCCACAAACTGTTTCAGTGTATCACAGCATTTCAATGTGGCTAGACACATGCTTGTCTCAAGCTGGGATTGAAACTTGACCTATTTGACATCAGTTGGAGACTCTTACCGCTTAAGCTCTTGGCACACACTACAGAAAAAGGGAATTTTTAATGCATTATATACATGATATATGCATTATCAGCTGCCAGAGTGCTCTATTCATTGTAAAGAGCTTAACATTATAGCAGCAGCCGTCAAATACCCTTTCTTCCAAAGTGGTCAACTGACTAGTGGGAGTATGGGGAATATCTATTACAAAGTGGAAAAAGTTTTCTTGTGACACATTTTGTTCTTTACAACTTCATCAGACTACATTTGGTATGTTGATCTGACTATACATGCACAGAAATGAGGAATGCTTGGAATTTTAATTTTTAAAATTTAAAAATATATATATATGAGAGATCTGTGGATTGTTATTTATGGGAATGACTACAAGATTACTTATGCTGAGTTGGGGTGGTGTGATTATACAAAGTTATGGTAAGATGTAAAGGAAACCCAGATAAATATATATATGAGAAGAGCTGAAGGTCCCTGGAAAAGGAAGCTATTCCCTCAAAACATTTAATAACAGAAAATATACAAGCTACAACTGTAGAATTTATATCCCTCAATATTGACATGATGAAGAGAAACATTAAAAATATTTTTAAACTCATCCAATATCCTAATTGTAATGTAAATTCTCATCAAATTTATGAAAATAAAAAAAATAAAAATATAGATAATTTTAATAAAACTAGAGAAACGATATTATCTACGAGCTGAATCACAACTACATTTGAAAAAAATTTATCTAAACTTAATAAAAAATTTGTTATAGTTATTTTTGGAACAATAAGAGATTTAATTCATAAAAAATAAATTAGTAACGTAAATGTTGTGGCGCTCTCCCTCTGATGAGTCTATTGTGGACTCTTCCATTTACTATAGAATTGGTAGGAGGGTGAGGCTTGAGGGAATGGTAGTATAGATTGAACACTGGTCAACCGACACACACTCCCAAGTTGTGTAATACTCTTCTGGTCAATACATGCTTTATCTGCAACCTCATGTTTTGTTATTTCTTGACCATATACTTGATTACAACAGAAGTAAGTATTTATACTGTAAGAAATGTCGCAGAAAATACATAGGTGAGGCATCTAGAAATTTATATATAATATATGAACACAAAGGGGACTTTTTATAAAACACACTCGATGCATCAAAATGAATCTGACCATAATTTCAACTTAATGCAGTTTTAATTAAAATGACCATAACTTACTGAGGTGAAAATGTATAGAAAGTGTGATGATTTCTGAAGCGTTCATGGAAAATTGCATCTTAGTTCATATGATATTTCAATTTTCTTAACAAATCTACTGCTATCAAAATGTAGGATCGGCTTGTTTGTGTTTATAAACACATTGGATGCCAGGAAGGTTAAATTTAAATCTTAGCATCTGTACATCTTCAGTATTCCTTTGAATGTATCATTATCACTGACATTTTGTTTATATTTTTGTCCCTTCTCCCTTCACATATATAATTCCATCAACAGGAAAATTATTTAAGTCTGAAGTCCCTTTTGAATGATGAAATATATTACATAGAATTTTGCACGTTTATTTTATCATTCAATTACCTACAATTTTTTATATATATATATATATATATATATGAGAGAGAGAGATTTTATATATCATATTTCTCCCATAAATAATGAATGAATAATATAATTATAGCTTATTTATATATACAGTTCCTCCAACTACTCAACCAGCATAAGTTGATCTACATTAATCAACTAGTGACCTATATACACAACACTCTCTCTCTCTCTCTCTCTCTCTCTCTATATATATATATATATATATATATATATATATATATATATATATATATAGAGAGAGTGTGTGCTATAGGTGTGCCACTAGGTCTGAAGATTACATTGAAGCATGAAACTGTCACCATACAGTGTTTATTCCTATACCCACACTGTCTGTACCTATAAGCACTTTATCCACAATAGTCACAATTCTATAAACATAACAAATTTTAAACGTATGTTTGTCTCTCTCTCTCTCTCTCTCTCTCTCATATATATATATATATATTAGTTGGGATCAAATATAAATAAATCTGTATAAATTTCTTCTTTATCTTATCTATCTATCTATCCTCTTATAAATTATCCAATGGGAATAACTTGTATCCCAAAATATCTCTGAAGATAAATATACACATTGCCTGAAATATGAATGTTTAAAGGCCTATGTTGATATGTGTCAAATTTTCAAAGTCTACAAGTGAATTAAGAGAAGGAAAACTGATTTTTAAAGCTCAGCTGCCTTGCAGCCATACCCAGTCATGGGAAAGACTTCAGGAGTAAAGAGGACAGATTTAGAACCAAAATCCTTAAGACCCTCTGATGTTCTGGCAACTCCTGTGATGTCGCTGACCCTAAGCTGTATTGGACTCTACCTGTTAACTATTTTTTATTGTAACTGGTATAACCAGTTATCTCCCTCTTACCAACTTAATGGACTGTTCCTATCAGCAGTGGCTGCAGCAGGGAGCATAGACTTGCATCCTCCTTCTGCCCAGTGTGGATTGGGCCATAAGAGACTCTTTAAACTGATTTCTTTCAAAGGCACAAGAACTTTACTTGCCCAGGGGAATTACACTGACATTTTAAACCAGACCTGGACTCTTATCATTGGTAGAAGAGTGTTAAAGATGACTAGTTACAAACATCCATCCACATTTCATAACAAAGACTATTCACAATAGAAATTGGAATTTAAAGTATGGCAAATGTTTTCTGAAATGGACAAAAAAAGACAAGGTATAGCACTGACACTCTCCTTGGAAAGAAAAATACAAGAAATTGCCACAGCTATAGATAAATCTCTCCTAATGACTGATGATGGTTTTAAAAATGTTCTAACAAAATTGGATAAATTATTTGAAAAGGAAAAGACATACCAAATTTATGATGCCTATACAAAATTTGAAAATTTTAAGAAGTCTGAGACAATGTCAATACTAGACTACATAGTAGAGTTTGGACAGTTAAATAAGAAATGTACCAATTTAAAAATTGACACTGATTCTTGTGGGAAAATAGGAATGGCTTACCTCCCAAATGACCTCGCGTCTGTCTGGCCTGTGGGTTGAGAAAAGAAAGAAAGGGTCCAAGATGGCGTCTGTGACTTTTTAATATTCACGGTCTCATGTAGTCACGCAAAGTCGCGTTATACGCATGCTAATGAGGTGTGTCTGGGCTCCATAAAAGCAGGTCGCTTGGAGAAATTGGCAGAAGGGCATTACGCCCGTGTTCGGTGTACATTGCTTTGCGTTGCAACGGAAAGAGTTGCGTCCCTTACACTGTTGAATTCAACTCCTTTGCCCTGAAATTGCTATGTTTGGTCAGAAAGTAAACATTCAAACTGCATCAATGCAACGCTATTGTGTGAACATCATTAGAAATAAGGAAACTACTAATGATGAAAATGTTATTCTCATAGTTGATAACATAGAAAGAAGTGACAAAAGAAATACACTTTTAAAATTACATAAACAATTTGATCATTAGACTTCAGCCATGTTATTGAACAGATTTCTCCCTTATTGAACATTTTTTTTTTATACTTGCTATTTCTATTTCTAATCTCTGCAACAAATTTAGTTGATTTGATCGCTTTGACCAAACCACTGTTATCTACAAAACACTTGATAGGAATGATTTTTGGTGATTATTATTAAACAACTCACCTAAGTGCATTGAGATACTGAATGCATTGTCAATCCCCCTCCAGTACAGCTAGTGCCTCACTGGCTAATGTTCTTTTTACTACTCTCTTGGACAACATCTGTGATGTGGAATGGGGGCATGTTTTCCATGGACAACTGCTGATCTCTCATGAGACCCTACCCAGGCTTCCACCATGGAGAGGACATTCCAGCATCACCTCAACATAACAAAACACAGGAAGAAACAGTCTACTGATGGGAGGATTCCAAAGGTCCTTCTGTGTGGGAAACTGGTCACTGGCAAGTGGTCACAAAGGCAACCTCATTTTCAATTCCAGGACATTCGCAAAAGGGACATATGAGCATTGAGAGGTGGAAAAATGTCGCCAACAGTAGCTCATGCTGGAATCATGATTTACACCATGGACTGAAGCAAGGAGAGAAGAAACAGAGGCTTGCTGCCAGGGAGAAGCATACTTAAAGAGAAGAAAAACAAGATGTTAATATGTGGCGGGGGTGTCTTCACATGCATTTGTTACTCCTGTATGTGCCTGTACAGCCATAATAGATGCTTTAACAGAGCCACAGTCTCTCAACACTGACAAATGTAACACACACAGGTGAATTATTGTTCAGTCTGATGTTGAAATTAATGTTAGGTAACTAACTAAATTAAAAATAATACTTTTCTTTTAATGCTTTGTGAATGTATAATTTATTTAAAAATTAGAATGAAGTCTCATTCAGGTTAGCCAAAAATAGTGGGTTTATTTGAGGAGATGAAACATTAAAGATATAATCCCTCTTTCAAGGGGCAGTTTGTGATAATGTCTTCCATAATGAACCTATGTGATTATCCCCACTTTTTTTGCCAGTGCATTTCTAATGCTTGCTAGACAGGGTTGCCAAAAATGTAGTATAAAAAAAAAAAGGACATAAACTTTATTTTTCAATTTATACTTAAGATGACATAAGGACAAGAGGTTTCTTTTCTTCTCCATGGAACTTCTTCATCCCCAGTGAATCACATGTTACTTATAACATATAGTACTATTATTACACTATCACCTGTTTAAAAAACAATCACAATAATATCTATACTACAATCTATTGTAATATAGAAACAAGTTTGATTAAAAAGAAATTACACCGTCTGTCTGTTTAAATTTTTATTGTCTTTTTTTCAGTTTTCAAATGTCTTGAGTATTGAAATTGTGAATAAAATTTCCAAAGTTCATATTGTGTTATTGATTTGTTCAAGTACTTTCGGCTGTTGGTCATTTTTAAGAACCATGTGGTGCCTGTATGTTAG
>CAHIKZ030002667.1:242500-307500 GCA_903632075.3 Acanthosepion pharaonis
TTAGTGTTATTTGTTTTCTACAGCTTATCAACCTTTTGCAGGTTATTTAAAGCCAGAAAATATTTTTAGATTGTGAGTTATAAGAGTCTAGAAGGACTACTCTAAATTTAAAACCATGGAGAAGTCCGCAGGAAAATCACTTGACTATTTCCATCTAAAAGTCATAGCATTCCACTGATATTCAAGAAAAAAAGAAACCGTAAAGAGCTATGATCATTTGTATCTTTAAAGAATTTGATGACATATTATTTTCTTAGTTAATAGAAAGCATAAGAAAAAAAAAAAATCAAAATATAAAAGAAAATGTATAAGGGGAAAGAGATTTCTGGGTCCAAAAAGAAAATCCAGGCCATGCAAGACAGACCAATATTTCCAAATATTACTAAACTAAAGTCTTCGATTTTCTTTTTTTTAAATTATAACCAGTTGTATGTTAACCATAACATCTTTTTACAGAAGAGCATGAAATGGTATTGATCCATTGAGTGCCAGAAATCTTTTGAATGAATTAAGAAATTAGTAACAATTTGACTTATTAACACATGGTTATTCCAAGTAGAAAAAAAAAAAAAGAAAGAAATTGTTGCAATTACACTTCAAATTATGATTTGCTATGTAATGGAATTTATGATTTGCTATATAGTGGGATAGGTACAAAAGGTTGTGATGGACAAATTTTTGTTGGTCACCAGTTTGTAGTGAAGGAGTTACTTGTTATGGCTGAGTTAGAAAACTTTGAAACTTAATAAATTCAACCTTGTCAAAAGAAATAAAGTGAAAGAATTTTACATCCACGAGATCGCTAAAAAAAGAGCATAGCATGATGAAAAAGACACCAAACTTGATGAAAACAAAATTTTATTCTAGGAGTTTGTTTGAAATTAACTAGTTGTTTTGCCAAGTATTTGTGTTTTCTGGAGGGGAAGTGCTATATTATTACAGCGCAGAGTGAGAAAGAGGGTTTGTTGTCTCTTTCTATATAGTTCTGAAGCACACTATCCAATGGGTGTCTTGGCAGACAAGGTAAAGAAAAAATCCACAAGGCAATAGTAAATGATTTTTGTTTATTAATTGCAGCTGAAAGAAATTAATCAGATTAAGAAATATTATATAAAAAAAAAAAAAAAAAAAGGGTTAGATGGCAGAAATTTCCTTCAAACTGATATGAAACATTTGTTTGGTTTACAAAAGACAAAAAAATTAAAATTAGATTATCTGTCATCTAAAATATACCATACTAATGGCTTCTCATAATATGAAATTTATTCTAACCAAGAACGACAATAAAAGTTTGATTCATCAGTGCGAAAAGATTGTGCAGAATCTGAAGAATTTTGGAAACATTTTTTTTTTTTAACCAAGAAATCTCATGTTCCTTCTAATTAATGGCTAATTCATCATTTCACAGGTCAGTGAAAAGTCTACACCACATCCTATTTTTATTTTTATCTTGTGGGGACTTGTGACTATCAACTGACTCTGTCAAATATATTGTATTCCAGATATATTTAATTATATATTTAATGTGTGGTTGCTTATTAGTTTGGAGTTTTTTTTTCTTTTAATTTAAAAAAAAAGATCATTAAACATGCACAATATTACGAATCTGGCAGGTGTTAATTAGAAGAAACTAGAAAATGCGAAACTAGAAAATGCCATGAAAGGCAGAGGAATAAAATGTTGGCTAGAAAGCAACAATTTGTTATTGAGGATTCACACTAATTATGCCTGATTGATTGATGTCAATTATTATCTAGATGTCATTGATTCCAATTCCAAATATTCTTCATTTGCCAAAAAGCCACAGCCATATTTCACACAACATTTTTATCTTAGTTGTTTTTCAGGACTTGTATGTCAAATGTATTTTGTTTTAAGGTTTTAGTGACACTTGGTTTGTTTCAATAGAATTTATTGAACATAATAAAAAATATTCTAATTCCACATCTCCAGTCATTTAGCTGTGAAAGCAGAAGGATTTATGGATACTTTTAGAGATGTCTTAAGTTCAAACGGGAAGGAAGTTACAAGGAAATCGTACAAATTTTCCTTTATAGAACGACTTTAAATCAGAATGCAGCTGCAGGGAAATTGCCAGATGAAATGCTTGGTGGATCCATTTGAATGATTTTCAATGCAGTGCCAAATCCCCACCACTCCAAACAGCACCACCACCGCCACCACCACCAACAAAAAAAAAAAAACCTAATAAGGAAATTTTCCACAAAACCAAACTCAGATTCTGAAGAGAATATTAGAAACACCAGGAAAAATAAAATGGTTGTCAGTAGAAACAATCCTCTTAAGAAAGTGACTTTATTTTTTTTATTTTCCATTAAACTTCATCTGGTACAAGGCTGAAGGGCCACTCAAGGTAGATTACAATCAAAACAGTAATGATGAATAATGTGTGAAATATGAATGGCAGAGAAAATCATAGGAAGTGGAGATTATGAGGAACTTCTACAAAGTTGGGTCATTTATTTGAAAAAGGCATGTCAAAAGAAAATATGACTAAATCATTCAAAGAGTGAAGCAATTCAAAAGAATTGCAACAATCATTGAAATTTTAATTCAATACATTTGAAATTTTTGCACTTTGTCCAAAAATAAAATTCAGACATTTAAAATATTTCAGCATTTAAAAAGAATGCAAAGAAAATGAAAGATTCTTTACAGGAATCCAAGATACAAGGAAGGAGATGTTGAAAAGTCCTCAGTTTCATCCTTTTTCTATAAGCATTTTTTTCTTCTTTTTGGTACCTCATCATATCTCTTAAAATGATGCAATGGCGATACTGATAAGGTAAAACATTTATCATTACCAGCTGACAAGGTTATAAACCTCCTAACACTACACTGTGTCAGCAATTACTACTAACATTCAATTTTCAGTGAAATAAGAATTCTTTCTCAAGAGGACAGATAATATAACCTCAATTAACAGTTTTTGAATTCCTTACAATTTTGAAGTATATCTTTGGTTAAGAAAAAATACAAAATATATTAGTCCAACTGGGGATTTTTCTAATTTCTTTTGTACCAATCTATTCAGATTGATAACTTTAAACTCTATAAAGGAAGAGAGGAAGGACCTTGGTAACCCACCCCTCACTTGTAGCAGGAGTTGAAGTGTAGGGCTGTAGTTTAGTGAGGAGACACTTCTTCCCCCATCTCTGTTGCTTTTCCATGGATTTGCTGACTTGGCCACTGTTTCCCCACCTCTACCTTGTGGATATTAGAATGAACAACCCTTATGTGGTAAAATTCTTAGGTGTAGTTGATAGATCTATCATAATCATCAGTTTATACTAGATCCCTGACTCTATAAGTAATTTCTGCACACTTTTTTTTTTTTTTTTGTGAGTAGGTGTGATGGATAACAACTTGGAATGAGAAATTGGAGCCAAATTCAAATTCCAGTCAAGTTGCATTCACATTTGGTATGATATGACACCATCTCTTCTGCCCCAAGTTATTGGTTAAGTAGCAGGAGAGACTGGATCCTGTTGCCTTGGTTGGCATCCAGTCTACCACAGAAAGTAATGGCAGCCTATTGCAGGAATTCTTATGCCAAGTCAGTCATGAATTGATTGATTGATTGATTTGTTTTCTACGGTTTATCAACCCTTAAGTTTAAAGACAGAAAATATTTAATTGTAAATATTTTTTTTGAGTTAATGATTTAGTGATACAAGTCTTACTAATTAACCTATAGATGGAAGGAGAAGAGGTGAATTCATACATTTCCCAAGAGTATTTGTGTGTAATTGAATAGTGAATATTATAACAAACCCATCTCAGCTCTCTTGTTGTTTTGACATGATGTGTCTGTAAACTATCATGAATCGGAAAAAAAGAAGTGATTGTCCAAGTTTTCATGATGCATGATATCTAAGGAATGATACATTTTTCAAGAATTAAATTTTGTCATCATGACCATGTCTAGCTTATTATTTCTTTGTAAGTTTGTCTTTCCTTCAACCAAGTAATTTTAAAGGCAGCTACAAAGATTGAAAACGTGCAAACAATATTCAATAGAATATTGCTTACAAACAAGAAAAAAAAACTTTTAATGTGCATAAATGAAAAAGATTATTTGGACTGTTATCATCTTCATTGCCATATTCACAACGTGAAAGATACATGGCCCAGTGAATAGACATTGGTTAGATCCAGTTACTAGACCGAAAGAGTTGTGAGTTCAATACCAGGTTACAGCAGTGGTGAACCAAAAAAAAACTTGGTGAGTTGAGTTAAAGGGAAATAACTGAGACACCCGGAAGAGGGATGGAACGTGGAACTAGAATGGTTTTAGTTTGATATTTCAATCACCTGAAGAAGGTTTGAGCGTACAATGGCTGAAATGTTGTGAATATGGCAATGAAAACGAGGATAATGGTCTGAATAATGTAAATGGAAATGATTTTCATAATGACCTTATGACTCCAACAATGATGAAAGAATATCTTGAAATGATTCAGTCAGAAGAATGACAACTTGCTTTATTATTTTAGAGTATTGAAAGAAAAGCCATGGAATCAATTTTTTTTTCTAAAGTTGATAATAAAAGAAAAGTACAAACATGCAAAAAAAGGAAAAATGCTTTTGTGCCATTTCTGAGATCAATGTATCTTCAATTAAAGAAGTGATTGAAACTTATGAATAAAGACACTTTTAGTAGAGTTTGAAAATATTTGACTTTAAGTTTCAATAAATGATGTATAAATGTGGAGCTTATAAAGAGTAAAAGAATAAAGAATAATATATCAAAATATTAGTAATATATAATAGTAATATATTAGTAAGATATGATAGAACCAATGAACAGTACCTATGCTATTCAAATATGAACATGGTGTTTGTAGCTTACTCTTATAGATATAAGAACTTTTTTGGGGGGGTGGGGAGGAAATGGAGTTCTCTATATTTAATAGCATCACTTTCATATTTGTAAACGTATAGCATGGCCCAACACTCTCTCATTGAAAAGGATGAAATTTGAGTAACATCCTATTATAATTGTGCTTGTCCCACCCCCTTTGTTAGTTTACACGACTGTTTTGCCTTTCTAATATTCCATAAATAATGGACTATACTGTTTTGATTGTGTGGAAAGAGAGGAAAAGACACACTACTTGGTTTCTGTGAGAAAATGAAGAGAAGAGAATCAGATTAAGCTGAGCAGATACTATACTTTGATCTGAGAAGTGATTATATTTTCTTGCCACCTTATGCTAACATGATGTGACACAAGGTCAGTTTAATGTAGTGAGCTCAATTGTTGGCATCGGTATTAATATCAATACCCCCCCCCCACACCCTCTCTTTAGCGCAATGAGGGAGTTACAGCTATAGGCAGCTGTGTCCTGAGACCGGGAACCTCTCAATAATATTTTCAATTGTGCTCAGTCTGCAGACACACACACACGCACATGAAATGGAATGTAGCTTATCTGATTGAGGGCAGATACTACATTATGATCCCAGCCAAAAGGCAGAGAGGAAATGGCAACTATGATAAAAGTGCTATTTTTCAAACATACACAGTATCGAACAACAAAAACAGAGTAACGTAATTAACAAAAATCAAGTTACTGTAAATAAAATAACATCGTCTGCTGAATTATTTTAAAATTATTATTACGAGAAAAGTTTGTAAGACAAGGATTTGGATAGTACGTACTATTCTTTTACATTTTATATTGTACATTAATATTACTGTTTGGTTTTCAAATTGAAATGTTTTTTTCAATTAATTCTTATAAACATTGATTACATGACACCTGACAGTATCTTTAAAAAGATAAATTTACTCGTTTTTAATGATTTGCTTGTAAATATTCATTTTTTTCTTATTAGATTTTCACTGTATTTTTTAAAATAAACTTTATTATATAATTAATTGTTTTTTCTACTGCTTATCAACCCTTTTCAGGTTATTTAAAGCCAGAAAATATTTTTAGATTGCAAGAATATTTTTTTTTTTTTATAAATGTTTGTAAGAGGTAATTGGTGCCACTAGCTTCACTTGGAAAGTTGAATCCGTAAACTGTTCAAATTCCTTCTAGTCTGTTGTCATTTTCAGATTCCAGTTGTGTTTTCATCTTTTTATATATATATATATATATATATATATATATATATATATATATATATCCAAAAGAATTACTTAACTGTAATTTTCCCTGACTCTAAAGTTTTGTGGTAATGTTCTTTTTAATTTTTTATTAACTCTGTTATGGATGTGTGCATGTTCATGTATTTACATGTGCTCACGTGTTCCGTCATAAACATAATTTTTTCAATTGTATATTTTGTAATTTTTATTTTCATTGTTATTTTTGTTTGTATGTATATCTTTGATTGTTTTTTTATTTTATATATATATATATATATATATATATATATATATATATATATATATGTGTGTGTGTATGTATTGGATTGTGTTTATTATTATTCAATTTATATTTTGTTGTATTTATTATGTTATATTAGTATTTAAGTTGCAAAGTAAATATTTATTAAAATGTCTGCATTTACCCATTAATTCATTTTTCTTTAATAATTTAATTTGATTATTGACAATTATTAAAATTTTTTTTTTTCAAAACACAGTCTATATTTTCTATTAATATTATCAGTGGGGGTGGTACTTTTTTATGATTTCCCATTTAATTTTAGTTGATATATTATTCTTTTTGACTCCATATATATTTAGATAATGTTGTATCTGCCTATTTTAAATAACCTTTAAGAATTATTGAATCTTTCTTTAAAAGTTGTTTCAGTTGCTCAGAAATAATTTTTTTTCTTCTGTGTTAATGTTATTTCATGCAGTTGCTTTATATATTATATTATTAATTAGACATTTATTAATTGGCAGGTGTTTTTTTTTGACAATTATAATTATTGTTGCTATTTTGCAGGTTTTAGTCATTGGAATTATAACTGATTTTAATTGTATTTTTATTACTGATTTTTGATAGTTTACTATTTTTAAGAAAGGGTTTTTCTGTGTGTGTTAATGCATTTTTATTCATATATTTTATTCATGGAAAGATTAAACAACTGAATTATATTTATGATGAAATCAAAATAGTTTTTTCTAATGGCAAAATTTCCTGTGTTGGCACTCAAAAGAAAAGAAGTTAACTGCTGCCAGTAATTTCATATGATACTAATTTATAATTAAAGAAATATCTTTACTTGCTTCTGCCAATATAAAAATAACACAAAACCATTTATTTTGAGAATTCTTTTATTAATTTCTGACCTAAAGTTGAATAAAAAAAGTTTTTTTTTTTTTTTTTTTAAGTGGGAAGGGAGTTAATTAGGCACAGGAATTATGAATTATATATTTATTCATTACAAATAAAATCAAGATAGAGAATCTTGTGAAGTTTATACTCAGGTTTGATATTAAATTTTTTTTTATATAAGACAAAAAGAAGAAAATTCTCAGAATATTCCATGCTTATGTATATTCTTTTATCATAAAAATCAAATTCCCCACAAAAACAAAAGGATTGGGAAAATGCTTTTCTTAACTGTTCTAAACCTAATTTTTATGTATTCAACACAAGGCTTTATACATTGTTTTTTATTATTATTATTTTTATTATATATATATATATACCTACTAAAATCTAAGAGGCCAAAAAGGCAGAGAACTCGAGTGTTTGTAACAGAAAATGTAGGCTTATGTTTTCAAAAAACACAATTATTTTGCATTTTAATCATAGCAAACAAACAATATTATCTAACGAGTGAGACAAATGATTAATTTGTTTTTTACAGCTTATCAACTTTTTGCAGAAAATATTTTGAGGTTGTAAAAATTTGGGGGAGAGAATAATGATTTTTTACTGATACAAGTTTTACTAATTAACCCATAGCTGGGTTGCAATGAGATGGATTCATACCTTTTCAGAGGATATTTGTGTGTAAGTGAATATAACGTATGTGACTGGAATTGGAGCTCAGCTCTCAGATTTTCAATTCTGAACTGTTATCCATTACACCACCTGCGCATCCAAGCTTATAGTACCTGCTATTCTGAAGTGGTCACCCATCTAGGTGCTGACCAGGCTTGATGTTACTTTGGTGATCAAACGACAATTGGTGTTTCAACATGATTTGGCCACAAGCTTTAGACAAATAAAAATAATAATGTGAACCTACAAGTAAAACTTTCAGACTTCTTTTTACATTGTTTCTATTTCAATCACATGGAAATGACTATTATTATTATTTTTTTTTTAATCTTACAAGTAAATCTTTTGTGATTTTATTTCAATTTTTATTTTCATTTAAAATTTTCTAGTTGTTTCTATCAGACTTGAATGATTGGAATTGAATTTAAAAAATAAATTTGATTCTTTTATTCCTGCTTGTTCATAATGTTGACATTGGTTTGTCTGAAAAGGCAAATCAATTGAACAGAAATCAAGACATTTTGATGTAAAACAAGACAGAACATTTTTTTATGTAATATCAGAGTGTTCCTAATCCTAACCTTAATATCAGAGTGTTTCTGTTCCTATTATTTCATATTACTGTAGGAAGTTGTATTTCTTTCAAAGAAGGTAATTCCTTCATGGATTGTATATGTGTTATAAAAAATATATCTTAGAAATTCTGGTAAGCTTGTCAACAAATTAAAAGGCATAAATCTGATGAATTCATGGCTTGTTTAGAGATTAAATTCTTATCCATTAATGTACCTACAATTTCTTGTCACTCTTCTTGTAAAATCAAAAACTTACCCCTCTCTGCCAATAGAAAAAAAATTTATTTGCCAACTTATTAGAAGCCAATTTCACTTTAATACTTTCAGTACTTTTTATAGACAGAAATTTAGACTACCAATGGGATCACCTCTTAGCAATGTATTAGCCTATCTTAGGATTTCTAGAAACTAGTCCCTTTCAAATATTTTGCCTGAAAAATCAATATATTTCCACTATATCCATTGTTTTGCATGTATATATTAATAAAGTAAACTACATTAAACATGCAGCTGAATTTACTTATGAAACAGAAACAAAGAATATATGTTTGTGTGCATAATGTATATGTGCATATTTGTACTTATATGGAAATATATACATATAAGGATAAAGAATGAAATCTACTTTTTAAAACAAATGATATCAGTATTTGATTGGTAAATAAATGTGCTTAATTTTATCAATATTTTTGTTTGTTTGTATAATCTTATAAAAAAGAAAATCATTGAAAGCAAAATAGTAAAAAGTAATTCCCCACCCAAAGAGATAATGTCGTTAGTAAATTCTTTTTCTGATAATAATAATTTTCCAATTTTGTATTTTGATCTTAAATTTATTTTTGGGTCAGTTGGGTTAATTTGTACAATATAAAAAATCCCATTCACTATATTTACTTAAAATAACAGAAAAGAAAGAAGCCTATTAATTTTTGGGTAATCTTTTCTCTACTTCATTATTGCTTTTTGTAACACACCTTTTGATCACGAGAGAAAGTGGTGTGAAGGAAGAATAAAGACGTTTCTAACCAGACTTGACATACTATTTCCTAGGAACTTGTCTTTCGTCAACTGGAGACTAGCCAAAAAGAATACTGAAGATATTTTCATGTCAAAGTTGAAATAATTTAAGACTAAATAAACAAAACAAAAGAGGTTGCAAACAAATCCTGGAAGGCATCTACTCTTGTTTATGCCATTAGAAGGTATGGCAGATCCTTAGAAAAATCTTAGAGATGGGGCTCTTTATCTAAATGAACTTTGTTTCAGCTGAGCTATGTGCTTGATGAAGCAGCTGACTCTGCAAAGTTTCAGGTAAGAAAACCTGAAGTCCAAGGGCAACCGAACATAACTCAATTTAATAATGCTCCAGATTTTACAAGTAATTTTTTTTTTTTTTTTCAATCATTTCACTCCAAGCAAGGTAATAAAGTCTCTAAGACACGGGGGGGGTTACAGAGTGTGATAGAAATATAAAAAAAAAAAAAATATAAGTAGTGAGAACAATAAAATAAAAGAAGTCAAGAAGACAAAAGATAATGATTGACATTGCATTTATATTTTTGATGATCAAATTTGACTGAAAAGTTGTTTGACACGCACAGGCGGTTGCAGTCCAGCGCCAATATGTGACGTCCACTGGTCATGATGTCAATATGTGACACTGTGCTGTCAGCCCGTGGTCAACTCCCAGTTGTGGCGTGAAGCTGTAAGGTTTCTTCCACCAGCGTTTTGGGGTTGACTCCTTGTCGCTGCCACCAGCCTGTCTCCCGGTTGATCTGGTTGTTTCCGGTTCGATACCAGCTTTGTCGTTCTCAGCTCACCTCCAACGCTTGGTCACCGAAGTAACTAACCTACCCACATTGTAACTTTGATCTTAGATAGATGAAATCAATCAGGCGTTGGGCCGTAGTGCAAGCTGAATCTGGGGTAAAGGTGATACCGCACAAGCATAAGTAAAAGAAAAATAATAAAACAAACTCATGAGGTTCAAATATGTTGAGAAATAACAATTATCTTTATCTAGCTGTTGAATACAGGAGTGTGTTTCTACCCTGGCCTGTTTCTATGGATTCGTGACACTTTTTGCATTTCTTAAGCAAGTTATGGTATCTTAAGTCGTTTGTCAATAAAAACTTGCTTTTGGTAGGAAGACTAAGTTGAAAAGGACGTGGAAATCTTTCGGTCAACTTCTGCGAGGCAACACTCTGATTATGCAACTCTGACCATGTCTGAAACTCTACCAAACTCTCTAAAGCTCTGCCGAAAACTCCCTTGAGCTGTCTCGAGACATTTGTTTATATGGACACCGACCAACTCTTAATTCCCAACGAGAATTCTTTTTGTTCTTAAGCCAAGAAAATTAGTTACTTCTCATTTTTGGAAGATTAATCACTTTCCACTTCGGGGTTCCTCCCTCGTCCGTGAGGGAAGGTTGGAGGAGAGTTATCCTCCTAGACTTGTCCTCTCTCACATTGGTATCTTGTACCAATCCCCTCAATGGGTGTTAACAACTTCCCCGTCTTTTTCATACATTCACCTCCGCCTATCACTCATGCTACCAGTTAGTCAATGATCTCTCGGCAGTGTGGGTGTGACTAGACTGGCCCTCTTAGAATTATCAAAAATTTTGTTTACAAAATCCTTTTTTTCTTTTCTTTTTTCTTTTCCTTCGGGCAAAACATTTACAATTCCCAGATTGCCAGTTAATTCCTTATCACATTCCAGATCCACTTTAGCTCGGACCTCTACTGACTCATTAATCATTGTCGACAACCGACATTTGGCTTCTCTGCTGGTCAACCTTCAACTGGGTGGCTGTGCCCACCCGACAATTAAATTCTTTATTTTCTCATGTCTTAAAATTCTCTTATCACCAGATTAAACATAAACATTTTGAAATTTGTCACTTGATACACAATCATGTTCTAAAATAGAGAAAGATTGTTAATGTCATCGGCTTGGAATTAAGAAATATTTACTTTGTACATAAGTATGCCCTGGCATATCTTTAAAAAAAAACCCCCAAATCCTAATGTGTTAGGACAATTATAAGTATGGAAGTGGAATCAGCAGATTTGATTTAGTTTATTATAACATCACTTTTGGGGTATTGAAAATATTTTCCTATCTTCAGTTTAATCAATAGGAGATGGCTTCAATCATGAGTTAAACATGTGAGGTGTGAGAAAAATTCTGAGTGTGGATTGCAGACTTGCACACATGATTTTATTTAAAATGCACTTTATTGTGACTAAGTGTTAATTATTGTTGAGTAATTGTAATAGTAACATTGTTTCTTTTTTTTTTTTCATAATCTTTGTAAGATAAATTCATGTCTTTACACAATGGGTATTCAAGCATTTGATAACATCTGTTACAATTTATGGGGTATTTAATAAAAACATGGATCAGGTTTCATGTATGTGGTGTACAATTTTTATAAATGTATCCATAAACTGGCTAAAATCATTATAGTTCATAAAAAAATTTGATTAAAAAAAATTGGAATAGAAATTCTAAAACATTTTCTAAATATATCTTTGGCATGATTGTGAAATTTAGTCATGTTCATTTAGTGTAATTTTTTAAATGTTTTGTTGCTATTGTGATCTACTTCTTTGTTAGTATATATATATATATAAAACATATGCCTGAAAACCATATCATGGGTTGACCCAAGCCTTGTGAGTGAAGTTGGGCTGTTGATAGCTTTGATAGCATGAAACCACATATTGTCATGGCCAAGGGCTTGAACCTGCTGACCTTGTTCAAGTTGTTTATCACACTAGATAACACGCTCTCTCCCAGAAACTGCAACTAAGGTCTGCTCAGCATAGTTGCAGGATAAACCACAGGTAGGCTCTGTGTGTATTGAGTAAACACAAATGTACCTGAGTGAGCATCTGCAATAGGGATTGGCTAGCTGCCCTAGTAGACAGGTATTCTCGAATATGAGTGGCCAGCTAACATTAACATTATATATATATATGTATAATAATGTACTCTCCTGTCGGGTTCAATGTATGAGGATCTGACAACTTAATTGATTCAGTTATGAAATTTTGGGCAATAATCTTAAGTGACACTTAAGACCCTGCTAGTGATTTACAAAGGAGGCTGCGTATAGAGTAAGGATTGTGGGATGAGATCACTGTTAGATTGGCTGACCTTTTAGATCTTGCTCTTGCTTCTTGAAGATGATTCAAACAAGCAAATTGAAAACTGCTGAGTTCACTAAAACACGTTGATCTCCATTCTACCCTCTCCAAGGCTAATCACTCAAGAGTGTATATTTATAGCTGACAAATTGCTCTTTAGCTTGTCTTTGTATCTTAACCATGGGTGTCCTACATTTCTGTAGCCCTGATCTAACTGGCTGTACATTAGGATATTGGGTATCCTGTCATTCTCAAGACATGACCAGTCCACCGTAACTGAGACTGTATGAGAAAAGTATCAATTCCTCCAGTATTACGCTTGTTAAACAGGTCTACGTTAGATGTCCTATCTTGAAGCTTAACTCTACAGATTGCACGCAGACAGCTTTTATGAAAAACATCCAGCTGGTGTATATGGTACCTGTATGGAGTCCACGACTCTGAGCTGTACAAAAGGATGGCAAGTACAACAGCTCTGTAAACCTGAATTTTTGTATCCAGTTGAATACCCCGCTCATTCCACAAGCGATGGCGAAGTTTGCCAAAAGCACTGGTAGCCTTAGCAATCTGATGCATGATTTCATCATCTAAAGTTCCACTGTAGTTGACTTTGCAATCAAGATAGGTGAAAGACTTTACATAGTTCAGGGCTTTGTCTTCTACTTTCAATGGTCTCTCTGGAAATTTGTAGACTGGTGGTTTTTGTTTCTCACCACAGAATTGCTTCGGAGTATGGCAAGGTTGGTGCACTACTTTTTATTATGCTAAATGTAAGACCAAAGGCTTTACATGCAGCAGAGAAATGATTTATTAGATGTTGGGCCTCCTCAAAGGATGTCGCAACAAGAGCAGCATCATCAGAAAACAACAAATCAGGAATAATTTGTGTATGAAGGTGGATCTTGGCTTTGAAGCGCTGATGATTGAAGAGACCACCAGTTGTTTGAAACTGAAACTTGACACTGCTCTCTGTGTCTGAATGCATATTTCAGCATCACCAAGTAGAAAAGGGCAAAATGGACAGGGGTCATGACACACCCTTGCTTGGTGCCATTTCTGACATCAAACGATTCTGACATCATACCATTAGATATATTAGCTTTCACTCCATTATATATATTTGTTTATTTAAGCAGCAAATTCTCTTTTAGGCATGTCTGATTAAATAAATTACAAAAATTATGTCTGCTTATTTTTAGCATAATTCTTTCATATTAACGGATATTTTCCATGTATTGCAATTAAATGAGGCAAGAAATGCACCGTAACAGTGAAAATCACTTTTATTTCTCCAAGTACTTTCCATCTCTTTCTGAGATGACACATTTGATTGTAATACACAGAAAAATATTTGTGAATATGAAAGGATTATGCTAAAAATAATCAGACATAATGCCTGTAATTTATTTAATTATATGAGGAAAAGTTGAAAATTCAGCTGGAGTCTTTAAGAATATTAGAGTAACTTAACTAATTTCACAGTTCTCTGATATTCAAAAGTTAAATTGAAGTGGAGAGGTGTGTGGCTATTCCATGATAGGTCTTGTGCCTTTTATATACACACAGACTAAAATTACAATACCTGGAAGGAATGATGAAATTTCAAGCCATCTTAGAGTTATACTCATGTCAGTGTACAAGCTGTGTCTGAATTTTAGATGATGACACATACTGTAAAAAGGTTCAATGTGCTGAAAGTATCCAGTGCAGGATGGTGTCGAGCCATGGGGATGGGATGGAGCTCCTTGTTCAGTTAGTCATTCCAGAGGTGGGAAGTCAGATTGTAAGTCCTTTAGGGGTTGGATGGTCATTTCAGAAAATTGTTGGATGTGGTGCATTGATAGTGCTTTGACGTTAGAAACAATTTTCAAATGATCAATAATAGATCAGGTTCTGAATCGTCACTTTTTTTTTTTTTTTTTTTTTAAATCATCCCAATCAAGGTGATAATGCCACTAAGATGCAATGGGATTACTGGCAGTGAAAGTGAATAATACATTAGAAGGAACTGGAGATGCAATGCTAAACAAGAAAAAAAGGGATAAACCTCGGCTCCAGCTCAAAAGACTAGAGAGGAGTGCGAACCAGACAGTAAGCATGGTATGGATTCTCACCAAATTTGATATATTAAGGGCATGAGTGACAGACTGTATAGTATCCACAGAGATTTAAGTAAATGTATCCACAAGAGAATGATGGGAAAATGTTTTCTTGTAGCAAGGTGATGGGAATGTGTTTTCTCATCAGCCATACACTTACACCACAATACTATATGTGTTTCCAGGTGTGTCACAAGACGTTTACTTGGAGGGGCAAGAGTTTAATCACCATTAAATGTACTCTATCACATTCTGTGATGAGATCAGGTTCTGCTTTTATAAAAGTGATAGTTTGTGTATAGACATGTGAAGTAACTTCTCTCAGAGTGAATTCACTACTGACACCCATGGCCAAACCCTTGACACCATGATGTAGGGTTCAATAAATTAAAACCATAACCCTCACTTTTCGGTGTTTATGGAGGGTAGCATTGAAGAATATGCCATGTATGTCCAGAACATTGTTGAAATTGTTTTGTTGTCATTCCTACTGCAATTATGCTAAACAGACCTTAGTTACAGTTTCTGGGAGGGAAGCATGTTATCTAGTGTGATCAGCAATCTGAACAAGGCCAACACACTCAAACCCTTGGTCACGTTGACTTGTGACTTCATGCTAGAACAGCCATTGATGGCCCCCAATTTCACTCACAAGGCTTGGGTCAACCTGTGTTATGGTTTTCAGGCACTTTCCAAAAGTGCTGCATGCTGGGATTGTCTCCTCCAGACTGGTAACATCAAGAAGTCATCTTCCTGACAAATCAACTATGGTGAGATTTGAACCCAACTTTCATGGTCAGAAAGTGAATGTTCTAAACATTCAGTCACATGCCCATAATTCGACCACATATTGTAATCTGACCGTATTGACCAATATGTCTAGTCTCAAATACACTGAAACATAGATTCAAGATGTAATTTTCTTTTGTTTTAATATGTACTAGATGACCCATAAAGCTGTTGGGTTTCATTTAAAAGCAGTTCATGATACAAAATGATGAGGTAACAATATTAAGTTTATAATTTATTACACATTTTAATTTGTATTTAAAGATGGTAAAAGGAGGCTTATTGTTCCACTGGGGTTCATCGTTAGCACATTGAGTGAAAATTTGGAGTAATAGCTTAAAGCAGATGTAGTCTTTTTTTCAAAATAATAAGTATATTTTTTACTATATGTTTCTTCCTTGCATTTGCAGATCGCAACAGCTGTTAGGGAGATGTGATTAAATATGCTTTAATGTTTAAAAAAAAATTATTCGGTATTATTATTGTTTAGGTAATAAGCATTATAACATAGCACAAATAGCTATATACACATTTTTTAAGTATTTATGGTTATTTTTTAACTTTTAATATCTGTTAGCATTCCATGGAAAAGACCTGATATAAAAGGGATAATATCACATGATGCAGTATTTGAAAGACACTCTTTTGCTTTTTGTTTTGTTTTAGAAGATTACCAAAAACAAGGAATGTTGTGAAGGATGTTATGTTTTTCTTTTAAGTCATGGCTATCTTAATTTTGATGAAAATGAAAAAGATTTTAAAGCAAACGTAAGAACTATACAAAGATTCTTCTTACAAAAATTTGGATGCTAAAGTGATTCTGACTCTTCTGATTTCATTAATTAATAAATTTTAAATTATACATTAATTAATGTTTTTAATTAATAATTATTTGTGCTAAATTGTTGGTATTAATAGCTATGTGCTAATGTGTTAAAATTTTGGAATAATGCAATAATAAAAATTTCATCTCTCTGATAGATGTCATGATCTGTAAATTTATGGGATGCATAATGAGGAAAAAAGGCTTGGAAAATTTGGTACTCACTGGAAATATCAAAAGCAAAATGGACAGAGAGAGCGAACAAGACTGATTAGCTTATGATAGCAGAATGTGGAGTGGGAAGGATGGTAAAAATACAAACAATACTAAGATTTACAAAGGATAGGAAATTGTGGAGAGCCATGATCGCCCACATCCTGAAGTGACATGACATATAAAAAACATGAAATGTGTTTTTTTTTTTTTTTTTTAATTTTATCAAAAACGACATTCTTGTATATGTAGTTATGGATAATATTATACATTAATTACTATTTTTTTAATTAAAAACTATTTGTGCTCAGTTGTTGACATTGTTGACTGTTAATGTGTTAAAATTTTGGAATAATGAAAATTTAAATTTCATTTTGCTGATAGATGTTGCGATCTGTTAATTCAAAATAAGTAATAGCAGATAACCAGCGTGCCTCAATTTATTTATTTACCATCAAGTTATGTGACACACATAGCCTCTTAATATTTCAAGTTGTTTATAAAAAAAGTTTTAATATAGTGTAATGAATTGTATAAATATATGGCATGTTGTGCATATTTAAATTTATTTAATAATGTTATAATGCATCATAAATGGTTAATATTTTTCCCACACATAATAGTTGGAATATAATATGCAAGTGTTTGTTTATATCCACAGGTTGATATAAGAATGCATATGGTAAATAAATAGAGAATTTTCTATTAAAAATGCTGTAAAAACAGGAAAGTGGTTGTAGTTTGTGTTTACTTGTGAGGGAATCAATTTCACTGTTTTTCTTGTTGGTTCTTTGATGTTTGCTTTAGCAACAATAAATCTCTTCTTTCATCATCTTGTTCTTTTCTCGATCCCTCATGCTCTTAGCATTCATCCACCATAGAAAGCCTACACTTGATTATCGTAGGATCTAAAACAATTCCTCCTTTCTGGCATCAGCAATACAATTTTATATTTTTTTCAACAGTCAGAAATTTGCATGTTACCAGCAAAATCTTGTATTTGTAAGAATGTAACGTTCTTAAATATTCACCTCATGCGTGGCCATCTCTGGATTTCTTTATATTCAATGCACATGTGAAGTCTTTGTTCCAGTGGTAAGTCATTTTTTTCTTTATTTCCTTTTTCCTTCAGTTCTCCAACCAGTGTGGCCCTAGCTCCAGAAGCCCTTGTTTAATTTTAATGAAATTTGGCACTGCACTTGGCAATTGCTTGGGGTCATTATGCATCATTTAAGCTGTATCTTGGGAACACACACCCCCACACACAAAAGATTAGAGTTACTACTACTTCTACTAAGTACATCTTAAAAGATAAACACAGAAAATATGTTAACCACCAACTCCTTGGCAATGACTAATGAATTATCTGAAAGCATTTGGGATAATAATCACTACAGGCAGTTTCTACACCTTAGTCCACACAAAAGGAAAACTGTAAAAACATGATAAAATTTTCATTATCTGCCACATTCAGTGAAAAATTGTTATATAGGAATAAAGTGTCACTGCCAACACTAGAGTTGGAACACAGATCACCAGAGAACAACACAGGTGATCCCATTTTGAATAAGTAGATTATGTAATGGTAAAGCAAATGTATATATGGGAATTAGTGTGGTGTCTAAGTGATTACTATTCAGATCACTATTTTGTGGTTACTATTCGAATGAGTATTATTGAGCAAATGCTATTAGTGCGAGTGTTATTCAAAGGTGTCTGACACCAGTATTGTTCAACGGCGTTACTATAGTTTTATCTGCAATTACAATATCTCTACTACAACGAGCATTATGAAAGTGACAATGCATGTTTGTTGACATCACAAAAAAATATGCATATGCAGAAATAGTTTACAAAAACGTATACACATTATATATACACACACATGAGGTGTGTGTATACTCTCACAAACACAGACTAGTGCATGTGGTTATGTCACTTTAAGGAAGACATGAATTTCAACTTTTCTGGTTTCACTCCAATAACCAGTTCAATATCTTGATGAAATGGTCTTGAAAATGTGAGTATTTTAAATTTTGTAAGAATGAAAAACTAACTGAAGTCTAATTACTCTGAGAGAGTAGTATCAGAAAAAAAATCAAATTAGTATTGACTTTTTTCTCTCTTCAAAAGAGAACATTCATAAATTGTCAAATTACCAAACCGTGTCTTGAGTAGACAAGTTAATCAAATGAATTCTGATAGAACTAAAAAAAATAAAATCACAAGTTAACCATTTTGACAATTTTTTTCCACAACAGCCTAGATTTAAATGTTTTATAATAAATATCCAAATACTTTGTCTGTTTGTCTCCAATGCCAAGAAAGGCTTGAAATTAGCTTCAATTAATAAGATAGAAAGTTAAGTCCAGATCATTTTGCTTGAAAATTTAATGTAAAAGAAATTAGAAATTTTTTACACTCTCTCTGTCTTCAGCCCAATTGTATTTTTTGTTAGTTTTTTTTTTTTTTTTTTTTAATCATTTCACCCAAAGCAAGTCAATAAAGCCACTAAGACATAAGGGGTTACTGACTGTTAAAGAATAAGAAAAAAAAAACACTATTAAGGTGAGAGAACAATAAAAGAACAAAAATCAAGACAACAGAAGATAACAGTTGACATTGCATTAAATTTTTGAAAATCAAAGTTGACTGAGAAAGCCAGTAGAGACTCAAGGGGTTACTGAGTGTGAAAGAATAAGAGAAAATAAAACACTATTAAGGAGAGAGGACAATAAAAGAACAGGAATTAAGAAGACAGAAGCTAACAACTGACATTGTACTTAAATATTTGAAGATCAAACTTGACAGGGAAGAGAGTTTCACAAGCAAGTAGTGTGACAGAAGAAACTGTTAGCATAGAACTTATGGTTACATCTAGCCATTTCAACTGTAAAATAATGAGACCTTGCTTCTGGTATGGTGCTTAAATTCATAAAGTCTAGGTACCATGGAGGAAAGTCCATCAAAACAATTACCATGAAAGTATTTATAGAAAAGGCACTTGGAAGCTATGTTATGGCAGTGGGAAAGAGACTAATGCCAAGATGCTAGGTCAAGATTCATAATATTGTAGATTCTTCTTTGGATTTTATCAAGAATCTCTAAATATGTAGCAAGATCACCAGATATGGTAACAATATTCAAAGCAAGGATGAATGGTAAACTTATAAATATGTAAAATAGATTTTGTCCAGAAAAATTGTCTAGCTTGACATGGTCAATCAACTTTCCTAACTGCAGACCTAGCAATTGATTCAGTATACTCTTTCCAACTTATGCTAGTGTTAAGGCACAATGAGTCATTCTCATGGGAGTTATAATTGGCCATCTTGATGGTAGGTAAAAATGATTCTCTGATGATTGAAAGAGAGCCGTTTTATTTTTGAGACATTAAAAATAACAAGCCATTCCTTGCCCTATTTAACAATGGATTGTAGGTCATTTTTGAGCTCAGCTGCCAGTTTGACCTTATTGAACAGATTATGAAGATTGGTTAGAATGTCGAATAAAAACAGAAACAAAAATAGAAACTGCTTAGACTGCTAATGTTTGATCTGAAGTTAATGAAGGTAAGCATAATCAAAGCAACAAATCCTTATAAAATTCAACCTGCTCTTGGTTAACAATAAATTAAAAAATATATATACTGTTGATCCCTGGAAATATCACAATGAAAGTTTGATTCTATTAAATGATTATTGGAATTAAATATGGAAAAAATAATTCAGATAGTTTTAAGAATATAGATGCATTGACAGGTTCTTAAAAAACTTGAACCTTAATTGGTTCCAGCTTTGTACCCATTTGCGATACTTGCCAAGATAGGTAATAATGATGACAAATAAATTATTTCCTTAACCAAAATAAGAAAATTATCTCTAAAAATCCTTGAGTTAAGTTGTTTACATCTAGATTCTTCTTCTGTGTAATATCCCATCAGGACATAGACAATCATGGCTCTTGACAATTTCCTATCCTTTGTGGCTCTCTGCAGTTTCTCCTTTTGCCAAGCTTCATGCTCCCTTCCCCAATTCTGCAATCTATTCACACAAGCTCAATAGGTAGCTTGCTGCCTTCTGATGGGTTCCATGTTGTCTCTGGATTCACACACTAATACATAAAATGATATTAATGAAAAGGACAATATCTGTTTTTTATTTGTTTTTATTAGAAGAGAGGATCAGCTTAGATCCCAGGAAGCAGCAAGAGGAATCTTGTCACTTGTTAGCTTAGCGTCCCTCCATGTGTGGACTTAACCTTTTTCTTGAACCTAGGTGTGAGAAGTGTATTGATGCTTCAAAATTTTTGCATCTCTCTATTAAATTGACATCATTTTGGAATTACATCCAAAACCCTAACAAAGGCAATCCATCACTGTTAGAATACCACACTCACACAGTATTCTGGCCAATTGCTGACCTTTCTGGCCCTGGCCTTTGCATTCGTTAACACTTCCCCTATCTCTCCTGCATGCGATACACCCTGTGAGGATTAAGTTTTCCAAGTGTTGACCCATCAAAATGCTGTCTCTGGATTTTAGAAAACAAATTTATTCCTATAATTTGATACCATAGAACACAATCATATTATTTGCATCAACAGATACCTGAAGGAGACTGGAAAGCACAACAGTAGAAACTGATTATAGCAACAAAGATTAGGCTATTATTCAAAATGTAAATACGAATCTTGTTACCTATCTTGTCTCTGTTTCATAAGAAAGCAACATTGTTTTTATTGCATGTAGTTTTGAGAAATCCTTATCATTGCAAGGCTTATTCTGATAATTGCTTTTTTTTTTATGTTCTTTCAGTGTTACTGCCAATCATTTCTGTTGCCTACCTGCTTTGTTGAGAGAATCTGTATATATCAATTTGTCAATGATATAAAAGTTGAACTACTGTGAATTTCAATATGTTGGTGCCTTAACTGACCAATTAGATGGAATTCTATGCTTATTAGAGAAAGGATTTTAGAACAACCCTAACCCCTGCCATATATAAATTATGGAATAACCTGCCTAGCTGAAAATGGGATTAACCTGTTTGTATAAGAATGTTTTTAAGTTTTTGCTTCTTACAGAGGGGGCCCATCCTTTTTTTTTTTCTTTTTTTTTTTTCAGCTGCAGAATAGTCCAGAATGGACTTCATGTAGTCTGGTGGGCAAAACATTCCTATATAGTGATTGGATTTCCATTAGCCAGATTACTCCATATATCAAGGTAACGGACAGTGTGAAAGTTTTAATAGTATAATATACAAAGCAGTGACTCTGGCGCTCTCAGCACAATGCCTACCTATAACTCAAAGGGAGAATGTTCTACAAGATGCTTTGCATTCCATTCTCTACATGCTCTCTTTTCAACAGCATCTACTGTTACCATTCATGAGTGGTTATTTAATAATTCCATGCCAATCTGAAGAGTGTAAGCTCTGTTCCAGCATGACAGTTCACACCAGGAACAGTTCTTCTGAAACCTGATGTATGACCCTACTTTGGAAGATGCAGACATTATTGAAGCAAATCTTTGTTATCTGCATGTTTGTTTTGGAATGGTAATGAAACAATGATAGGCCTCTCAGGACTTGCCTCTGCTAGTAATGTGCAAAATAACCTTTTTGAAATGTCATACTGTCTCAAAAGTGAGATATATCTGAAAATCCTGACTAAAATACAGTACAGGACGAAATGAAAACTTTTTTCTTTTTTTTTTTAATTTACTTACAAAGTAGAGAGTTAGTGAAAGAAGTTATTGTAATAACATACAAGGAGGGTGTAAGAGATACACATTATGTGGATATGTAAGATAGATAAAGGTTAACCCTAAACTTGAAGAAGATTAGATTGTAGTGATCGGGGGAAGCATCCTTTCGGAAGTCTGTTCCATGAAGTAACAATTCTGGGGAGAAGCTCTCTGAGTGGTACTTCTTCCTTACCAATGGAATATGAAGTGAATGAGGATGAGTCAATTCTGTGTATGTGCCATGATGGGTTTTATCTGTACAGGTCTAGACTGGTGGATCCACTTACAACAGTAAATGAAATATTAGTTCCTCATACAACAAATTCTTGTCCTAATAACCAGGCCCGTTTTTTAGTGATCTGAGCAAGTCTCCTCACACCTTGAAATTATGGGGCATATATATTACAACTCATTCCAAGCTGTATTGGACTCTAACTTGGATAACGTTGATGTTGTGGAGAGGGTATACGTGCTGCATAATAAAACCCTGCCCAGTCCTGCATCCTGAAAATGACACTGCATTGTCACCTCATTGTGCCAGCAAAACATGTGAAGCATCATTTCACTGATGGAAGGATTCTGAAGATCCTTCTGTATGGGGAACTGGCCACAGGTTAGAAGGCAGAAGGGCCACCTCATCTTCACTTCAAGAATGTCAATAAAAGAGACATGAGGCTGATGGACATGGACATCAGAAGACGTTGCCAGCGATTGCTCCCACTGGAGATGCAATTTACACTGAGAGCTGGAGTGAGGAGAGAAGAAATGGAGTCTTGTTGCTTGTGTGATGAAGTGTGCTTGAAGCAAAGAAAACATGGTGGCATTAGGTGAGAGTGTCTTTACATGCATTCATTGCAGTCAAGACTGTCACTTCTGTCTAGGGCTGTAGACCCATAACAGATGCTGTGTCACCATCAGCAGCTGAGGCATAACTTTTTAGCTGCAGATCCATGGTCTCTCAGGACTGGATGCCACATATACACATATTACAACTCTGCACTTTCTTTAAAAAAAAAAAAATTAATGTAAAAAAATATCAAACATTTTTTCTGAAAAAACAAACAAAAAAAAATTAATAATTCAATTCCATATTTGACAAAATCTTTTTAAAAATGAAAGTCAAAGTTATATAATTATAAGAAAAACTAACTTCCAGCAAGCATGAGACATTGTAGTGGGCTTGACTATCTCCTATTTTTTTGTACTTGTGTATGTACTTGTTCATTCTAGAATAAAACCTACATTTGATATTGTTACACATTCACTTACATGCAAATACCCTTGAGGAACATATGAATTTCTTCTCCCCCAGCTATGTGTCAAATACTAGGATTTGTATCTGGAGAAAATCATTATCTCCAAAAAAATTATTAATGGAATATTCACTTGCAAAAAAAAAAAAAAAAATATAAAAAGAATTATTCTTACAATCCAAAATGTTTGGGCTTTACAAAGTCCACAAAGGGTTGATAAGAATTGTTTTTATGGTTTATTTTGTTTTATGGTATATGAGCCTCAATTTAATGCTGCCAAGATTTCTAGAATATGTTTGTATGAATCAAATTTTGTTTCCCATAGTTGACACCTGATTAACACGTTTGCAGGTTACCTTGAGGCAAGTTGTAGCAATCATCAGTCCAAGTTGGGGATGCCATGAATATTAAAAGCAATGAATTTTGTTTCATATTATCAGTACATATATTAGTGAGCAGTCACTTTTGATTGATTGCCATGTCTCTTCATGACTTAGGAGATTATGGTTCTTCACAGCTTTCTTTTTAGTAATATCTGCAGATTTCTAAACTAATTGCCAGACAAAGCTAAAAGAACCTAGTTGGTTGACTTTGCAAAAACTGAGACAGTTTTTTTCTAATCACATGTTGGAAATGGCTCCTAGTTTATTGTTTATAACTTTCAGAAGAGTTGTTAACATCTTGAACATCGTGGGAAATGGCATATTAACTTCAACTTTCAAGGATCCTGTTCATAAATTAATATTGAAGGAATATTTGTGTCATAGAAATATTTTTCAGCAAATTTTTAAAGTTGAGGCAATGAGGGCTTTTATTTAAAAATATGTTACTATCACGAATCCTGTACCTCTTTCGAGTTGTAGGGGGTACCACATGTACTTCTGCCACAGTAGAAGTGGTGTGTCAAGTCCAACCTTCTCCAGGCTGGTTGGAATTCAAAGTTTTCCATCTAGACTGGTTGACACCCAAGGCCCAATCTGTCCTGCTATTTACCCATAACTGGGGAGAGAAGAGATGGATTCATACCTTTCCCAATGGTATTAGCATGTAAATGAATATAATGAACTTGATTGGAATTTGAACTCTCCTTTCAGATTTCTCAGTCAGAGTTGTAATCCATTACTCCATCGTGCCTCCATAAAAAATGTGTATGAACATTTAATAAAATATCTCGAAAAACTTATCAACAAAAAAACGATGCTGGGTGGATATTCCACAAGGGAAGATAGCAGCTCTGATAAATTTGGTGCTTGAAGTCTTATTTTATCTGCCATGCACCTTCAGGATGTGGGCAATCATGGCTCTCCACAACTTCCTATCCTTCATATCACTAAGCAGTGTTTGTGCTTTTACTATACCTTGCACTCACTGTTCTATCATCCATTTGCACAGGCTCATCAGACAGGTTAATTGCTTTTTCCCTCTGTGTCTCTCTTGCTTTTTCAATATGTCCTGCAAATGTCAAGTTTCCTAAGCTCCCCTCCATCATTATGTCGCGGATATTTCAACTGAGTATAAGTGTCTTTTTTGTTGTTTTTAACTTTAAACTTTTTTTTATTGCTCTTTCTTCAATCATGGTATTCTCAACATCCTTCTGTAGAACCACATCCCTGTCTTAAGTTTCTGCTTCATCTGTGAGGAAATTGTCTAAAATTCATAACCAAATAGGAGGATTGATATTAACAAGCATCTACTCTGGTGCTTCTGTTATGCATTTAATGAGTCTTGATAAAATACAAAGAATGTTATTGGTCCACTTACTTTCCTACTGTTATAACATAGCTTCCCTGTGCATTTTCTTTAAATATTTCCTGGTAATTGTTCTGATGAATTTTCCTCTATGGTACCTTGACTTTACAAATTTAAGAGCAGTACTAGATTGATAGCAAGGTCTCATCATTGTACAGTTGAAATGGCTAGAAGTAACCATAACAGTTTCTTTTCCTACACTTCTTGTTTGTGGAACTTTCTTCTTGCTTTCCAGTCAAGTTTGATTTTCAAAAATTTAAATGCAATGTCAACTGTTATCTTCTGTCTTAATTTTTGTTCTTTTATTGATCTCTCTCATTAATAATGTTTTCTTTTTCTCATATTCTCTAACACTCAGCAACCCCTTGCATTTTAGTGACTTTATTGTCTTGCTTAGGGTGAAATGATGAAAAAAAAAAAAAAAAGAAAAAAAAAAGCATTTTAAACACATCTTTAAGCACCAATAGGTATTGACAGAGAAAAGACTAAAGGCAAAGATTTAAAAATTGCTTACTTAGAAGAGAGAGTGAAAATTAAACTTGCTGCTCTGTCTTGTAAATGTTAAAACCTTTCAAATTGTCTTTAAAGAGGATTTTAAACAAAAAGTCAAAGAAATTGGCATAATTTTTCCTGGTGGAATTATGCAAAACTCATATAAGGCATGAAGCAGATTTTGATTACCAAATTTGGGTAACGATAATCTGTATCAGTCATTAAATGCCAACAATGGAACCAAAATTCTTAAGGAATTCTTATCAATTTATATTCCTTTTCACTAAAGTAAACAAATGGTTTGTGCAGAAAATGTCAACATTCCAGTAAGTGTTCCACTTTGGCATTGCAACGTGCAATTAGACAGTTTTGGTTTCTGTTACAAATGAAATCATGCAGACAAAAATTCTACCAAATGAAATAATTTACAGTTTTGTAAATAACACCTTCTGCAACACTTATAATTTATTTTGTCCTATTTAATGCTGAGAGCTACAGATGACAGTGGGGAACAGAATGTTTTAAAGTCTTTAACAAATTCTACAACAAAAACATTTACTCAAGTATTAGATGGTCACTTTGCATTCTTGTTAGAAATGTTAAACATTATTTTAATTTTTTTATTCAAGATTTAGTAATTTTTTTTAGCTACAACTTTATATTGTATTAGTCATAACATATTTTGCTGTTTACTGTTGTCTGACTTGTATATAATCTGTCCAAAACATCATGCTAATCAAATTAAGATTGTTAAAATATTACATTTGTAAAGCCAAAATTAAAGAAAAAAAAATTTCTACAAAATATGACAAATGTTAATTCTGAAAAGGAAACATATTTGTTTTATATTGCACACTAGAATTCTTCCTTAGTAATGTCTATTATGGGTTTGTGTGTATGTGGACATGTATAATTATGTTAACAGGAGTATATATTATTTACATATGGGCTATTATCCCCATTTTTGTTGTTATCACAGCATTTCAGTTGTTGTGCTCTCTGGCTTTTGTCAGATGATTATTGATCCATGTAACCTTTGGGTAATTTCAAATTGAACCCTTTATTTTATATACAGGGGTAAATTGTTATTGGTTCACTACCCAGGTCCAGCTTCTTAAATTCCATGTGCCATGCCTTTTTTAGGATATCTTAGTTTCAGTTAATTCCCTTTAGTCACGCAACTCTTCAAGTTTTTGTTTCCTCTGATATGGCCAGATATTGAACTCACAACTCTTTGTGCCAAATCACTTTTGGATTCAGTCAGTTATGTGCTGTGCGTGATACACATTTAGGTGATCATGACTGATGGGGCAAATTTTTTCCTGCAGTAGGTTGCCATTTCTTTCTGCAATAGACCAGTGGCCATTCAAGGCTATAGAACCCGGTCTGTCCTGCTATTTACCCATAGCTGGGGGGAGAAGAGGATTCATACCTTTCCCAAGAGTATTATAGCACGTAAGTGAATGTAATGGATTCAACTGGAATTCAAACTTGGTTCTCCAATTCCTCAATCCGAGCTGTTACCCATTATGCCACTTACTCAACCAATGGTCCTGGATTTCAACATATATCACTTGAAGAAGCCTAATTGTATAATGGCTGAAATGTGAATATGGCAATAAAAATAAGGACAACAGTCCACATAAGATAAATAGTATAAGCTTCATGGGTATTTACATCCCCATGTGGAACTTGTACCCTCTATCAACTCTTGGTGAACTTGATAACAGACATCACACAAAATTATTAAAAAAAAGAAAACAATAAAGATTAGATGTATATTCCTGTTGTGGCTATCATTCTTCTCTTTATTGTATTTGTCAATGTTAAATGCTTCTCTTTGTCCTCAAACAGAAATGCTGATTTGCTCCAATTACTTCAACATAAAATGTTATTTTAGGGAGTGTATCTTGCAAAGTAATTTGTTACCTCAAAGAAGAATGCTCATACTTTTTCAAATTAAAAAAAAAAAATATTTGCTTGTATTCATTATAGTCCATTGCATTATATGAATATATTCATTGGAGTCTGAGGTTACTTTGTATTCTTTGCATATTTTTTTCTCCTATGTTCTGTTAATCATAATAAAATTACAATTAACACAGGTAATTGTAATTTGATTGAAATTGGTTATTTTTTATATTTTTTGTTCTCATTTTTTTCTGATTATTTTTGTTTGCCTTGATATTAACACTATAATTACTGCATTGTTGCCTGACTGTACTGGCCCATTTTGGGGAAAAATAAGAAATTATCATTTACTGGAAATAAATGAATATAAAGACACTGACAGTGATTTCTGACAGTTTTGGTTTCAGTCGGACACTCCACAGTACAGACTAAGCTAAACAACACTCACAGCACACAATATCATAAAAGCATGCTATAAAACAGATTATATCTTATGCTACTGGCTTGAAAATGAGCCTAAACCTGCTCCACACCAACATTTCATTTTTTTTTTATGAATTCATCTTAAGTAAGGATGGAAGGGATTACTGGGAATTAAAATAATCAGAAAACTTTAGAAAGAACTGGAAACCCAGTCCAAAAATCTGGGAACTGTGAGCTGGATGACAGGAAAACCTATTATAATTGAGGAAAAAAAAAAAATATTAAAAATTTTGGTGGAGACGTTAGAAATAGTTGAAGTAGACATTAGAAGGAACCAGAAACCAATCTAAATAGGAAACAAGGGATAAACCATTACTCTTTGAAATTAAATAAAGATATATATATATATATATATATATATATATATATATATACACACACACATTATTCAGACTATTTTTATTACGTTTCAGCCATTGTATGCTCCAGCCTTCTTCAGGTGGTTGGAATGTTGAACTGAACCCTTTATTTTGCTCACTGGGGTAGACTGTTCTAGTTCCACGTGCCATGTTTAATGGATGTCAGTTATCTCCTGTTAATTTCCCTCTGAAAGTTCTCCACTGCCCTAACAGGGTATTGAACTCATACTCTGGGTCCTGTCACAGGATCTAACTAATGCCTTTTGTTCTTGAGGACATCTGTGTATGAATTTCTGGGTATTATAAACCTAATGTCGCCGGCATACATTTTTTGTCTGTGCTCATATTGCAATTTTTGCTGTTATCATTGCATGTTTTTTACCAGAGCTCATATTGCAATTTTTGGTTTCAAAAACATGGCAATGAATCAGACATTTTAATCTCAGATGAAGAAAAGAACTTAAGTGACAGATGTAGCTGTAGTGATGAATGCTATTGACAGAACATGTGAGCAATAAGGAAGTCTTAATGAAAATAGGAACTACTAGGAAACTGATGCTTACAATCAGAAAGAGATAGCTGAAATTTATGGGATGCATAATGAAGAAAGATTGGCAAGAGAATTTAATACTCACAGGGAGAGAAGTAGGGGAAACAGTAATGTACTTAACAAGCTTGTGCAGGTGGATGGCAGACCAGGAAGAAAGATTTAGAGAAGGGGGTAAATTTACTTAGAGAAACAAAAAAACAAGAAATTGTGGAGAGCCATGATCACATTTTTCTTGAAGCGACATGATATATAAAAGAAAAAAAATGAATGGATGGCAGATCAGGGAGAAAGGGATTTGGTAAAGGGTCTGTGTTAGTGTTTCCCAACCTTTCTTTTTTCCCTTGTGGCCCATTTTTGGGGCTCAAAAAATTTCAGATCCATATAAGCACAAATAGAAATTCCATGTAACAGGAAATACATTTTATTCACAAAAGCAAAATGTAGTAGAAAATATAAATCCTAACAAATGACTACACTGCTCCTGGTGTCTCTCTAGGCCTATTTAAATATTTTTCAGTTTCACTTTTGGGCCTAAGGGCCCATATTGAGAATCACTGATCTAAATTTACTTAGTGCAACAAAAGGTTACTTACGTTCTGAAGAGACTTGACACATATATGAAGAGTGAATGGATGACAGAACAGAGAAAGAGGAATGCTAAATGTTACTTATAGCAACTAGAAAATTGTGGAGAGCCATGATCACCTACATACTGAAGCGATATGACTCATAAAAATGTGAATAGATAGCAGAACAGGAACAGAGAAATGATAGTCAAAAGTTACTTAAAGCAACAAAAGACAGGAAGTTGTGGAGGGACATGATCACTTTTGTCCTGAAGAGGCATGATATATAAAAGAAAAAATGAATGGCTGGAAGAAACAGAGTTGGTAAAGTGTCAAAAGTTACTCATAGCAACAAAAAATAAGAAGTTGTGGAGAGCCATAATCACCTGTGTTCTGAAGGAGCATGATATATGAAAGGAAAAGTGAATGGATGACAGCATAAAGAAAGAGTTAGTAAAGGGTAAAAAAAAAAATACAGCAACAAAAATGTGTGGAGAGTCCTTGTCATCTGTCTCTTGAAAATAGTTTGCAAATGTGTAAACAGCGTTTGGTATAAAATTAAATTGCTATTTGTAATCATGTTATATTTTGGCCCTACACAGAATTGCCATTCCTGGAGGTAGAGCCAGGGTTTCCTCATACGCCAATGACATGTCTATTTTCGTGTTTTGTCGTAGCGACATTGAGGTAGTACAGAAGGCACTTGAGTGGTACAAGGAGGTGACAGGAGCCAAAATTAATGACAAGTCATCAGGCTTGCAGTTTGGTGTCTGGAAGGGGCCTTTTAGTTGGACAGACAGAACCCTCTGCATCCTTGGAGTTTTGTTCGGGCCTGGTCTCCAGCTGAAGAAGAATTGGTTCAAAGTACAAAGGTTGAAGTGTTGGTTTGGACTTGGCTTCTATGGCAATTGTCTGTGAAATGTAAGGCAGAGATGTGTGCCACTTATGTCTTTTTGGATTATCCTTTATTGATTTTGGATTATCCTTTATTGATTTGCCTGTACTTTGTGGGAGGTAACGCAACAACTCAACTGATGATAGCAGGTAGGAACAAAGAAACTGTGAGGAGGGGGTGACCAAAACCCCCCGGTGTCAGACGTCCAACCTTCTCACGAGCCAAAAGCTCTCTGATCCGAAACAGCAAAAATCGCCTGCTTTATACAGCCGAGGACCGACCACGATTTGCATGCGAATAGCCAGAGACAGATTTCGCGTCAACTAACCGAGACCGCCCGGCATAAAATATGGGCGCCGCCATTTTGGTTCCTTTTACCGTTGGGAGAACCGGTGTTTGCACACTGCACAGATTCACAGGCGTTTCCAAGGTAAGCCATGTTCACAATTTTCCCCACAACTTCCTTCTCTTCTTGTGGGGTGGTTAAGAGCATCTGGTCTGTAGAGAGACTGTTGTCCAATGTCTGTGTTATAGGGACTGGAAATGCTGCACTTGTTGTGTCATCGGCACGCTTCAAGATTGGTGTTCCTATGCCATGCACTGGCAGAAGATTTGATTTTGGAAGAGTGTTAGGGACACCATTGTAAACCTTGGAATTAATTGA
Source organism: Acanthosepion pharaonis (assembly GCA_903632075.3). Lineage (NCBI taxonomy): Eukaryota > Metazoa > Mollusca > Cephalopoda > Sepiida > Sepiidae > Acanthosepion > Acanthosepion pharaonis. The sequence goes on from CAHIKZ030002667.1 coordinate 273,765, forward strand.
AACTCCTGCTCTACCACAGTCCAATAACTTTTCATGGCCTCATAGGCTACTGTATCATGATTTAGTGGTGGGGGTTACGAGAGACTACCTTTGTGGCTAGCTCGTCTTGTCATCATCAGAGTTACACTCTTTCTGGTCTTGGGCACCAGTGATGAACTACCTCAACAACCTTGAGTTTTCACTTACCTGGTGACTGATTTGTAAAATGCAACTATCAATGATGTAGCCTTCAGATGAGGCTGGGCGTATTTGCTCGACTGTCATTGGTGTGAACTTGGTTTAGAAGAAATGGCTTCACACGCTTTCTACCACACGTGTACCCATTTTGGGACTATGTTGGTGAGTTGATGGCTCATATTGTTCCCGATCAGCTTGTGTCCATTGATCTCGCATATGCCTGTGTTGTCCCTGTTCTCCAGGGTGAAACACATGGTATTTCTCACATTGCCAGCTGTGGCAAGAATGGTGGTATGGACATCACAAAAGGAGGGAATTTTGCGATATGAGCATTATTCTCATCAGGATCTGGTTGGATTCTTTGGGCATCAGCTCAGGATGAACATATTTTATTATTGACAGATTTTAGCAAAAGGTGGGTATCTATGTTGAGCCTGGTTTGTGTGAAAGGAGCTAGCTTTGATTTTCTCTTTTAAGTTCCCTTGATCACAATGGGGTGGTTTCCTGGGAACCCTCCCTTGGTTAATTTAAACTTTTTCATGTTTTCCTTGTTAATGTGAATAAGTGTTATTCCAGGGTGTTCCCTGCACTCTATTTTGTTATGAGCCATGTTGAGATTCCCAACCTCCCCAAGTTTGTTTTTGTCCACATTTTTACATCTTGGCTGGGGCAAACTTTACTTTTTCTCACCCCACTGCTTAATTTTTCATTCCTCACTCCATAAGAGACATAAGTGAGTGTGCTGCTTGATTCTGTCGAATAGTGTCCACTTTCATTATTTTGACGGGTGGATAGGTCCTCTAACATCTGTTTTGTTCTAGTTTATTTTTGTTTCTGGGTTCATTTCTTCCCACTATCATTTTCATTATTATATAAATTTTTATATATTTTTGTAAAAAAAAGAAAAAAAGAAAGACTTTATAAATTTTTTCATCATGGAGTGTTTTGTAGGTCCTTTGTGAATATGTTGTATTGTAGTACATGTAGGATTGGGAGGTGATGGACAAGTTCTTGTGGTGATTGAGTGTATTGAATGAATGGGTCATGATTGTGATTGACTAGGATAGTCAGTAAAGACCAACTTTTTTTCCACTTTCCCTTTGGCCTTGTGCCACAATTTTGTAATTTTACAAAATAAATATATATTCCTGAATAGATTAGAATCCATTTTTGTATTCCTTTGTGAAAGCAGAGTAACGTATTATATTATTACTTCAAAGATCCCAAGAAAATTAAATTTTTGCATTAAATGACCCATAAGGAGTTGATATGCTGTTAAACAGACTATAACTAATAAAAGGTATTTCATGTAACTGTTAAAAATCAATGCTGTATGAAATCAGTAACAATAAAAACTAAGAAAATACAAAGGAATTCAATAAGTGATTTTATAAATTTCTTTTACAACAAAATAATGTGGTGATAATTTGTTTAATATAGACATTTTCTACATTCCTTAATACATGTATGTTATATAGAGAGAAATATATATAAAGAAATATATTTTAATAATGCCAGAAAAAGAAATATTTAAATTGTGGCTGACTGGATATTTTTACACTTGTTAAAATAAAAATCATTATCTTCAATATTTGTGATTATTGGATAGAATAATTAGTTGTCTTGACCTTGTAGAATTGGTGAGGATAAAGAGTCCTTAGAGTGTTGTAAGACCTACATATTCTACAGTTATTGAGTTTCAGAAACTGGTATGGACACGGGATAAATCAGTAAGTAGTAGTAGGTAGGTCGATTAGTTGATTTGGTTTAGTAATGTATCAACCTCCATGTGTTAATTAATGCTGAAATTTAAATACTTTAAATGCAATTTTATGGCTTCAACTAAATATATTTTGTATATTTATAATTTCAGGATAAACATGTTTTTTTAGATATATAGCTTGCAGATAAAATGTATTGTTGGTCATTTTTTATAAAAATGCATTGATGGCAATTTTACTATAAAAATTTTGTTTGGTGGTGGTGGGGGGTCACTATTTGCCCATAGCTGGGACCCTAACAGTTGCTACCACCTTGGGTCAAGGGTTGACTTGGGAACAACTCCAATTAAGAGGTGCTTCCATGCTTCTCAAAACCTACACTCTCCTGATCAGAGGTAATGCTGCCATATGTAGTTTATCATCATACCCAGAACTGGTAAGTAGCAGAAAGCTAAATTTCTTTCTCCCTATTCTGCCATCCACTCACACATTTGTTTTCTGCAATAACCAAAGCTGGAGAATGGGCGAAGACAGAAAACTGGCACCTAAGCAGGTGCTTTGGGTAGATGAAGCTCAACAGCCCAAGGAGGCAGTTCATGTAGGGAAGGAAAACCCTGGTTTTAAACTTCTGCTGCCTTGTGGTCATATCCAAAACACAGAAAATTCTATGGAAGTTAATCCAAACAGAAAACTCGGAGTGGGACCTGAAGGTAGTTGGCTGTAAACACTGACAACTTTCCCGCAATTCCTGCAGTCAAGCCATCCCCAAATGTAATGTTCTGTATTCTTTTGATCTTGTCGGTATGGTCAAAAGGGGGTCATGCACACTGCCTCCATACATCACTCCCAGTCTAGGAGAAGAAAAACTCTGAATTCAAACCATTTGGTGCCTTGTAGGCCTTGCTTCTTTAGCTTCTAAGAGGAGAGACGGGGTCACCACATCATCACTGATGCAAAAGGAACTGGCAAGCCATTGCACTATTTAGCCTTGAATGTTACCATGAACCATAATTGTGAGACCGAGGGAAGTGGTGACCACAGCAGCAGTGCAAAATGCCTTAATTGAATCAAGGGTAACAGTGCAATGTAAATTTACATTGAGGCATTTTTTTTTTTTTTTTTTTTTTTGAAGAATGAACATTTACTGATTACTCAAATGAATCTTAATGTTTTTTTTTTTTATCTAAATAGATTCATTAAAAAGCATATGACATTTTCTCTATTATGGATTCTTCTTCTTCCATGTGCTATGTCATCTCAGTACTTTGGTAATCATGGTTCTCCACAACTTCCTGTCCTTTGTAGCTCTTAGTAAGTTTTGTTTTTTGCTATCACTCTTAATTCCTATTTTGACAACCCCTATTTGCTACTTTCTTTTGTCTCTCTTGCTTTCAAAATGTCTTGTGAGTATCAAATTCTCCAAATCCTTTTCTTCATAATGTACCTGAGAAATTTCAACTATCTCTTTCTGATTCTAAGTATAAGCATTATTACTGTTTCCATTTTACTTCCTCATTACTCACATGTTATCCATGGTATTCTCAGCATCCTTCTGTAGAACCACATTTTGTTGCTTCAAGTCTCTTCTTCATTTGTGAGAAGATTGTCCAGTATTCACTGCCATATATGAGGACTGATATTGCATAGCAGTTGAGCACTCTTTTCTTTGTTTCTAATGAAACTTTTAGCTTTTGGAAGGTGTCTTTTGTTATTTTAATGCATCTTCAGATTTTAATGTCACATTTACTCTCCTATATTAAAACACTTCTCAAATATTTAAATTTTTGTACTTGCTTCATTTTTGGTATCTCCAATTCATAGATTTCATCTTGGGCTGTTCTAATGCTGACAAGAATACAATCTGCCTTCTTACAATTGATGGTTAATCCTTTCTTCTCTCTTTCTTTAATTTCCTTCTGTAGCAGTTCCTCTAGTTTCTTTTCTGTGTCTGCCAACAACACTGTGTCATTAAGATTGTGGCTGGCAATAATGAATAATGGTGGGACTTCTAATTCTCTCAGTAATGTGGTTGAAGAACTGAAGGAAAAAGCAAATAAAATGACTTACTGTTGACACAGAGACTTCATACCTGCATCAAATGTAGAGAAATGCAAAGTAAAAAAGAAAAAGATGGCTACTCATAATGCAAATATTTTATTTTATTTATTTTACGTTCTCACAAATATGAGACTTTGATGGTAACATGCAAATTTCTGACCATGGAAAAGAACATAAAAAATTGCATTACCGATGAGGGAATTGTTTTTGATCCTATGATTGTTGCATAGTTGAGTGTGGATTTTCTGCAGTGGATGAAAGAGCGTGAGAGATAAGAGAACAAGAAGACAAAAAAAGAAGAGAATTATTGTTGCCAAAGTGAACATCACGAAAGTGAACCAACGAGAAAGACAGTAAAATTGATTCTCTCACAAGTGAACACAAACTACAGCTTCACTATCAAGGTTGAATAAATCTGGTGAGAAGACACATCCTTGTCTTTCATTCCTTTTTATGTTTGTGCATTTACTTAATATTTTATCTTTATGCAGGCTATTATAGATAGAATTGCAAATTGACTTTCTTTACATTTAAATTGTTTTCACATTCAGTTGAAGATATGCATGTTGTAAGGTGATTATCGCTTGGATCATTCCTGGTTCAATGTAGCTGCCTAGTAGCTTTATATGAGAGCCACTCTAGTACCAAACAATTTACATATTATTTACGTTGTTTGGATTGTTGTTGTAATCTTTATTGCCATATTCACGATATTTCGCCTGTTGTACACTCTGGCCTTCACTGGAGGGGAATGTTCTAGTTCCATGTGCTATGTTTTTCTGAATATCTCAGTTTCAGTTATTTTCCTTTAGTAACTGAAGAAGGCTGGAGCAGATAACTGCTGAAACATCATAAATATGAGAATAAAGATGAGGACGACAGTCAGAATAATGTAAATAGTTACAATACTTCAGCTCTGAAATTAGACAGATTTACATATTAATATTTCTTTTCATCTTTTTATTCTTCTACAGGTCATGTCCCTTCAGGATGTAGACTATAATGGCTCTCCACAATTTCTTGTCCTTTGTAGCTCTTAATAGATTTTGTCATTTTATTTTCCTTCCTAAAGCTTGCTCAGCCATCCATTTACTCAAGCTCACTAAATAGGTTATGCACTGTTTTCATCTGTCCTTCCAACTTTCAATATGTCCTGTGAGTATCAGATTTTCCAAACCCTCTTTCCTCATTATGTGCCCTAGAGATTTCAGTATAAGTGTCCTTTTTGTTTCCATTTTCTCTAAAACTTTATTGTTGCCCACATGTTCAGTCCATGAATTATAGTCAGTATTCTCAGTATTCTTCTGTAGAACCATATTTCTGCTGCTCCAAATCTCTTCTTCACCTGTGATGAGATTGTCCAGCATTCGCTGCCATATAGGAGAACTGATATCACGTAACAGTTCAGTACTCTTTTCTTTGTTTCAAAGAGATTTTTTCTGTTTCTTTGCTTAGCTTTCGGAAGGCATTTCTTGAGTGAATTGCAAAATAGCAATTCACTCTAGATCAGGGTTTCCCAACCTGGGCGATACCCCCCACCCTGACTGGTGGGCGATATTCCCTCCCAACTGGTGGGTGATTAGCAACTGAACAAAAAATGGTGGATATTAGATTTTGAGTATTAAAATGTATTTCAACCTATGCTACCCTCCAAAAAACCTGTATATAAAAAAGAAAAAAAATCAGATGGCTAAATGGGAATAACTGCATCACATTTCAAGATAAGATATAAATCTCATTGCAAATCAGGAATATTTTGGTATTTTCTATAGTTTTGAGAAGGGTCATTAGCATTCAAATAGTTCTTTAGATAATATAACATTTTTTTTTTTGGATATATAAATCAGATAAGGGAAGACCAACAACGGCAAAAAATATTTGTCGAATTTTTATAAGTTGTTTATAGTGGATATTCTTTTAAATTTTATAATTATGATAAAAAATTATTTAATTTTTTTTAACACTTGCAATACTAACTCTAACCATAAAACTAAATTATATATATTGTTTACAATTGTCAAGTTTGTTTTCATTTTTTTCTTTAATATGGTAGCAGCAGCTGTCACCTATGTTAGCATTACTTGTTACCTCTATTTGATATTTTTTACTGCTTCATAAAGTCAGTTTATCAACCAGTAATAAACAGCTACAAAGGACACAAAATTGTGGAGAGCCATGATCGCCTACGTTCTGAAGAGACATGGTATATACAAGAAGAAACTTTTATGAAACAATTTTGGTATGTTTTTGAATATTTTCTATATAGGTGGGTGATGGGAAAATTTTCCATGTAAAAGCGGGTGATGGCACAAAAAAAAGCTTGGGAACCCCTGCCTTTGATCACTCTGTACTAATAATGACCTGTAGTTGCACTGTAGTTATTTATTAGTTGACAAAACAGCCTGCAAGTTGATGTGAAGCATTCACCCAAGAATTATGAATTATCTCTTTTCTTCTTGTCTCACAGAGCATTAACGACAATCCTTTGTCTTCTGTCTTTGATACTTTTCAATCAACATAAAGCACCTATGAAGACCTTGTTATTCAGCTTGTAATCAATTCTGATGGAAAAACAGTTACATTTCCCAGATGATAGTGATATAATGGATAGCAGTTCAATATGAGAAATTGGGGAACCAATTTCGAATTCTGTTTGACCGTGTTACATACAATTACTCACAAATATACACTTGGGAAAGGCATGTATCTAGCCTTTCTCCCTCCAACTATGGGTTAAATAATAATGATTTTTCCAGATAAAAGTCCTATCTCCAAAATATTGTTAATGCAATATTCTTACAGTGCAAAATATGTTACAACCTTAAATAACCCACAAAAAAGTGATAAGCCATAAAAGCTTTTTCTCCTCTGCCCATCTATGGGTTAAATAGTAGGACTTTTAACTGGAGAAATCATCTCCAAAATATTGTTAATGTAATATTCACTCGCAAAAAATTAACAGAATTATTCTTACAAAAACAAAATAAATAATCTACAAAAGGTTGATAATCTGTAAAAAACAAATTAATAAAAAGACAAACATCCTGTTCCCCACAGATGCAGCATCACAAGCCTACTGCTACTCTGTCGCAATTTCCATGGCAAACGTTCTGATGAACAATATCTTCTATTTCCACCAGTTCAGACATTCACATCTAAGAGCTGCCATGCCATATACACTGGGTTGAATCATCCTCATTCTCTTTGTATATTATTGGCAAGGAGGAGGTGCTGTAATGAATGAAGAATCAGCCGATTTCAAATTTTTGTTGATTTCACATAAATACACTTGGGGAAAGTATGAAGGCATCTCTTCTCCCCCCGCTATGGGTTAAATAGTAGGACTTTTATCCAGAAAAAAACATTCTAGCGTACTTATCCTCAGAATATGCACTTTATACTTCCTCCTTTTAAACACTTATCTATTCTACATATGCCATCACTTGTATCTGATACATTTCAACAGTCTATTGCTAAAGATGTTGAAAAAATGTTTGGAATCCCCTAGTGCTCCAGTAAGTATCTGATTCCTCCTGCTACACTCTATCTTTACAAGAGCCAAATCAGACCAAAAATGGAATGAAAAAATTGTTAATGCAATATTCATATGCAAAAAATAATTATTCTTTTATGTTTTGGCTTTAAATAACTCAAGAAAGTTTGATAAGCTGAAAAAAAAAATAATCAATTAGCCCAGATGATAGAGGCAATATAAACTATTGTCTCAAATATGAGGAAGTGTTGAGAAGTTCTTGGTCTAAAATCTATTCCAAAATCTGTATTTCAAAGTTTGGTCATTGAAATATTGACTTTGGGAAGTGGACCAGATCAAGAACTTTACAGAACTCCTTTGTAATACCATTGTCTCATTTGCTGCCATGTAGGAGTAGAAGCATAAGGTAAGGCATATCATAAGGAACAACATAAATAGAGGCATAGCATACGGCATAACAAAAATAGAAGCATAAGACAAAGGCATAATATAAGGCAAAACATAGCATAAGGCATAACTTAAGTAGAAACATAACATTTCTATAGCTTTCTATTGAAAAAAAAACTGGTAGATAAAACTAAAAATGTCTTGTTTGATTTTTCTTGTTGTATATGTATGGACCTTATAAGTATGGAGCCATGACAATCGCATTGTGTGACAATTGCCATTTTGATTACAAGAAGTAAGAGTACAAGCAAAGTGACTTACTGCTTTTGGACATATTCGTGAATCTTTACATAGACTGGCTGTCACCTCCCAAAATCTATCGGGAGTTTCAACAACATTGGTATTTCTTCTCTGAAAAATAACACTTTGTCCTTGAGCTGCGAACCTTTTTGACGCAATCATATTCAAACCATCAGGCACAATTGGCCATTTACTAAATTTACTGAAATCAATCCAACCAATGCTGTCATCAGAATTACATATTTAATATACCAATGTTTATTTTTGCTATTTTGCTTTTCCAGTTCTTGCTTTCCTGCTAAAAATATATATTTACCAATATCAGAATTTATTCTATGAAAATATTGTCCATCTGTTGCTTTATTTTTCTGCTAAATATCTCCACAGCAACATGACAATCTTGTGACTCATTGGTTTTGTATTAAAAGCATCATCCAGTTCCAGTATGTAACTGTTGTTAAATTTACAGTAATTATCAGAAAGTTTTTTTTTTATGGAGCACCAAAAATTGTCAGTCAACATGAAAATAAAACTTTAATAATAGTTGAAGCCAGTTGCTACACAAAAACAAGTTGCAAGATCTTCCATCACATCAATGTAATTTCATCTTCATATTTTCAGATCGAATTCATTAAATATATTTTTTTCCATTTCACACCAAACAAAGAGATAAAAGCCACTAAAATGTAAGGAATTAGTATGAGTAATAGAAACTGAGAGGACAATAAAAGATCAGGATTCATGGAGACAGAAGATGATGATGATTGATGTTGCATTTAAACTTTTCAAGATCAGAGTTAACAGGAAAGCAAGAAGCCAGAGGAGAATTTGAGAAGTAAGAGTGGAGAAGAAATTATTAGCTTAGAACTTACACTTACTTTTAGCAATTACAATATTAAAATGATGAGACCTAACTGTCAATCTAGTACTGCGCTTAAATTCATAAAGTCAAGATAGCAAAGAACAATTACTGTGAAAATGTGTATAGAAAAGGCAGAAGAAAGCAACATTATGGTAGTAGAAAATTTGTCTGAAGCTGAGTTGCCAGGTCAGGACTGATAACACTGCAGATTCTCCTTTCGATTTTGTTAAGAATAGAAGAACCAAATCAAATGTGGCAGCAATATTTGAAGCATGGAAGATTTGGTAGACATTACTAATGTGTAAGACAGATTATGTCAGAAAAAAATTATACCCTAGATTGGCAATAAGAATTGTTTATGAATGTTAATACCAGTATAACCTTATTCTTTATGGGCTGTGTACCCTCAGGATGTAAGCGATCATGACTCTCCACAACTTCCTGTCCTTTGTAGCTCTTAATAATTTTTTCTTTTCTGCCCCACCATCCATTTACTTAAGCTCACCAAGTTTGTTAAGTACAGTTTTCTTCTGTCTCTCTTGCTCTCAGACGGTCCTGTGAGTATCAGATTTTCCAAGCCCTCCTTCCTCTCTATATATATATAATATATATATATATATATATAATGTATATTATATATAATATTTATGTACTATATATTGCATGTTGGTTTTAATAAAATATTGTGATAACACAATATATTTAATAAAATTTAAATTATGTGACACTTAGTATATATACATTAGATATATATATTATACATAATATATATATTTTATATATAACATATATATTATATATTTTGTATATATTGTTTATACTATATATATATATATATATATATATATATATATATATAAAATGGACTCTCCTGTCGGTTTCGATATATGAGGATCTGCCAGCTTATTGATTCAGTTATGAAATTTTGTGTGATAATCTTAAGTGGCATTTAAGACCTGCTAGTGATTTACAAAGGAGGCCACATATGAAGCAAGGGTGAGGATTGTGAGATGAGATCACTGTTAGATTGGCTGACCTTTTAGATCTGGCTCTCGCTTCTTGAAGATGATTCAGACAAGCAGATTGAAAATTGCTGAGTCCACTAAAACACGTTGATCTCCATTCTACCCGCTCCAAGGCTATGCGCTCAAGGTTGTTATGTGGTATATTGACTGCTGACAAGTTGTTTTTCAGCTTGTCTTTGTATCTTAGCCATTGGCGTACTACATTCCTGTAGCCCTGATCTAACTGGGCGTACATTGGGATCTTGGGTATCCTGTCATCAGACATTCTCAAGACATGACCAGTCCACCGTAATTGAGACTGTATGAGAAAAGTCTCGATTCCTCCAATATTACACCTGTTAAACAGGTCTACGTTAGATGTCCTATTTTGAAGCTTAACTCCACAGATATATATATATATATATATATATATATATATATATATATATATATATAATATTGCATGTTGGTTTTAATAAAATATTGCGACAACGCAATATATTTGATAAAATTTAAATCATGTTATGCCCAGTCTCAATTCAGTACCTGATAATTGCTTCGTGCATGAAACTCTGATTCATGCTAATGGTGAGGGGGGGGAGAAAGAATTTACTTTTATTCATTCATATATATATATATATATATATATATATATATATATATATATATATACACACACACACACACACACATTTGTTTAATTATATGCACACTTGTCTTTTAGAATAAAGACATTGTCAGAATCATTCTTGTAGTTAATCAATATTTGATTCACAAACAAGATATGTACATTGTTAAGATTTCTCAAGTACCAATTTCAACAAATCTTCCAAGGGGCAGTGTATAGAATATGAAAGTTAAAGCAAAATCTGTTAAAATAATTGATTAAAAGATAAGAGTAAATGAAATTGATAGCAATCCAAGTTTGGAAACAGACTTGGAAATTTGTGATGAATGCTGGCTTGTCAGGAATTTAAAAGTTTGACAGAAATTTGAAAGAGAAAAAGCAAATGACAAACTCGGTCACATTTCCCAGTTCATGAAGTGATTTGTGAAAGCTTTAAATATTTCCTTTTCTTAAAAATTGAAAATAATGGCAATTTTTACCATGTGCATGTATGTTTCACTATCATTAATACTTCCACTACTTCTTAATTTCCTTATACCTCTTTACAAAACTTATATTACCTGTTTTCAGTTTATACCAGTGTCTCAAACTTTTTAAGCAACAGGAAAGAAATCTTCTGAAATAAAACCATAGATTTAAAAAAAAAAATACAAATATGAATTTACTTTATTTCAATGTTTCCATTCAATGATTTGTGCAGCTTATTTAGTGTGGTACCTTGGTTGAGAGTGCGATAAGTAAACCCTCATTTCTTCACTTGAACATAGTCTTTCTCACTTGTTATTTTCAATGTCATTTAGGGTTGAGAAGTATTTCATATAAATGAAAAAACCTTTTTAGCTAATGTGGGATATTCCTTTAGTATTGAAATCTAAAATGTATCAAGAATAGCAAAAAGAATTATTTGAAAAAAAAAGTTTAATACTTATTCAAATACTTCCATTACTACTTCCACACACACACACACACACACATTATGACAATATTTTGCAGCACATTTAAGATGATTGTATGGTATGGTTGGTTGAAAATCACTGGTTTATACATACATTTTCAAGACACTATGAAATGTGGGTACCTTGAGTTTATTTTTAGAAAGTAGAGTTTAGTATAATTTCTAAACCAGCAGAGACATAAAGCTGCATACAATGGAACCAGTTTTGTGACATATTTTGTATTTTGTTGGGAGTGTTATTTAGCTTAGTCTGTACTTTTGTACTGCAGAGTACCAAAATGTCAATGCCCATGAGAAATCACCATCAACATCTTTATCATCATTTATTTCCTGTAAACAGTAATTGCTTGTTTTCCCCAACATGTGCCCACACATCCAGGTAACAATGCAGTAATGAAAGCGTTAAATATGTACAAAAGTCTGCGGTGTTCTCTTTTTAAAACTAAATCTCAAATATTCAGTTGAAAACTTTTCCCTAGAAATTTTTGAAGCATGGTTTTTAGTTTCATTAAACAAATGTCTACTGTCTCATATGGTTTGCAAATGTTGGTTTAATTTCTTCCCAGAGTAAAGATAGATACAGTTCTTCCAACAAATGTTAAGAATTCAGACAGCATATTTGAGAAATGAAAAATCTTTATGGAGGAAAGAAACTACAAAGAAATTTCTGTTACCAATTAGAACCAGTTAAAAGTTTTGCTGACAACCATCAGGAAAAAAGCTTAATGCTTACAGGGCAGATTGAAAATAGGCGAAGACAGCAAATAACCTACTTGATGAGTGCAAGTAAATAGATGTTGGTATAAAGTATGAAAAGGACTAAAAGGGGTCACAAATGAGCAAGAAGAGAGCCGAAATTACCCAAAGGGATACGGCTCATAGACAAAATGCCATTATTTTGACAGGTATAAGCATATTTTTGCTTTTGCATTTTTTAATTTATAACTTAAAGCTAAAATGTTTCCAAATATTTATTAAAGCAAAACATATTTTTCAAGTGCATAAAGAAAGATTTTTTTATGAATTTGATTTGAATATACATATTGTAAGAAAGCCTTCAATCTCCATAGTAACTGCTGGTACATCAGTATCATTAACTTGAAAATAAGAGTGACATTATTAGCAACAGCATATGAAATAGTTTTCTAAAACAAGAATAAGAGAAACATTGAATGTCATCAGCTTTGTAATTATCTTTGGCTTTTTTTTTATCATTTCCCCCAAAGTAAGACAAAGTAAAGCCATTAAGAAAAAAGTGGTTACTGAATATGAAAAAAATCTGAGAAAAACATTTTTAAAGAGAAGGGACAGTAAAAGAACAGGGTTCTTGGAGATAGGTGATGATGATTGACATTGCATTTAAATTTTGAAGATCAAAGTTGACTGCAAAGCAAGAAGCCAGAATATTGTTCCACAAGCTAGAAGTTCAAAAGAAAAAAATGTTTAGCATAGAGCTTCACATCTAGTGATTTTAACTGTAAAATTATGAGACCTTGCCACCAATCTAGTAATGTGCTTATATTCAGAATGTCAAGCTACAAATGAATAAAGCACATCAGAATAGTTACCATGAAAATATTTATGGAAAAGGGACTGAAGCTGAGATGCCACATCAGGACTGATAACATTCTTCTTTAGATTTTGCCAATAATCTTTAAATGTATAGCAGAAGTACCAGACCATATCTGGCAGTGATATTCAGTGAACGGATGAATGGTAGACTTATAAATGTGCAAGATGAATTCTGATAAGAATAATTGTTTAGTATGACACAGTGAACCAATCAGCAATTGATTCGATATAATCGCTGTACTTCATGTTAGTGGAAAACATTAGCAAACTTCCTATTTACTTTATTAGCTGAAGTGACTTCATTATTCATTAATTTCCTTGATCTCAAAGCTTATATGACCACATCAGGTTGAAAAACCAAAGTTAAACAATGTTGAACATGGATGACTTCTCGGGATTACCAGGTGCTGTAAGCTTGGAATGTGCAGGTGGTGTAATGGATAATGACTCAGAATTTGCTAATGGCTGTATCAGTTATCAATTGGAGGTTCAAGCCTATTTCACAGTTTCATTGTTTATTGATATTTATTTAATAATTGTAGATGTTTCAGGGATGTTGATGGACTTTTATTTAATATATGAGGGTTGCACTGAAAAGTTCTTGGCTCAACCCACATCCCCAAATCTTACCAAACATCACAATTTATTTTTTAGAAGTATTCCTTTGTTAGGATAGTAATTTGTTAGCAGCCCCTTGTACATAACAATGGACATTGTATTAGCAAATTGTGTCATTACTTTTTTGAGGTAAGGCTGTAACTTTTTAAATTATCAAAGGTAAAAAAAGCATGAAACAAAAATAAATCTCAATCCATTAGCAGTCTAACCTTCCCTATATACTAATGAAATATTCTGTTGTTAACTCAAGGTATGTTTGCTTATCGGCATCAAGTTATAATTTTACCATGACAATGGAATATCTCATAAGTAAAGGGAATCAGGATATGTGACCAATAAATACATAAAATCACATTCCTTGTTTTGTCTGTGAATACACATACGTGTGTACACACACACACACACACACACACACATATAACCAATAAGGAGAGCATATAAAAAGACAAGAATGAGAAATAAACACAACCCCAACATTCTACACATATGCACAGGCAGATGCACACACACATACACGCACACACACTATGAAAGGAAAAAATCAACCTTGCCCCAATGAAAAGTGCATATATAAAATAAAAACGTGAAAATAAACAGTCAATTGCTGATATCCTTTGATGAGTGAATGGAATGATTGTTGGAGGGTTCATCTATGAGTTGGGATGCTGAAGGTAACACCAATCAGTTAAGTGCCAAACTTTATATTTGTATTAATTCTCTCTCTCTGTATGCATGCATATATATATATATATATATATATATATATATATATATGTGTGTGTGATCTGATGTTGTTTGTGTTTCCACAGTTTTCATCTGATTGATGAAATTTTTTTATTTGATAGATAATTCTTCAGTGCCAGTTTTGATTCCAAATTGTTGGTGATAATGGCTCTCCACTACTTTCTGTCGATTATAGCTCTCACCAACATTTTACTATTTACTGTCTGTTCTTGGATATATATCTTTCATAAAATCTTTAACAAAAATAAATAGTTTAAATTATTACAAAAATATTATCTATAATTCTCAAAATGTGTGTGTCTATGTGTGTGATCGGATGTTGTTTATGCATTTCCACAGTTTTCATCTGATTTCAATGAAATTTTTTTGTTTGATAGATAATTCTTCAGTGCCGGTTTTGAGTTCAAATTGGCTGGAAAAATTTACATCCTTGAAGGTGAAAAATCAAAAAAACTGATTTTTTTACACTTTGCATTAAAATCAAAGGCAAAATTTAATTTTTCACACATAACCTTCCAATCCTAGCTCATGGTGTGTGGGTGTGATTCACACCTACACACATCGCCCATGTGTTGCTGCTGACCTTGATAATTAGTGCATATGGCAACGTGTGTATGTGTGGCCCTGCAACACATGCTGTGTTACTCGCTGATGCACATGTATACACATGAGCTGCAGAACGCAATACCTGTTAGTTGCCCATTGGCTGCACAAAGACCCTTTACACATCCAATTAAATGTCTCCATGTCATACTAATTGTCTACACAGTCCTCAGCTCATTGCTACTGCCTATTTTCATAATTCTGCTTCAACTTCTGTACATTCAGCCCTGCTTACACATTCCCCATTCTTTTGGCTAATCATTCAATCTCTCTCAAGTGAGATTACCTTTACCATTGCATAAAGCCTACTACTACAGTTTTAAGGCATTGCTTTCATTGTTTTTTATAGCCGTTCCCAATTTAAATTTTTTTTTATTTGCCCACCAGTTTTTGCATTGCATTCACTGTAGTAATAAATAAGCTTGATTTTTATTACTCAATATTTATTTTTCCAACCTTTCCTAGAGTTATTCAAGCTTAGTCAGCCCTGTAGCTTTACAGCATTCTCTTCTGGTATTTGCCCACACATTCCATTTGACAATTCATACTTGCATAAGAACTTGCCGAGGTCGCAAAACCACTGCCGTGAGGTCCACCATGTGAACGAATTGTTTTTAGAATGCCTCTTGAAATGCTTAAATCAGAGCCACTGAGTCTGAAGATCAACGTAGTCCTTGGTTTTCCAGAAGAGCATACTGGAACACCTCTGTGAGTGAGGTTGAAAATGATGATCAAAGGACTCAACGGCTGAGGAGAAACGCCTCTTCAACTGCTGCTGTGCATGAGGCTGAAACAAGATTGAGAACACAAAAATTACTCATTTCAAGGCTACTCCCCATTCAAATTGTTAACCCCCTCATTTAGGGATGTACCTCTGTTGCACCAAGTTGTTGTTATATAATATTGATTTTTGGGTGGGCCGACTTAAAACTTGAACTGCTCCAATTGAACAGCAAAAACCCAGTCAAAGATGGGTTATACTGCTTTATATTTTATATATATTTATACTGCTTTTTTATGGGTTATACTGCTTTATATTTTATATATATTTTCCTTATTCCGTCCTGGACATTGAGTTCTACCTGGATTCGATCCTCTCGGAATTTTTTATTCAAAAAATATACATATATGTGTATGCACCTATGTATATATATATATATATATCTATATATTTTGTATATGTATGTGTATATTTACCACTAAATATATATATATATATATATATATATATATATACAGAGAGAGAGATTTAATATTCACTGTTTTTACCTGTAATGCTTAACTTTTTGTTGTACAAGAGTTATTGCCTTTGTATTAGGAAATGCAAACAGTTCTTATTTCCCTTGAATAGACTGAGAACTTTTCAACCTACTCTTGTACATAATAGTACACTGTATTACCAAATGTTGTAGGTATTCATTTCAAGTAAGGCTGTACCTTTTTACATATGAAACCTTATTTCCTCGTACGGTTTTCTCTTTAATAACTTGCTGACCCCCCTCCCCCATAGTGTAAATTGGTCCACTTGAGTGAGACTTTTGCTTTTTAAGTGGCACAATGAATAGCACCATTTAAACCAACTTTTCTGCCATGAGTGAGACAATTGACCCTAGTTGACACCACTTAAACATGTCTCTCCTTTAATAACTACTAAATGACCCATCAGTTTTGGTTTTACCAGTATATGGTCATTTTTGATAACTGACACCACATGATGTTTTTACCATCTTAGAAAAGGGACTCTGGTGATGGAGAGGGGTCATTTTAATTTATTTATTTTTCTTTTTTAATAATCTTTAATCCAGAAGTCATTAATGACTCTGTACATGCTTTATAAGGTGTTTAATATTTCTGTCTCTTTTTCTCTTATATGAAATGAGGGACTGTTAAAAGGGAGGTCATGGCACAACCCAATTCACAAAATTGGTATTTCAATGACCGAACATGAAAATATTTTAGGGGGGAGTCATTAAAGAAACTTGAGAAACGGTTTTCCAAGGGTTTTTGAATATTGAAGTGAATATGTGGAATATCATGTTCATTTCATGCATCTAAATATTTGTTTCTTGGCTAGATGAGAACATTTCAGCAAAGTCTTCTGGGTGTGTGTGTGTGTGCATATATATATATATATATATATATATATATATATATTTATTAAATAATGTAGCTTAATTAATAGTGTAAAGTAGTCATTCAAAGAATAAATCAGTAATGTTAATGTAATAAATGGTGAACTCACTTCGCTAACAGATTAAATAAGGCATTAATTCACTGACCACTCGCTGAACAATGTGATCCTTGTTTTTATTAATTATAAAATGGATTAGATGTTCAGTTCATATTGCAAATACTTTCAGTAACCATTTACCATCCCCCAAAAAATTCTTAACTGTTAAAAATAGCAAAATTTTTAAAAAACATCTTTCGACAAGTATCATTCATTTTCATCTTGGAATTTTACACAAAATTACCTGAAATTGAGTAAAAAATAACATCAAAAATGTATTGCTGGTAATTTTTCTACTATGAAAATGTATTGTTGGTATTTTCACTATAAAAATGTATTTTTATACTTTTATAGTGTTTGATCCCAGTTTGAGAGTTAACTACTACCCACAATTGGGACCCTAATAGGTATACATCTCTGGGTCAGGGTGGACCTGGGAACAACAGCAATTAAGAGGTGGTTCCATGCTCTTCAAAACCTCCAATCTTCCTATCAGAGGCTTTGCTGTCAGATGTAGTTTACTGTCATACCCAGGACGATCTTACCATTCGTCCAGTGCAGAAAACTCACACTCAACTATGTGATAATCATAGAATTTAAAACAATTCCTCTTTCCCCCATTGGTAATATGATTTTTATATTCTTTTCAGTGGTTGGAAATTTGCATGTTACCAGCAAAATCTTGTATTTTTGAGAATGTAACATTCTTAAATATGTGTCTTATGAGCAGCCATCTTTCTTTTAATTTCTTTTTTTCCTTCTGGATTTCTTTATCTTCAATGAATGTATGAAAATCATTGTGATGGCAGTAAGAATTTTTTTTTTTTAAACATATGGATGCATGTCAAAATCCTCACATTGTATTGTTGAAGTCATTGCTAACATTTTTTTGTCAAGATTTTCAAACTCTACTTTTTGTTCAATTTTGAAAGCCTATTGATGAAATTTGAATAAGCTGATTTATTTGGAAATATACTTTGACAAAAAACCCTACTTATTAATAAGTTTAAGGTTTAATAATTTTTTTTAATTTTATAAGACTTCATGGTAAACAATATTTTTAAGAAAATTTCTTTTTTTCCTTTTTAACAGCAAAGGATAAATTCTTAGGATTTCTTACTCTTGAGCATGCAACATACAACTGGCCATGTTAAAATATTTATTTCTGTAGCCAAATTCAGACTTTTTGAAGAGTTTAGCCTTGTGGTTTGTTGATAATTCTCACAAACATAAACTGATGCCAGCTAGTTTAGACAGCTTACATAAAGTTATATTAAAAAAAAAATTAATACTGTACTTTTTGCCCCCGTACCAGTTTGTACTTCTCCCCACAATTTAGTTTCAATCGGTCAATGTATGGCTATTTTAGAGGGTGTGATGGATTAATGAAAGTGACAGAATTTTATATATAGATTTGCTTTTTCCTTCAGTTCTCCAAACACAAAGTCAGCATTAAGAAATGAATTTTGTACTTTAAGGTAATATCACCTTTCTTCAATGAATTTTGATGCCATTAATTTCTTTGAGATCATCAAAAAACAGCATTACTCATTTACTGTTCCAAGAATTTTGCTTAGCGCAAACCAATACACTGGTTGATAAGAACGTTGGTATAACTTGCCATTATGGTGCAAAGTGATATGCCATCTCAGATTAGAAGAAAAGGTAGCAATTTTGCCATTAAAATACAGTTTATCAAGTAGAGAATAAAGTTACATTATATCAGATTTTGCTGTCTTATTGTGACTGGTTCCAAGAAAAACAAATTGATAGAGAGGCCACATGCAAGTGGAAGTTATCAGCCTGAATTGGTTTCTCTTAGATAAAATGCTCTACTTCCATTGTTTAAGTGAATAATGTTTGATAAGTTAATTTGTGTCTTCAGAACATTACACTCATTAGCATTAACAAAAGAAGTCATATATATTCAAATGTTACTTTTACTAATTTCAAAACAATTTCAGTAAAATAATTTAGCATTTCATTAAAAAAATAGAGGCAAGTGTTTGTTTATGTATTTTATTTTCATCTTATATATATCCCTTAGGAAAGGTAGGAATCCTCTTCTTCTCTCCCCAGCTATGGGTAAATAGCAAGCCAGACTGTGTTCTATAGCCTTGGATGGCAATTGGTCTAAGAGTAGGACAACTGTAAATTTAAAACCTGCACCAGGTCTCTATATTTGGCTCTTCAAAAAGTGGTGATGCTTCTTCACAAAGCCATCACCACTATAATCAAATAATATGTACAGGTGTCTGGCTGTTGGTTCCTAGGAACTGAGTTGCTTGACCCTCATGTGTTGATAATATGACAGGAGAGTTCAGCATATACATTAGGGTAGGTCCATTTTTAAACCAGATACAAGGACAAGTTGGGGCATGATATCATAAAACCACACACAAAATATTATATGCAAAAATTTCTATTCTGTTTGAGGAAATGCAATTAACATCAAATTAATTAATATCTCAGAGATTGTTCCAGTGTCAACCAGGCTAGATTATTCCATGCTAAGAAATAAAGTGAATGTAAATGAATTTAAAATTGAGGTTTAATATTTCTTTAAGATTCTGGAAAAGATAAACATATAAAATAGTCCACATATAATTGTTATAAGAAATGACATGCTTTATAAATTTTATTTTAATATTACATCAATATTACCTTTTTTAACTACACGTATTTTCTTTTCTCTTTTTTTTTTGCCTTTATGGCCATTTTCTTAACATCTATGCAAATCAAAATCCATATGCAAAATATGTCCTTTACTTACACCCAGTCTGTTTTTAACCTCATGATATCAGTGTCCTTTTTGTTTACTTCATTTTTTTTCAACTATTTATGTCTGGTAATTAGTTTGTGCAAGGTGAAACAAACCTCATTCTCATGATTGTTTTCAAAAAGTTATTCTCAGGTTAACAAAGTACTCCATAGTACTTTGTTCACTTTGGCTTAGCCTTTCACCTTCTCACAAACTACTTAGCATTCTCTCCCTTTACATTCCTGCCATTCCTTGAGTTAACTACTTTCAGAAGAGTTTTGTATTAATGCAGGTGTATAAAATGGTCATTTTTGTTTTTTTAAATTATTTTTTAGCTTTAAATTGCTGTAAAAAAAATTGTATTTTTGAAGCTATTTCTATTATTAAATGCTTGACTTTTAAGTAAACATTACATTAGCATTATTTATGAAGGTTATTTTTGTGAACACATACAGCAGAAAAGATGGGAAAGAATGTAATTATATAGGTATAGGAGTTATGGATATTTTGTATTCATATATTGTTACCGCCACTTGAATACATGGTGAAGGAAGGTATGTTTGTTTTAAATATAGCAAGGATGATTTAGCTGTCCAAGGCTGCCAGCTAGTCATGCAAATGTCACATTTTGTCTTTGAGTATGTTATGATGACCATAGCATTAGAGAATGGACAAAATTAATTTATTGATTCTGATGTTGGTTGATTTTTCATTTTAGAGATGTGTGCTTTAACCAAAAAAAACACAACTTTTTTCAGTTTCATCTTCACACAGTGAAACCTCATTGAAATTTTTTATGAAACTGAAATCTTTCGGTTTCATTTTTATATCACTACTGAGTCACCATATTCAAAGAAACACTATTGAAAAAGACTTTCAGATGTTAATAAAATTAAATTTTATCAACATTTATACCATTGTAAGAGTAAAAGATTGAACAAAAATGTTAAAAACATTTGACTAATTTTCGGAAATAAATGTGAAATCTATTTGTTTACAAAAGAAATGAAGAAGAAAAAAAGGAAATACAACATGTCTGAAAGTGAAATCTATTTGTTTCAGTTTCCAAAAAAAAAAAAAAAAATTTTTTTGCAGTAAAATTAAGTTAACAAGAAAATAGCCAGTAAATATAAAAAAAAAAAAAGAGTTGCCAGGTTCATGTTAATATTAAATTTTTTGAAGTCAAATTTTTTGTAAGGGTTTTCTAGTAAGCCAATCACGAAATAAAGTTGTTGCAAACAAGAAAAACGGATGAAGTTTTTTTTTTTTTTTAATAAATAAATTTGTTTTTTATCTTGGGTACCTAAATTAGATATTAAGAATAATTAAGATAGTTCTTAATTTCACTTATAAGATGTGTATATTTCCAGATATGCAAGTCTCTGTTTTCTACAAATAAAATTATGTTTCTATCTAGCGAATACATGTAAAATTAGATATTAAAAAAATAAAGTAAATTTTAATCTCTCTTTTAAAATGTGTATATTTTCAAAACTGCAAGTCATTTTTTTAAACCCAAAGTAAAAAATGTTCTTTTTTAGCCACTATCGTTCAGTGGGTGTTTGTTACTGTTCCGTCTATAAAATTCTTCTAAACAAGGAAAATTAATTCATTTTACTTTTACAAATATCTTTGTTTTTATCTAGCGAATACACTTGATTATATATTTAAAATGATGAAACAGTTTTTAATTTCAGTTTTAAAATATGTATCTAAAAAAGAAAAGGTGATACTTGCAGATTTGGAAATCTACACATTCTAAAAATGAAATTAAAAGCTTTTAATTATTTTTTATATTTAATTTTAGGTGTATTTGCTAGATAAAAACATAATATTTATTTAGGGCAAAAATAACTCATTGATTTCCCTTGTTTAGAAGAAATTTATTTGCAAAACCCAAATAATAGTTGACTGGCGCACCATAAAAGAATTGCCTTCTCTTCTTTTGATGGAATTCACTTCCTCGGGTCAGAAGAAACCATCTTCCTGGTTGTAGTTTAAGTTATCTTCAAATTGAGTGTACAATTTCAAGAATATTGATAAAGATTGGTTACTTTGATTTTGCAAAACATATTAACATGTAAAATAAAAAATAAAAGCACATACAAATTACATATTTAGAAAGATTATTTCATTTTCTTTTCAGCCATATATTCATATTACGATTGAACCAAAAATATACAAGAAATTGCGAGTTGAATGGACTAAGTTTCAAATTTATCAGTCTCAAACGAAATCAGATATCGACTGGAAATGCTATCATTACACAAGAAAATGAATGGCTTCCTTAGAAAGCAAAAATACTAAATTAAAAACCGAAAAACGAATTGAAAACCGCAGTATTAAGGAAAAAAAAAAACAGAAATCGATACTGAAAGATAAATTGCCAAACTGACCAACTCTATTTCATTTGTTTATATACACATCTCTAAACCTCTCTGAAGACTGTTCTTATAAAAGATATCCTGCTGAGGAGGGTAGCTAGATAAAAAAAACAAAACCAGTCAAAGGACAAATGAACTATCTCTTAGGATCAAGAACTATCTGGCATAGGATGGTTGACTGGTCACCATAGCTATGTATGCAGCCAGTTTGGTGATAAAGCCAATGGTTAGTTGGAGGGTTCGTTTGATGGAATCAATGGCCAGCATACATAATCTTAAAGTTTGAAGATATTGGCTGTGTTATGACGTGGAGAGGGATGGGTTCCAACAAATTTACTCACAAAGACATGCTACATATGAATGCTCAATGCACCAATAGAAAGCAACTTTGCTTTAATACTGGGCATCATTGACAGTTTACAAATAAATAATGGGAGACTATTCTGTGGTAAGCCAAATTTCAACTACATTTTTTACCAGAGCTCATATTACAATTTCTGTTATTATTGTTTTCCTCTAGCACTCTGTATTACTGGTTCCCATATTGTATTCATGTCTCTGCTTGGCTGGCTTAGGAGATTTTTGTTGCCTCACATATGTGCTGATTCCTTAAATTTTTGTATTTCTCAGTGATGTTCTGTCTATTATTTCTTATTTCATTTTCACAAACGGTGGTGATTTCCTTTTTCCCCTCCTATATGGTCAGCCAGATCTGATTTTTCTATCCCAAAAAGGCATGGCATGTGGTATTAGAACATCACCCCCCACCCCTCAGGTGGGCTAAATAAAGAGTTTGAGTTGAAATTCAAATACGTATCACCTGAAGATGGCCGAAACATTGTGAATGTGGAAATAAAGATGAGGGCAACAGTCTGAACAAAGTAAATAGTATAAATAGTTACAATACTTTATCTCAAATATAGCCAGATCCTGTTTTGGTTTGGTTTGTTTTGTTTTACAGCATATCAACCTCAATGGGTTATTTAATGCTGGTAAGATTTTTATTGATGGAAATATTTTTTACAAAAATGTATTGCTGATACCAAAACCTATTTTTACACTTTCATAGTGTTTTGACCCCAAACTGGAGTCAAAACACTATGAAAGTGTAAAAATATCCTGAAGATCCTGAAGAAGGCCAGAGCATGCATTGCTCAAAATGTTGTGAATATGGCAATAAAGATGAGGACAAATATATATTAAAGACAATATTGTCTGAAGAAAAATTAATTTTTACAAGATTTATTTACAATTTTAAATTGAATAATTTATAAAGTTTTTAAATCTTCTAAAATTCAGTTTCAATGGAGCAACTCTTAGAAAATATTGTCATTAAATAAAACTATATTTACTAATCATATATTGTAAAGCTTATTACAATCTGATGACCTCCAAATATTTTAAAAAGAATTTTGATTTGTTTTTGTATG
Organism: Acanthosepion pharaonis; assembly: GCA_903632075.3. Classification (NCBI taxonomy): domain Eukaryota; kingdom Metazoa; phylum Mollusca; class Cephalopoda; order Sepiida; family Sepiidae; genus Acanthosepion; species Acanthosepion pharaonis. Next base: position 297,692 of record CAHIKZ030002667.1, read on the forward strand.
TGTGATATATGTGTAGAATTTCTAAGTATGGATGTTCAAACCTAACATTATCATTAAAAGGTTTAGTGTTTTAAGGGTTGTTCTCCCTTATGGGGGAAAAAATCCCTCATATGAACTTTATTTTCTGCTCCATCATACTTAACTATGAACATGTTTGATGATCATTTAGCTATCAATAAATCGCTTAGCATGTCAGAAGAACAAGATCCAGTGGTTAAGAAATGCTTATATACAACATTTTATGCTATAAGTAATATTTGTTTCAAATCAGAATAATTTAACTTTAAATTTGATAATTTTACTCAAAAAACATTTCAGAAATAGATATTTTATTTTTGCAAGATTTTTTTTAAACCAAGAATTAACTACTAGTATCAAAATGGCTGATTTAATCGATTTTTACTGAAAAAAAAATGATTCCGATCAATATAATTTATGTTTAAAATACACCACAGAATATTTTTCGTACTGGAAATAGTAAATTTTAATCCTTTACTTTTCAATTAAATCTAAAATGAAAGCTTCAAGAAAGCTTTTTCATTTTTAAAAATTCATTTTAAACCTTACATATACTGAATTAGTCAGGGTACCTGATATAAATACTTACAATATCTCATCTCAGAAATATAGACAGATTCTGAAAAAGGCTGGAGTATACAATAGCTGAAATGTTGTGAATATGGCAATAAAGATGATGACAACAGTTCAAATGATGTAAATAGTTACTACTGTAGTGATATGTAAATGAGGTACTGTATAAAAGGCAGCATCACTATGCCTACAGGAGAGTTATCTTCTCTTGACGAGACTACGTCTGTCAGAGAGAATACCTATCATGACATTTACAATACCTCATCTCAGAAATATAGACAAAGATATTTTTTTATGTATTCTTAGAGATTCTATCATTATAGTACTGTTGACCTTGAGAATAATCCATTATTCCAAGAAAGATTGAAGGAAGTTGTTAAGTGACTGCTATCAGATAACATGAGCATTGTTTAACTTATTTCTAGATTTCCTAGACTGTCTATTTAGTAAAGAGATTTCGTCTTTAATTTCAGTTTTATTTTCCATGGAACTTGTCTACTTGTGAATGTTTACAATTATTTTTTCATACAAACACAAGATTTCTGAAATTTTAGTGTTTCTTCAGATTCAACTTGAAAAGATGATTGGGAGGAAAAAAAACAAATTTAAGGACAAATGTCAGAAAATTAAAGCAAATATCTTAATGAAGAAAAAGCAAAGTTTTTAATTTCTATCTAATTTGAAAAAAATTACTCATTCTCGATTCTAGTAAATGCTTATAGACGGAGACATAAGTCACTTATAATACTTATCTGTTCTTGAACCAAGTGAATACTTATAGACTGAAATATTAGTGACTAGTACTTACCTTGTTCCTGGACCAAGTAAAGGTTTATAGACTCAAATGTTAAAAGACAAAAAATGATTTTAACATTAAATAACCCAACCGAGGTTAACATAAAATCAGCTGACCCAAACAACCATTTAGATCTGTGATTTCCTGGGCAAGATATTCAGATGAAAAAGAAATTTTTTAAACTTAATCTTTGTGGTAATCACTATTTGAAATGAATCACCATTTTTCTTAGAACTGCTTCTCTTCAGAATTCTCCAAGGAGGTACTCAAAAATTCTTAGTCCCCACACATTTTTCAAAATCTAAACAAATGACCAAACATTTTGTTTTTATCATTTTGTGCATGTGGCGATGGTGTGGAGATTTCTTGGATGAATTTAGAATTTTTCAATACTTGTGCTTCATATAATGTTCTTCTGTATGGAAGTAATTATTCACTTGGGATTTAATCTGTAAACTGTTACTGTGAAGAAAGTCTAATTAGAAATTCATAGCTTTCTCTTATCAAGGTTCATGTCTTTTGAAAAAAAACCATGTAACTTGTAATTTAATACTGGAAAATTTTTGATAACAGTTCTTGTAGATCTTAGTCTGTATGTTTGTGTAATGCATATATGCCATCTACTAGATACATCTAAATCCCACATAGACAAAGTAGAATCTTTATATACTTACATACATCAAACGACATTTACGTTTTTCAGTTAGGCTTGGAATCTGTTAATTTGTTGAAACTTTAAAGGGACATGTCATCTCTACCTGAATTTGGAATGCCACAAATTGTATGAATGTTTAATTAACAAGTTGAACACAATACAATGAAAATCAAACAGCACAAAAGTAAAAATACCAGAATCATATCCTGAGTGAAATCTCACATTCTGGCTTAAATATAAATTTGTGTTGGAGACTTCAGCCATGACATAATATGTCTTGTACATAACTAGACACTTAGAAAAAAATAAGCTAAAAAGCATAAAACAAACTCGGTGCTCAATGTTACCTGAACTAGCCTTGCTATAATAAGATATAGATCACCAATGTGCACAACACCTGGAAATTGCAACTAACATAAAAGTAAGCGTTTCAGTGGTGTCTTAAAATGCAATACATTTTGGGGATTTATTACACATAGTAAGAGGAATGACGGCTTGATCCAGTCTGCTTTATTGCTTTGCTACAAAGAGCATCCCAGTTCAGAAAGGAAAGCACACTTACTAAGATTTAGCACATCAGATCAAATGGTTCTTTCTCCTACAAAAGAGGATGCAGGTTCAATTTCTGCCAGAGAGCACATTTTCATTTATTAAGATTTCTTGAATATATGTAATACAGACTGTTTAAAGTAAATCTGGATCATCTATTTAAAATACGAGTATCCACTATAATGATGTTTGAAGCAATGAAAATGTTGCATTAAAAACAAATCTATTAATTCTCTCTCACACCCTCCATCTCTGTACACTCACACATATATATATATATATATATATAGAGAGAGAGAGAGAGAGAAAAAAGAGAGGATTGCCTGGTAAGTTCATGTGCCAAATAAGGAGCATTTTAGACATTTGGTACTTTTTTTTTTTTTTTTTTTACTGTAAGCCAAAAATGATTTGCAAGCAATAGAAAAGATATGTGCTGTGTATAGTGAAGGTGCTTTAGCTGACAGAACTGTATGGAAGTGATTTGCTAAGTTTAGAGTTGGTGATTGTAACCTTATTGACAAAGAATGCTCAGACAGACCCCACACTGCAGATAATGACCAAATCAGGACATTGATTGTAAATAACCTGTATTACACAAATTTATTACATAAATTTATCAAAATCCACCATCTCACTTAGTGAAGCTTGGGTACACAAATCACTACGATGTATGGGTACTACATGATCTGAGTGAAAAGAATATTTTGGATTGCATTTCATCTGTAATTTGCTGTATAAACACAAAAGAAATGCACCCTTTTTGAAGCAAATTTTGACGGGTGATGAGTCATTTACAACAAAATTCAGTGAGAAAGATCCTGGGGTAAGCGACATGAGTCAACACTACCCTCCTCAAAAGCAGGCCTTCATCCTTAGAAAGTCACACTGTGCATCTGGTGGATTGGAAAGGAATTCTGTACTATGAGCTTCTGCCATGTAACCAGTTAATTGATTCTGAAAAGTACTGCTCACAACCAGAGGAATTAAAGACAGCAATTCAAGGAAAATGGCCAGAATTGGTAAGCAGGAAAGGTATTGTTGTCCATCAGGATAGTGCCAGAGCTCATGTTTCTTTGGCGAGAAAGGAAAAAAATTGTTGCAGTTTGGCTGGGATGTGTTACCCCACCTGCCATATTCATCAGACATTGCTCCTTCAGATTTTTATTTATTCAGGTCCTTGCAAAATAATTTCAATGGTAAAAATTTAAATTCTTTGGATGAAATATAAAACCACCCTAATGAGTTCTTTGCTGAGAACCCACCAAAATTTTGGAAAGATGGAATCTTTAAGTTCAAAGAAAAATGGATAAAGGTTGTGCAGCAAAATGGTTCATATTTAGTGGAATAAATATTTAATGGTGTAATTTTGCTTTGTGTTTTAATTTCCCTTAAAAATCGGCATGAACTTTTTGGATAACCCAATCACACACACATGCACACATATATAGTCACACACATATATAGTCACACACATGTAGATGCATTTATTTATGAAATCTGGTAGTAAATTTGATCTTTATGATAGCTGGTTACTCAGTCCTTTAGAATTTCAACTGAAAGAAAAAATTATATTATCTTTTCAATGTAATATTGTAAGGACATATTTGACTGCAGACGTTTTCTTCTCTGATTAGATTCAATGTTGAATTACTTTCTACTTTCATTTTTGATCCTTTATTTCTTTATAGAATGTTTTATCAATGCTTTCTGTACTTTTTTTTATTTTATACACATTTTTATAAAAACAAAATTCAAATTGCATTAAGAATCATTAATAACTTTACAATTGTTTGATTGATTTTTATTATCTCTCATTGTTACATATGGCAGCAAGGCCTCTGATTGGGAGATTGGAGGTTTTGTGGAACATAGAACCACCTCTTAATTGCTGTGGTTTCCAGGTCCACTCTGACACAGGGTGGTAGCACCTGTTAGTGTCCCAGCTATGGGAAAATAGTGACTTCCCCCAACAACATAAAGAAAACACTATGAAAGTATAAAAATGTTTTTATTGTAAAAATACCAGCAATGCATTTTTATGTTAAAAAATTACTGATAATACCTATCTATAACTATAAAACAGAAGATGTCAGGCAGACATTTCTAGACGGTGTGTGCAGTTATACAATTGCAGCCATGTATACCCAGGCTGGTTTATAATAAAATGACCAACAATACTGTTGTGAGGGAGAATATTTCCTGACAAGTTTGGACTTGGCTGTCAGACAAAAGACTCCTACATCAAGAGGAGTAGCAGGAGGCGAAGTAGCTTTTGGTGAAAAGTTAGTCATTCTTGGCTAAATATTGTTTCCCTTAGTTTCTATTCTACATTATGTTTCTTTTTACCAAAAGGTAATAAACTTGTTGTTAAACTAATTCCAGTTTTCTCCTGTTGTTTTTGAGTTACAACAAATACATTTTAAAAGCAAAATGGCCAGGAATACATTTTATCTGTAGTTGAGGGCATACAAATGTGTTCAAAATATTTAAATTCTAGCATTAAATAATCCATAGAAGTTGAGATACCACTAAACAAAACTAATCAACCAACCAACTCATTGTTACAAATCTTGATAAATCAGCAATTTTCAAAGTGAAGTGATTATCCTGACATTAGTGTAATCCTGATTAATAAATTTACCTGCTTTTAAATTCAGGATTACTTAATTCTAATCCAGTTACAGTTAAATTAACATAATCGCTTAATTAATTAAGCCATGTAATTGATGGTATTGTCAGCCATGAGTATCAATAGAGAGTATTTATTGTGCTTATTATGGAGGAAGATGAGGGTCATCTGAGATTTTTTTTATTCCTAGTCAATCTCCATCAAAACTTCAATTAAATTTTGTGACCCCAACAATTAACATTACATTAATAAACATCAATGTTGACACACACACACACACACACACATATATATTCTCTAACTAGATAGTTGTTCTAGTTCCACGTCTCTGCTGGATATCTCAGTTTCAGTTATTTCTCTTTAGTAACTCAACTCTACAAATTTTTGTTCATCTCTGCTGTGGCCAGGTATTGAACTCTCAACTTAGTCACTGGATTACTTCAACCAACACACTTATCCACTGGGCTATGTATTCTGGTAGGCAAAATAAAGGGTCCAGTTTGAAATTCCAATGTATATCACCTGAAGAAGGATGGAATGTACAACGGACAAAACATTGTGAATATGACAATAAAGATGAAGGCAATAGTCCGAAAAATGTAAATAGTGTAAATAGCCACTTTGAAGTGTTGAAGAATTTTTCCTGGAGCCAACCAGTTGTTGCAGTTCATTGCCAGCAGAGAGAGAGAAAGATGGAAACAACTTCAAGTTTAATTTCAAAAGAAAACTATCAGTAGGCTTGCTTGTCAGTAATCTTGAATCTCCTCACATTTGCCTGTTGGCAACCTCTTGACTGTGATATTTGGCAAATGCACAAATTTTACTTTATAAATATTTCTACTGAATTGTTAATATTATTTCATCCTTGAGTTTACGCTTGTCCAGGAAAGATGTTTAATTTTCACAAGCCAATGACTCTAATTGTAGACCTATTTAAGCACATTCCAGGCTAGGCAAGCTTCTGCTTTGAATGCACTATTGACTCGCTTCACTGAGATCCAGTTTTGATGTAACACGATAGCTGTACAAAATGAAAACTTTCATCTAGCAGTCCAAGTCCATGTCTTTTTGGATGGATGTAATTTATCTACCTCTCAATGAAGTCTGAACTGATTGACATTCAAGATGTGGGTAGTCAACTTAGCAACATCATGGTCTACTTCTGGATCAAGGATAGCATTCCACTTTCTTGCTCGAATTACCTGCTTTTGTGTCATCATGGATAGCTTCACCTGCCGAAAACGTGATGTTTCCTGTCATCATGAGGTGTATAAATCCCAATGTAGTGTCAGAAATATGGACTAAAACGAAAGCGTACAATTATAAATGCCTGTTCTAGAATGAGATCATGACTTTTACTATTTGTGAGATAACACTGCTGAGCACAATCACTGCATTCTATGGAAAGAATGTTAATGCCTCAAAAAAGAAACTGCTCTCTTAATCATCAGAGAGAAACCTTGTTACCTTCCAACAGCATGGCTGATGCTAACCCCCAGGCGAGTGACTCATTGTACCTTCTCGGGCTAAGAAAGTTTGCTTGCTATGTTGTGCTAGAGAATTTTTCTTGCCAGAATCACTCTTACATATTTATAAGTCTATCATTCATCCTTGCTTTGAATATTGCTGCCACTTATGGTCTGGTGCTCCTGCTATATATTTAGAGATTCATGAAAAAATCCCGAGAAGAATTAGCAATATTATTGGCCCTGACTTGGCATCTCAGCTGTAGTCTCTTTCCTACCACCATAATATAGCTTTCCTGTGCCTTTGTTGAAATGTCTAGATTTAACTGTAAGTTCTATGCCAACAGTTTTTTTCTATCATACTTCTCACTTGTGGAACTCTCTTCCAGCCACTTGCTTCCTAGTCAAGTTTGATCTTCAAAAATTGAAATTCAGTGTCATTCATTTTCTACTGTCTTCTTAATTCTTTATTATCCTCTCTCCTTAATAGTAGTTTTTTCTCATATTCTCTATTCCAGTAGGAATGTTGAATCTTAAATAAGAGAGCGCCAAGCAAATACAAACAAGATCTTCAAAATTTCTTGAGTCAAAGCAAAGCAGAAATTGATATGAGTAAGCAGTTAGTCATACCTCAGGAATTATTACTGTTTAGTCTTTGTATACTTTGTTTTGGGAGGATTGAATTATGAAGTTGTTTGAAAGATTAATAGAAGATAATGTAACCATTTTGTAAATGTTTAATAAAATAAAAGTTGTATTGTCATTTTTACTAAATAAATGGAAGAAACTTGGTCAGTTACTCAATACCTAAAAATGTTTACACTTTTCTGTATTTATGGATGAAGTGTGCCCCATAATGAGGTTAGAACATTTGTGTGTGTGCATATACAGACACACAACATATCTATCAATATATACATACATTTAATAATTTTATCTAATAAGTCTGCTAATATCTATTGAAAAGACATGTCATCTCTCATTGAAGAATACCACAAATTATACTAATTTTGGCTTAAGAGTCAAATGCATGTGATATGTGATTGCCCAATGAAAATTAGTCAACACAACAACACAAAAGTAAAAATACCAGAATTTCCTTTTTTTTTTTTTTTTTTTTTTACTCCATATCTCTGACAAAGCTTTAGTAAATGTGAAATGTGTTAGATTGTTAAACGTTTCCTATTTGTTCATCTTATCATTTTGTTGGATTGTAATCCATTTTTGATCTATATTTGATCACAAACCAACCTACCTATCTGTCTGTCTATCTATCTCATTCTGTTTGTATCTAATATCTGTCTCATTCTGTTCGTATCTCTCTCTTTCTATATATATATATATATATATATATATAAAATGAGTTTATTTCATTGAATGTGATAGATCACAACATAAATTCATGCAGCATCCTCCTCACACAACCTACAGTTATTACTACTTCTACTCAATACACCTTTTAACATGAATACTGAAAAACATTAGATTTGACATAAGATTTTACTTGTCTGTCTTTTTGCGCAAATGCACAATCCAAGCAGACCCTGAATGTTAGTTCTACTCAAGTAGTTTCCTCCCACTGCTTTGTAGAACCAACTCATATGATCACTACAATCTTAATCTGTTCAAGTATAGGGTAACCATTATCTTCCCCACATGTCCCGATAAACTGTGGGTGTTATTATCTACCTCAAGTGGCTCTTAAGCTTTGTGGAGGGTGAACATCATAGTAAAATATATATATATACACACAGGGCAATGGATAAAATATTGTCAAAAATGAAAATAACACTGACACCTCATTTTAACAGAAATATTTATTAAAATTACACAAAAGTATCTTGAAATACTAAAGAGTAAATTTATTCAATAAAATTGCCATTGGCTTCAACCGCTGACTCCAGACGACTTCAGAATTTCCTGCAATTTTTCTGAATGATCTTGCTTAAGCTGGTGAATACTGCCATAATCCTTACCTTCAGGTCATCTTTAGTGTTACAAGGAGTTTTATTGGTCTCTTGCTCAACTGTACCCCACACATAATAATCAAGGGGGTTGTAGTCTGGGGAGTTAGGTAGCCAGATGTAAGAAGTGATATTGTCTCAGAAATTGTCTGACAGCCATGACTGGGTTCTTCTGATTGTGTGCCATGGTTCAGAGTCCTGTTGCCAGACATAGGACCTTCCAGCAGCTACCTTCTTGACCCAGAGAGCACTACCTCCTCAAGGCACTTGATGTAGGCCTCCATGTTGAGCCTGAGGCTTTCACCAACAAATTCAGAAGTTCTTTTATTTATCAGAACGATCAGAGTGAGTTTTCCGAGCTGTCATACTTTAGACACATCCAAATCTTTCTGAATCCTCTGCACTATTGACACCCAAAACAATCTGAAATGTTCATATTGGAGCTTCCAGCACAGACGCCAAGCAGTGCATCATACTGTTTCCAATTTTCTGGCAGATTGAATTGTGTCATGGTGCTCTTTTTCTCACAGATGCTGCCCAACTGACACTACTATACTGTGCAGTTGATAAAAACTAAAAAATGCATGCACAAAATTAAAAATATAAAATGGCAACAATTTCCCCATGGCACATTTCTCCATTTCTCTCTAATATAGAGAGATTATAATTGTTCCAATAAAGGAAAAGAGAAGCCACAAGTGTTTTTTGTTATAATGTGTTTTTTTTTTTTTTTTTGTTTTTTTTTTTAAATCTTCCATATTTTTTGCTACACGTGTTTTGGGTCTTGTGACTTTCGTTGGGCAAAGAATGGTTATTTTCACATATTATTTAAAGGAATTAATTTTTTGCTTATATCTTATGTTTAACCATTGACTTTTGTGTGTGGTAGTAAACCAAATTCTTCTTGGACTAGAAGAGAAAATGTTCCTATATATATATATATATATATATATATATAAACACTTGTATAAATACAGACTTTTATTTATTTTTATGATCTTCATAGCAGCTGCACTTATTTTGGCTTCTGAACAATTAACAAATTCAAAATGTCACTAGAGTCTAGATATAGACAGCAGGAGAAGAATCTACCCCCCTGTAAGTTGAATAAAAAGGTCAGTTTGAAATTCTCTAGAAGTTACCCACATTGAGGGTACAA
>CAHIKZ030002667.1:312500-357500 GCA_903632075.3 Acanthosepion pharaonis
TAAAAACAAATTACACACAACAAAAAAAAAAAAAAAAAAAAAAAAAAAATAAAAAAAAAAAATATATATATATTCATACATACATATACGTACAGAAATACACACGAATAAATATATAAACATAAACATATACGTACATATACATATCTATGATAACAAGTACATATGTGCACATATACATATAAACCTAAATACACACACATATATACACACAGAGACTTTATGCACACATACTTAGATATATAAAAAACAGTCATGATATACCAAAGTTTCCATACCTACACATACACACAAACTCATACATAATAGGTTCCAACACACACACCTATATATATATACATACACAAACATACATAAATATATATATACACACATACATATATCTACAAATAAACATATATATATATCCATAAATATATCTACCTGCAATAACAACCACCCATATATACATGCATACATAAAAATACAACATTTTCTTTTCAACACCATCACTTGATAAGACACAGAGTGTGTTGAAACAAAATGGCTATTTTTGTAGTGATTTTATAACATACTTATGTTATAAAAATTTTTTATAAAATAATTATATATTATATATATATATATTATATATAATATATATATATATATATATTAAGAAATGGACAAGGTCCGACAATTTATTTATTAAAGACATATTTTTTATATATATATATATATATATATATATATTATATATATATATATATATATATATATATTATATATATATATATATATATATATATATATATATATATATATATATATATATATATATATATATATATATATATATATATATATATATATATATATATATATATATATATATATATATATATATATATATATATATATATATATATATATATATATATATATATATATATATATTATATATATATATATATATATATATATATATACAAATGTACTTAAAATCTGACTGACAATTATTTTTATATATTTTATTTTATACTTAATTATATAAACGAATATATAAGTAAATGCTCTGTTTATAATAAATAGTATTAACATTTACCGGCCTGAACGTCTGAGAGATTTTCATAGTGAATATGCATCCTCTGACAGGAATTGAACCTGTATCCTACATGGAACTGTCATATATCCTGATGTGCTATACCAGTTTATCTACAGTGGACCGTCTGGTTAGCAGGGTTGATTTTACTGCTTTTAAACTACCATTTTCCATGATTTCCCTTCAATGTCCATATCTGCTCAAAGTGTATCTAATCGTAAACAAATGACCTCGCAAACTACAAAAATTTCTCAGACACTTAAGCTGGTAAAAGTTGTTAATACTGTTCATTATAAACGGAGCATTTACTTAAATATTTATGTCTATATAAATAATGTATAACAATAAAATATATTAAAAAAATGGTGGACTTTTTCCATTTCATAGTGTGTAATGTCATTTGGTATTGCATGTCAGGCTATATAACAATTCTATGTAGGATATAAGGTTGATTCCTGTCAGAGGATGCATATTTTCTATAAAAATTTCTTAGACATTCAGGCCGATAAATGTTGTTAATACTGTTTATTATAAACAAAGTATTTACTTGAATATTTGTGTCTATATAAATAACGTATAACAACTATATATATATATATATCTGTTTTATATGCATATATAATATGTTCTCATTGGAACTACAAAAATTAAAAAAAAAAACATTTAAAACAAACACATGTACCCACTAAAAATAACAACAGATAGAAAAAAAATTCATTTAAAAAAATGACTTGTTTACGTTTCAGGTACAAAACTGAAGCTAACATAGATTCATGGAAGTCCCAATGTGAAAAACATGCTTTCTTTAATAGGTCATTCTAACCTTTCTCTGTCATGCTGGCTCTGGTTGTCAAACTGGTAGAGGCACAAATGGTTTCCCTGATAGAAAAAAAAAAGGGATACAGATTTGAATCCTATTGGAAATATATTTCTTTAGTAGGCTTTCTCAATTATTTAGTTCAGTTGTTATTAGTTTCACTGTTTAATAAAATAAAAATAAACAGGGATTACAACTGAAATGTGGATGCATGAAAAATAATGTTGTATAAAGCAATCCTTTTAATGTATCTATTGATAATGTATGCATATGTGTTAAGTGGGCATTTTTTGTCTTATAGTGTCTGTAGGCTTATTGAGGAGGGCAATGTTTTGTGTGAGAGTGAAAGAATTATCAAACACAGACCAACTAGAATTATGATGCCCAAACACACAGCAATTAAACACTCGAATGCTACCCGAAAATACATGTGACTTTGAAAACCAAATCAACATAAAAATAAAAAATACCAGAATTTTCTTTTTTCTTCCATATTTCACTATTCAGAATTTTGATCTTGATATCTTGTTTGAAAATTGGAAAAATACAATAAAAGTTAGACAGGCAGCCCTTGTTAATTTAATCAAAGCTATTGAGTGTACTGATGTCAGAATACTCAATGATAAACCTAAGATCAGAGACTCATACATAGTATATCATCACAAAAACAGTAGCAGCACAATGCAATGGTATACCAGCTAACTGACACAATAAAAGTGATCTACATGGAATGTGCAAATTTAAAATCCAACAGATATAAACACTGCTTTAATACAAAAGAAACATACAGTTTTGTTCTTTCATTCCAATTGGAAGGCATCAAACAAACAAGGAAACATTAAGACCTTTAATACAAACACACACACACACACACACACTCAGATGTTGTCTTTCATTCTGAACTACCAATCTAGCACATGAAAGTGAAATGTGTTGTCATTAACAACTTTCCCACTTTGTCTCATTCCTGCACTTTTGTTCAGATTCTATATCCTCCTAACACATATATTTATAAGATTGTTTAGAAAATAATGCAGGTTTTTAAACATTATTTTTAAAATGACAGAGCTTACTTCAGAAGAATTTTCATTCATCAAAATAAGAGCCATTAGATTCTACACATTTTTCCAAACAAGATACAAGTGTTGTTATTTCACTTGCAGAGAAGTTAGGGAGGTACTAAAATCTCTGAAGGTATTTTGGACAGTAAATTGAATTATGGAAAAATTGTAAGAAGTTGTCCAAATGTTTGAAAAAGTGCTAATCAATTGGTAAAAGGTCAGGTGGATAAGGCAGTTTCGTAGTCTAATTTATTCAGTTTTTATAGCGTCTATTGTGTAACATGTGGCCGAGCATTATTATGCAAGAAGATTGAACCTGTTCTGTTGACTACTGCTGGAGCCATATGTTGCAATTTTGGATACATTTGATAAATTTCTTTGTATAAATTATTTAACTCTTTGGCATTCCAAAGCAACAAATGCACTTAATACCAACAAATGTAATTGTAGAAATTCTAACAAATGTCTATTGCAAAACAGATATTTATTACAATGTTTTGGCTGTTGTATGCTCCGGCCTTCTTCAGGTGGTTGGAATATCGAACTGAATCCTTTATTTCACTCACTGGGGTAGACTGTTCTAGTTCCATGTGCCATGTTTTGATGGATGTCAGTTATCAGTTATCTATTGCTTAATTCCCTCTCCAAGTTCTCCATTGCCTTAACCAGGTATTGAACTTGCATTCTTTGGGTCCTGTCACTGGATCTAACTAATGCCATGTGTCCTTGAGGACATCTGTGTATGAATTTCTAGGTATTATAAACCTAATGTCTTCAGCAACCTTTTATACCAGTGCTCATATTGCAATTTTTGCTGTTATCATTACATGTTTTTACCAAATTGCAATTTTTGTTGTTATTATTGCTTTTCTCTGGCTCTCCTTATTACTGGTTCCCATATTGTATTCATTTCTATGCTTGGTTGGCTCAGGAGATTTTTGTGGCCTAGTATATGATTCCTTTATGAATTTTCCACTGGTGTTCTTTGTCTATGATCTCAACCTTATCCCACAGAGGGCGGTGATCTCCCTTTTCTCTCCCTATATGATCAGCCACGCCTAATTTTTTCCACTTCCTCTCGTGTTACAGCTTTCTGGTGTTCTTGAAGCCTTACCTTAAGGGGGTGGCCTGTCTCCCCTTTGTATTTCTTTCCACAGCTGCACGGGATAGTGTACCCACAGTCTTTAGTCATGTTCTCCTGTATGGGGTGGGGTCTATACTTGGGAGAGATATCTGCGAAGTGTCGTCTAGGTTTTGAAGGTTGTCCTGATGTTATATGAACTGCAGATCCTTTGTATTTTCTCTGATAACCCCTTCACATAAGGCATAATATGGGAACCAGTAATAAGGAGTGCCAGAGAAAAGCAGTAATAACAAAAATTGCAATATGAGCTCTGGTAAAAATATGCAATAACAGCAAAAATTGCAATATGAGCACTGGTAAAAATGGTTGTTGAATACCCAGAAATTCAAGGACACATGGCACAGTGACTAAAGGCATTAGTTAGATCCAGTGACAGGACCCAAAGAGTGTGAGTTCAATACCTGGTTAAAGCAGTGGAGAACTAGGAGATGGAATTAAGCAGGAGATAACTGACATCCATTAGACATGGCATGTGGAACTAGAACAGTCTACCTCAGTGAGCAAAATAAAGGGTTCAGTTCGACATTCCAACCTGAAGGCCGAAACGTTGTAATAAATATGGTGACAAAGATGAGGACAATAGTCCAAATAATGTAAATAGTGTACATAATATCTCATCACAGAAATATAGACAGATGCAAAACAGATGTCAAACAGACTCTATTTCTACTATAGAAAATCCAACAGTTAAAAAATTTTATATCGTAAGTACAAAAATTCCTTTAAAACTAGGTGTTACCAACATATATTACCTTTCTCCAATAACGTGTACAGAAATAGAACCCTTTCTAAATATTTTTGGAACTTAAAATAAGTTAATAAAACCACTACAGTAAAATGGAAAATACTAAAAAAAAATAGAACTTGTAAATCTTTAGATGAACTGTGCTTATGTTTACATGAAAAATTAGAAATCATCAAATTTGTTGACAAGAAAAATCCCTATTAAACCAAAATAGTGAATTAGCTGTAAATTACTGACACAGTTTATCTTTTACCTTAAAATATGGTTAAATTTAAAAAAATTATGTATTACTATTTCTTATAGCCATAATTTATTAGTGTATAATGGTCTACCCTCTATGGGTAATTACCATATTTTGTTTATTCTGCTTTAATATTGCTATGTATTGCCATCCAGATAATATTATTAACTTATGTAGATGTTCCACATTTTTATTTTTTATCTACAGGCCCCTTTAAGAAGTTTTGTGAATCTAAAAAAAAACAACAATCTTTTCTGTTAACTATGTCTGATTAACCTAGCCCTCCCTTCGACACCCTTTTAACATGTCATATTTGTCTACAATCATGATACATTTGTAGCTTAGATATTTTCTGCAGTTATCAATGATAGCCTGTCTATGTTCTGATTTATCATGACATGAAAAAATAACTCGCCCACTTCCATTCTCTGAGTTTACTTTTCTACTTAGTATAGATCTGATATTTAATTGGTTAATCAAGACATACCCACAAGTTTTTTTTTTGATTTTGACCTTATGTTCCCCACAACCTTTAACTTTTGAAAAAGTGGTAACACTTTGTTTTTAAATTTTCTTAAAAATCACCAGTTACTTACCATTGCCTGAAGAAGTACAATCAAAGTATTGAAACATGAAAGTTTTTGTATAGCAATTTCAACATGATTTTATTATAATTATTATAAATATATATATATACATACACACACACACACACACTCATATATATAAACACACAAACTCCGTATTAGGTGTTTTCAACAAGTTATGGTTTAAGTTGACTCTTTAGCTTCTGATCACAATTCCTCACTGCTACATCTCCCTTCCTCTAACCTTACAGACATGAACTTCATTTCATTCCATGCCAAGGTTGAAAAGACAGAAAGACCACTTTCATTGTCTGCCAAAGTAGCCTATTCCCCATATGAGATAAAAGAATTTGTTTGATTATTGAAGATATATATGTATGTGTGTGCATGTAGAGAGAGATTGCAGTTTATGAATTGGGATAGAGAAGGTAATAGTTATAATTATCTCTCTCTCCCTCCTTTTTCTATTTAGAATTCTACAGCTACACATGTTCAGTTAAAGGCCACAGATAAAGTTATTTAATATTTCTTATTTTCATGCAAATAAATGTAGGTCAGTGGTTCATATAAGAAGTTTCCAAAAGTTGTTGTTTGTTTGTTTGTTTATTTTTTTAATCAAATGCTTTCAGTTAGTGAACTATACTTAAAAATATAAGAGGTTTTTTTTAAATTTCATTTTTTTATCTTAGAGCATTTATACATGATTACATTTGCTAAGTAGTTGTAATGTTACTGTTGCATAGATTAATGGGAACCTGTGACTAATTGTTTATTCGGCTCTGTAGTAATGTCGTTTTGGCACTTTTCTCTGAATGCCAATTCTTCTTCTCATAAGTATGTAAGGTTTGGTTTATTTTGTTTTACAGCATATAAACCTCAATGAGTTATTAAATGCTGACAAGACTTTTAGGATAGGTTCATATGAATAGAAAATGTATTCTTTGTAAGAAAACAGTTTGTAGATCATAATTCATTGACGTATTTGCTTAAAGAGAGTTTTTGTCGAGAGTCAAATGTATTGCTGGTAATATATTTTTTTTTTTAAATACATTGCTGGTATTTTTTTTTTTTCAAAATATGTTGCTGCTATTTAAAAAAAAAAATCCGTTTTTATACTTCCATAGTGTTTTGACTCCAATCTGGATGTTAACTATTTGCCCTGTAGTTGGGACCCTGACAGGTGCTTCCACTCTGGGTCAGGGTGGACCTGGGAACAACAGCAGTTAAGAGGTGGTTCCATGTTTCTCAAAACCTCCTGATCAGAGGCTTTGCTGCCAGATATAGTTTATAGTCATACACAGGACAATAATTATATAAGAAACTCTGTGGCTGTTGACAAGCTTGTGGGTTTTGTGTGTATTTTTTAAGTGAAGGTGTATGTCCAGTGTATAAGAAGATAGAAGAAGCATACAAAAAAAAACTTGAGTTTCTGCTGTGGATGTTTATTTCTTTTATGTTGACTGTATTGAAATAAAGTTAAACGTCTCTTGAATATGCCCGTTTTACTTTTTGGTTCAGCAATTATTTATGGGAAGTAAGGATGTGAACTGGTTAAGATGGTCAAGCCAAAGTCAGCCTTGTGCCAAGTTGGTTGGATCTCTACTTCATGAGGAAGGCTGCTGAAAGCATGTTCAAACAATCTCGTTGGAGAGTGGAAATAGAAAAATTCTGTTTTTCCTGAAATGGGGTCATAAAAGTGCACATGTGACCAGAAAAATTTTCTGGTTACTTTATAACTTGCATCATAACTGTGCATATCCTCAGAGCAGTTGAGTGAACTATCTGTTTACATTGTCAGGAGGCAGCCACTGACATACAGTGAAGGTGCAGATCTATAACTGTTGGCTAGGAGGTCATCTTCATTGTCAATCTGCTTATGCACCTGGCTTATCTGACACCCTGGGATAAGACTGAGTACATTTTAGCATCATATTGGGGTCATTGCAGATCAACCTTTCTTAGAATAAAGAATTTATATTAAATTGGATTTAGACCAATCTGGTATTTCCTGGCATGAATCACATATTACAAAATGATAAAAAAAAACAATGTTTTTCTCTTAATATATTAATCTGTGATTTAAATACATTCAAAATCCCAATGCTTGAATACAAAGTGGGTTTTTCTAGTGATGCTTTTTACAAACCTATTTTTAAAAATTTTTTTTGCTATCTATCTGTATATAAAATTCTATGACTTCTGTTAGTCCACCCATCTATCACACTCTCTAAAATTGACCAATTGAAATCAAATTTTAGGGAGAAGTACAAACAGGTAAGGGGGTACAAAGTACAGTTGGTTTTACTATAGTGCATAGTTTAGTACAATGAATTCTTTAAATTTTGTAAAAAAAATATTGTTTACCATGAAGTCCTATAAAATTAAATTATATTAAAGAAATTAAACTGCAAAGTAGAGTTTTGCCAAAGTATTTTTCCAAACAAATCAGCTAATTCAAATTTCATTGATTGGTTTACAAAATTGAACAAAATGTAGAGTTTGTAAGTCTTGACAAAAAATGTTAGTGATAACTACAACAAAATACTGTGAGGATTTCAACGTGTCAGTGTGTTGCAAAGAGATTCTAGTGTATTAAAATTATTTTTGTTTATTAAAAAATATATGATATCCTTTAGTTATTTAACTGTTTTTAGGGCTTTTTTCAAAATAAATTCAGCAAGTTTTGAGAGTTTTTTATTTTATTATTTATTGTTAAAATATTGTTGTCAGTTCTTCCCAGCTGCTTATCAAGTATTTTTGAATTTAGTTAATAAAAGCAGGAGAGATGAAAAGCTTTCAGCCTGATCTATTTCCCAAAATCTGACCAAATGGTCAACCATCAAAGTTTTTTTTTAAATCTCTTAAACTGAGAATATTTCATTGTCATTTACCCATCCACCTTGTAGCTATTATAATCATAAAAAAAGGCTGAATTTAGCCAACCTTTCTCCTCGTTTTTCTCAACAGAAAAATTGAGAAATTTGAAAATTTGAAATTTTTTTTCTGCTAAAATGATGCTCTTCATTAATTAACAGTATTGTCATCAAATGCAATTCTTTTTTTTTTTTCCTCACTCAACTCCAGCTGTTTTTAATGTCTACAGCTGAACTGTGTGTATTTCAAAGCATAAAAATCATGAATTGGAAAGATTTCCATATTTGCTGAAAAATAGTTTTAAAAACTTATGAAATTAAATTTTTGTTGAATAATCTATAATTAAAAAAAATAGGCAAAGTATTTTGTCATTTACTTAAAAAAAATGATAAAAATCTCAAACTTAAAACCAAAACAGAAAAACAATCAAAAATATTTATTCATATATTATTATACACAAATGAGTAGGTGTGTTTTTAAACGTGTTTTTATTTGCATTGTCTTGAAAGCTTTCTGGCTATAAAATTACACTTGTTATATTTTTATATTAGTAAATATATATAAATAAATATGGAAGAGAGAGAAATGTTGGAAAGAAGCACTAAAATAAACTATTAAGAAATTCTAGCAGTCAGAATGAAAGTAGATAGGAGTATTGAAATATATCTGAACCAATATAAACTGCGTCTAGAGATTATATGCAACTTATGAATTGGTATAAAGAGTTGCGTCTTTAATGTTAAAAGTCCTATTATGATGTTGTTTAGATTCTACTCAATATTATTAACTTAGATATATAGTGATAGAGAAAACTATTGTTTTTGGTTGGAAAAAATTTTTACTAAGTTAACAAAACAGACTAATTTGACTGTCAGTAGTTTATTTGCAACTATTTATTTTGATACTTTTACATTATTATACCTTGTAAAACTAATGTAAAAAAATAATATGAAAAGATTTTAAAACAAATTCGTCAATTTCTTAAAGGAAAAACATAAAAAAAAACATTTTATTTTAAGAATAAAAGATATATTAACAAAAAATAATAAGAACCTCCTAAAATTTATTGCACAAATGCTCCTTTCTTTTCAATAACTCTTATGTCAACATCTGATGTTAGATTTGCAATTTTAGCGGCTGGTAAGTTGTTTGCAGCAACTTTAACTGCCTCCCAGAGGTCATATTTGCTGTTGAATTGCCTTCCATTAGAATAAATATCCCTCTTGAGGATGCTCCACAGGTTCTCAATGGAATTCAAGTCACAGCTATTTGAAGGCCAGTCCATAAGAGAATCTTCAACAAATCCATTTTCTTTCAACGAGGATTTAGTAAACTTTGATGCATAACTTGGTGCGTTGTCTTGCATAAAGATCATAGATCTACACTTGGCTAAAGACTGGTTATCAAGCCATTCAAAGAAATATTGCTCTAGAAAATCACAGTAACTTTTGGAATTCATTTTAACCCGTCTTTCAGTTTAAATGGACCCATGAGCTCATTACCAATAATCCCAGCCCATATCATGATCCCACTGCTGCCTTGTTGGCGTTTAAAAAATTTTCTTGAGTCATGTTGCTTGCAAACCCATCCGCGAGCCCATCTATCGGGCTCATCCTTGATTTGTCTGTAAAAAGCACTTTACTGAAATCAGTTTTCATGTATTTTTTTGCCAACTGCAATCTTCTTTCCTTATGTTTTTTTTTGTTAAAATGGGTTTCTTTATTTGATTTTTTACATCAGCATACTTCCTTAATGCTTTACACCTTGTTTCCCTTGACACCATAGGAGCTCCAGCGGCCTCAAATATCAATGCACTTGACGCATTTGGGTTTCTTATTAATTCTCTTCGGATATGTGATAGATCTCACTTTGTTAAATTCCTGAATTCAGCCTGAGACTTTTTTTTTTTTCCTTGGTTGAATTCCCATTTGACATATTTTTCTTGATTGTTTGATGATCCTTTTCAAATCCTTAGAAATTTGAGTTTAAGACTTTACTTTGGTAATTTCTTTGATTATATAGTTCTTTTCATTCATTGTTAGTTCTTTTTACAAGCCATAATACTAAATTCTAGTTCTTGCAAATAATCTCTTGACACTGCAAATTGCTATAATTACTGAAAAAATACTAAATATCAATCTGAAATTAAAAATTGGGACTTAATTGCTTTCATGCTTACTCGCTATACATAATAGTACAAATTATTTCATTGGATAAAACATGTCTATGAATTTTACATAAAATATTTGACAATACCTCTTTTGCATATAATCTCTAGACGCAGTTTGAGCATGTTGTGTATTGGTTAACAATCAAAAGCAAACACTTTTAACACAACTTTGAAAATCTGACTTACAGTTGTTAAAAAAAAATCACAAGAGACTGACACATCTACACAAAAAACAATACCCTATCCAGTGGCAAAAGCTACTGGTGGTCCCAGGGGTGGCAGTACTGCCTTAGCTACTGAAACTGTCACCTCCCCTGGTTGGTGACTGATAAAGGCAAGATATTGCACATGCTTTCAGTCATTGTATGCAGAAAAAAAAAAATTTGTTTCCTGTCATTTTTCCTGATATCTGTACTTATTAACATAATAAATAAGCATTTATTATTTCTTGTCTTCAATAACTGATTTGTCAGTGAGAAGCGTTTTAATTGATTTTCAATTTCACTTCAATAAATATTTATTCTTATCACTTTTCTTTCTGACAGTTCTCCATCTATTGAGAATTTTTGCACAAGAGAATTTTATATCTCATCTGGACCCATGATTTCTAAAGAGTTATTTAATTCATTGCCCCTCTTCTTCTAAAAAAATTCCCACAAATTTTCCTTACACAAAGTTTCGTGGGTTATGCCTATATCACATTGAAACATTGGTTCCCACATGATCACAAAGTTAAGCAATGTCAAGACTGCTCAGTACGTAGTCAATTCTCAAGAACAGAGAAAATATATAAATTAACTTTCATCATATGTTTAAATTTTATGACAATTCTAATCATCACTTTTTAAAACAATAAACAAGGAATGAAGGTAGTTAAAATAATAGCAGTGTTAATGGAAAAACTGACTTTAGTGACACATTTCATTATGAGAAGGAACGTTTTCAGACTAATAATTGTGTAGAACTGTATGGGGCGTGAGTGAAAACAAGTCAGTCTCTTATGTTTAGGTGTGTGTGTTGAGGAAAATACAACAATTGCCAGTTATAATTTTACCTTGAGAAAGTTAAAGATAAGTTATAAAATAAAGACAAAAATGATAGAAAACTGACTGACATTGGCTTAGTTAAACATTTTTATTGCAGGCTCCAAAATTTTGTAACTGTTAATAATAACATATTTTAAAAAACATCTTTTGACCTGTATTACATTTATTTTCATCTCAGAAGTTACCTGAAATTATCTGAAATTGAAAAAGAATATCCATGCCTGATGATGATAAAACAATTTATCGAAAGTACTTGCAAATGGACTGAATATCGAATCCATTTTACAATTTTTAAAAACACACGTCATTCAATGAGTGGTTAGTAAGTTAATGCTTTATTAAATCTGTTAGTGAAGTGAATTCACCATTAATTACATTAACTTATTTATTCTTCGTATGACTACTTCTTTATGATAATATATATATATATATATATATATATATATATAAAACATAAAAGGTTAATGTTCAGTGTTGAATCAGACCAGGAAATGGTAGTATTAAAAAGTGCTCAATACATGTGTGAAGAAAATAAAAGTGAAAATAACATGTAGAGCTTTTAACTTTAAAAATCAGAAGGTCAGTTGAATCCGCTATCTTGGTTTCAACCTTACAGTGTCCTTGAGTGATTTTTATCAAATGACCACCTATCGCTTTTTTAAAAAAAATTTTTTAAAAAAACTAATGAACACAACATTATTATTTTTCTTAAGTGCATATGAGGCTGGATAAAAAAAAATGTAATTTAACCTCCCATCAATACATTTGCAATACACTTACTTTTCTTCTCTTCACCCTTCTTCTTCTTCCTTCTTTACGTCCTCCTCCTCCATTTCTGTTACACCCAACGTTGGGCATTTGTTTATATATTTTAGTTTTGTTAAAAAATAAAATAAGCGTTAGGTGGTCATTTGATAAAAATTGCCTGAGGATACTGTAAAGTTGAAACCAAGGTAGCAGATTCAAGTGACCTTCTGATTTTTTAAATTTATATATATATATATATATATATATAAAAATATGCATGGCAATCAGTGGAAAGTGATCAATATCTGTGATAGAGCTAACATATTCAGTTGTATGGATATTAGTTTGTAACCCTGGGTTTCATGCTTTTGCAATCATCAGACAAACTGGTTTATTTTTTCAAAAGTGGATCTATTTATGCTTATTTTTGTTTAATTATTTGTGTGTGGTGGAGGAGGGAAAAATTTTCTTCTGTGTTTGTTTGGAATGACATGATCAGATACATAGACACACATAGATACACGTGTATGCATTTTAGTTCATACAAACACATTAATCGATATATGTGTTTATCTATTATATATGTGTTTACATATATTCTAATATGCATTTTTTTGAATGCATAAATCTATTTTATTCTTTTTCAAGATTATTAGTAAATAATGATCAGTATATTCAGTTGATATCTTTATTATGCATGCACACACACACACATATATATATATATATAGAGAGAGAGAGATATATATTGTAATTCATGTAACTAGGTAATTTATATATCATTGATTTTACACAAGTTCAGATATATATATATATATATATATATACACACACACACTGCGTGCCAAATTATTATCGAGATAACTTTTTTTCTAATATTTCAAAAACCATCCAATCAATTTTATTTAAAATTTTCAACCCAATCTTGGCAACACGGATCTACATAATCACTGAAAATTTTGTACTGATCTGTGCAATATAAACAAACTGGCGCCATATTTGTTATCAGCACGGTGATTTGAGGTTTAGTAAAATTCCCAGAATTGAGCAAACAAAACGTTTATTAATGTTGAACGTGAATGTTTATGATCAAAAGAAGCTAATAAATAAGATAATCAAACAAATAATAACAGATACAAACAAAGGCACAGTTTTAAACAAATTAATATGGAATGTGCTTTCCTGTTTTGAAATTACTTGAAGAAGTTGATGATCCATAGAATTTGTTAATTGTAGGATGTTATCTGCTGTAATGAATTTGAAGATATGTCAAGAATTGCTTCCCATAACTCAGCGTTGCTCCTGAATTGTCGTCTGTTTATTTTACAGTCTTCGCTTCATGATGCTCCAAAGGTTTTCGATTGGGTTCAGATCTGGAGAATTTGCTGGCCACTTCATTTGTTGAGGTCCATCGAAGCCTAACTGTTTCAAATATTCAGTAGTCTTGTGAGCACCATGTGAGGGAGCATTATCTTGCATAAAATCAATGGCCCTTCTGAAGGCAACTCTTTGCCTTTTCATCCACGGTTCAAGATGCTCTTTCATAAATGCTATGTATGCATCAGCAGTCATTTTGACGCCACCTGGTACTCTCCATGGGCCCACTAATGTGTTTCCAATAATACCACCCCAGATCATTATGCCTCCACCGCCTTGTTGGCGTCTCAAACACTGATGGCGATTCTGCCTTTGCACCAACTATCTGGCCCATCAAGTGTTGCTCGAGTTTCGTCTGTGAACAAAACTTTAGAGAAGTCAATCTTCATATTGTCCTCAGCCCATTTCCATCGATTTTGAATGTGATTTCTCGTCAACGAAGGCTTCGATACAGGTTTGACTGTTGTTGCTATTTCCTTCAGATACCGACACTGAGTACTTTTAGACACAGTAGGATCCCCAATGCGACTGAAAAGCTCTTGACTGATAAGTCCAGGGTTCTTTGTGGCCTTCGTTTAAGTCGTGACATGAGACGGCATTGAAATAACCCCTCGGCTTGCCTTTATATGCCCTTTGAAATGCATGATTGTGTAGGGTTGGCAGTGAATTTTTTAATTTGTTTGATGACACTTCCCTATCATTTTAAAATTTTCTAGGGTAGATTTACTTATTGAGAGTTCTTAGGTAATAGTTTTCTTTTCAGCATCACTTAAACTGCTTTTTACGGTCCATCTTTTCACTAAATTCTTATACTTTTTCTAATAATTTGGCACGCTCAAATCACCGTGCTGATAACAAATATGGCGCCAGTTTGTTTTACATTTCTCTAGATCACTACTATTTAAAAAATTTCAGTGATTGCGCAGTTCAGTATTACCAACATTGTGTGAAAATTTTGTCTGAATTGATTGGACGTTTTTTGAAATATAGAAAAAAAGTTATCTCGATAATAATTTGGCATGCTGTGTATATATATCTAATATATATATATTGAAGTGGATAATTTTTTTAAAATCAAAAGCAATAATTTGGGTCTGATGAGTTGGTAGAATATCGAAACTAAGTTGCACTTCGAACATACGTATATGTATATTTATTAATATATATATATATCTACCTACAAAACACTAATAATGGCAAGTGAATGATGACATGTTGGTAAAATCTCTTAGTGACACGTTACATTCTGCTAAGTAACTTCCACATGCTAATAATATTTTTATTGATGGAATTGGTCTAATATATAAATAGGTGGGGGAAAAAAGGTGAAGGAAGAAATACAACAAATATTGGTTACTAGCAGTAGAGCCCGGCGTTGCCCAGGGATATAACAGTAAGAGATAGATCAAGTATCAACCATCATAAAGACTGAAAACTAAAATTGACAAAGATTATTGTTTAAGGTTGACGGACACGCATGTCTTAATTAGTTTTTTTTTACGAATTGGTCAAACCCAAATTCAAACAAAAACATTGTTTACAATCGTTATGAGTCTATCGATTGGTGAATAGAATTTTATTATAAACAATTGTCTTATAAATGGAATTTTTAAAGCATTCTGAATGTAAAAATAAAGAAAAAAGTGTGCAAGACAATAAGAAACACTACCTGCCAAAAAAAAAGTGGATGTTTGTTTTATCAGCTGAAAAATGTAAGAAATCCGATCCCATATATAAAGGAACACACACACAAACAACCTGGGTTTTTTAACCTAAGTCACTCCACGGAATCGCTAAAACATAGAGTATAGTCTGATAAAAAAGACGCCAAAGTTTATGAAAACAAAATTTTATCGTCAAAATGCTTATGAAGAGGATAGACTAAATTTTTTTTTAATTATTTTAAAAAATTTTTCCATCTTTTTAGAATATTCTAAATTTTGATTTAAAAAACCTTGTTTCTCTTTGTCGCAACAAGGGGTAGTAAATAACATAGATAATTTTTAGCGCGTTTTTTTTGTATTTACACACATTAATTTGGAAAAATAATTGTCAGATGTTAATGAAACTTTCTGAAACTATTCACAGATGATCAAAATTATTATAAATATGTTTTTTTTTATTAAAGTCATGGCAGAAATATTTTTTTTTATATTTATTATCACCCCATATGAAAAACTCTAGAAATTTGAGAACATCGGTTTTAGTGATTACAATAGTTAAAAGCACAAGGCTTTGAAGAATGCAAATCATGTTTTTTTTTTTTATTTGGCCAATATACCTGAAAATCAGCTGTGAATTGTAACATACAAAACTAAATAAAACAAATATATTATTTAGTTTCAAATGCTCTTATTTGTTTTAATTTGTTTTTATGAATATGGACAATATTTTCTGAAAGCAAAAAATTTTTCAATGAAAATTGAATTTTTAATACAATTATTTCTTATTTCTTTAATTTTAAAAAGATTTTAAAAAAATTTTTTAAATTGAATTTAAAAAAATATTTTAACATTAGTTAAAAGCAACATCAACCTTTCAAAATGTCCGTGTGAGATTGTCATTGTCTAGCGCTTTGAAAATTGTATAATTTGGACCAATCAGATTAGCTATGGTAATTAAGAAATGTAATTTTTGTGTTTATAGTCGGACAGTAATTATCAAGTACGGAAGACCAACCAGAATACAATTTAGTTGCATTATTTGAGTTCAGCATTG
Source organism: Acanthosepion pharaonis (assembly GCA_903632075.3). Classification (NCBI taxonomy): domain Eukaryota; kingdom Metazoa; phylum Mollusca; class Cephalopoda; order Sepiida; family Sepiidae; genus Acanthosepion; species Acanthosepion pharaonis. The sequence continues at coordinate 329,088 of CAHIKZ030002667.1, forward strand.
TTCTCCGCTGTTAAGCCCTTTACTTTTGCGAAACACATATGGAGAAGTTAATTTGAGTTTTCAATTTCAACTGAGAAGGGTACCTACAAGTAACAGTATCATCTTATGAAATTTAACTACTGCTAAACTTTAATTTATATGATCTTATTTTTATATTAATCTCAGTTATGACATTTTTCCATAAATGAAATATCAAACAAAATTAATAATAAAATGAATGGAAATACAAATAACACAGTAAAATGTAATAAATGTACATAAAATTATAGTATTTTATGTACACTTCTGATAAAATTTCATAAGAAAGGTACCTAAATTAATTAGATAACTTTTTCTTATGAAATTTAATCTCACTATTAACAGTCTTATTTTTTAATTTCTTTATATTTCCCATAAAGCATCGTAAATGTAAAAATGAAAGCTAAGTACAAAAAAAAAAAATAAAAATAAAAAATTAGAGAGCTGAAAGTTTTCCTTAAAAGTAACGAGGTAAATAATTTGTTCACTTAAATAATTTCACTTCCTTCCATCCGTAGAAAGAATTATCCTCCCGTAAGTTATCTAAACATCATGAATGTGCCTTTCGTCAAACACGAAAAGGTTATGACCTGCTTTTGTTTTATTTTCAAATTATATTTTTCGCAGAAGCTAAGTTAAGCTTGGTTCAAAATATTTTAAATAAACAGTATAATTTCTGTTTTTATTAAAATCAGTTTGAAAAAAAATGATAATTGATTTTTAAAAGAATATCAAAGTCAGATTTTAATCTTTTTATTAAATCAAAAAAATGATTGAAAATGATTGATTCTCTGTCCTTTTTTTTACCAAAAAAAAACAATATTTTAACGAAAATTTCAGGCGTGCTAGAAACGATTAAAAATGTAAAAAAAAATACCCCAAAATACTTTGATCTTTCCTCATTAATAATAATATAAACATTAGATGATAAAATTTTGTTTTTGTCAAGTTCGCTTTTTTTTTTCATCATGCTATGCTCTTTTGTTTACATTTTCGTGGATGAGTTGTCCCCTTTCATTCTCACGATGTGTCTTAATCGTGTTTTCAAATTTATTTTGTTAAAAAACAATTGTGTTTATCCCATTTTCGGCGCCGTTAGAACCACCACAAGGTAATTTTATGTAGTCCTGTGAAGTTTTGTTGAAATCAGCTAAAAAATGTAAGAAATTCGATCCAATATATAAACGTTACAGACACACACACACACACAATCTGTGTTTTATAATAAGTAAGATGTATTTTGTCAATATATTAAAAGCTCAGAAATGCTCAGCTTTTAATTTGAAATTTTTATATCTGATGATTGTTAACTCTCTCTCAGTTTTTTATTTTTTTTAATCCTGTCCCAGTATTTTTATTTGTGATGAAGAGAGAGATATTGGGTGATCTGAAAATTTTTTAACCTTGCATTTTTTTTCTTTCTTTTGTAGGTGAGTCTTTGAACATTATTTTTGGTTGCTCTGCTGATTTAGCAATGAATTCTAATCACCATCAGGTATAGAACAATATTTTTCTTTCAACAAACCATGCCTTGTCATTTTAAGTTTATTTATGAATCCTATTAATTTCATTAAAAAACTTTTGTATCTCTTGTTTTTTTTTTGTTATTTGTATTGCTTTTGTTTGTGACAATTCTCAAGAGAATTTTCCATCCTGACCCATAATTTCTAAACAGTCATTTAATTTATTATTCCTTATATCCTCAAAAATCCTCACACATTTTTTTATATATAGTTTTGTCTTTCATTCCAACCCAAAGAAGCTGAACCCAACACACGTCATGCTCAGCAAAATGTGTCATCTATAATTATTCAATAAATTTTGACAAAGATCACAAATATTGGGTACCCAATGAGGATTGAACTTACTACTAGCTTGTTAACCATTACCTCATGCTGTTTTTTATGCCCTGAGTTTCAAGATATGATTTCAAAATAACTGGTGGGAATTATGTTTTTTTATTTATTTATTTTTTTTTCAATGCAATGATGCTAGTTTTGAATGCCTTTTGTCAAGACACATTTTGAATTTTGGTTGACAAAACATGATTCAAATCTGCAGGAAAAAAAATTTAGTAAGAATAATCAACAAAAAAGAAGAAATTTTGTTGAATTCTGTAGCTGTATGAAGTAAATAATGGCAACATTGGAATTGTTTGCAGTGTTTCAATGGAAGAGTAAATTTAAAATAATAATATGCAATGAAAGGAAAAATGATTTTTAAAACCTGCTGAAATGGAAAAAATAAATTGTAAAATATGAAATGTGCTGAGACATTTCCATAACATGCTTAGCATCAAATCATTCTGAAAGGTAACAGATAAATTTTGTCTACTCTATGAATACTGTAGCTGGGTATACATTTTATATGATGACATTTTTTTACAATGATGTTCACCCCTTTCCTCTACCTCGGTAGCCACTCAAGGTAGAGGGTTATAGAGTAAGAGGTTCACTTTGTGCAGATATATGAGGAAAACAACTGTAGACTTGAGCAGATTAAGATTTAGTGATTGAGGAAGCATCCTCTTGGGAGTCGGTTCCACAAAGCAGTGATTTGTGGGAAGAAGCTGCTCAAGGGAAATTTACCGGTCACCAATTATTCAAAAAGAAATGAGGGTGATTCGCTACAATGTGTGTAGCCTTGCGGGTTTTAACCATGAAATCTACAACTGGTGGGACTAAAGAATGTAGTTTGAATACTTTCCATGCTAATAGTGATAGAGTAGCAAGACGCTTGTGATGTTTCATCTGTGAGAAAGGGGTTGTATAGGGGGAGGGGAAATAATTAATCACCCACAAGGACATGGAAGATGCTTTTGGACTCTATTGAGACTGTAAAGGGAATTCCTGTGCATATATGGCAACAATACTCCATTTTTATTCTGATCTTGTAAAAGTAGAGGATAGCAGGAGGAGTCTGGTGTGGTACAGGGATCTGACCATTTCCCCAGCATCTTTAGTAATGGATTGTGTGTACGATTTCCATTTGAGGTCTGGATTGATTTTAAGCTCCAATTGGTGCTCAAGGCACAACGGCTCTGTGGAGGAATATCTGTTCATTGTGATTGGTATTTGCTTGGAATATAAAAACAAATGCGGTCCAATCTTAGTATAAATTCAAAAAATGGATTTGATTTATAGCTGTTTGCCTTCTTGGATCTTTAGCCAAATAATTATCAAAGAACTTCAATTGGTTTCCGTCATTGGTTGATTAAATTCAGCATAGACAATTAAAGAAAAAAGTTAATTTCTACGAGTCAGGGTGCTGAAAAGTTCTCACTCTGATTCACTTTGCCATTTGGTTATTATTTCAATGAACAAACATCAAAATATTGATATTTTAAGAAGTCTGGTAGGGTGAGAACTCTTCAGTAACCCACCACCCTTGTTGTGGCTACATGATGACCTGTAGCACAGAAGAAAGATCTGGTTTTGCAAAGGATTCTTCAATCTTTTATATACCATCATCTTCAGGAACTGGGCCATCATGGTTCTCCACAACTTCCTAGTTTTTGGTACTCAATGTAACTTTTAACACTTTATCACTCCTTTTTCTCCCTGTTTACTCATCCATTCACTCAAACTCATTAAGTCGGTTTGTCCTTGTTTTTCTTGCCTTCATTTTGCCTTGTGAGTGTTAAATTCTTCAGGCATTTTTCCTCATACTTTTCTTTTTTTTTTTTTTTTCATCATTTCACTTAAAGCAACGTGATAAAGCCCCTAAAACACAAGGGATTAATAGTAGAAAAAAACAGAAATTGTTGATGACATTAAAAAACTAAATTTCAAGGAGACAGAAGGTGACAATTGGCATTGCATTTAGCCATTAGCACAATGTATTATTAATATTACTTCCTCTTTGACTCTATTCTTTTTCAAGGCCTCTCAATATCACTATCATTATTGTTAATTTCAGTCAAAGTTGTTGTCTGTTGCCATAGCAGGATATGACAACACAACTCGGAAATTCAAACACACTATTGTTGAGGGATCAGTCACCTTCAGTGGCAGAATAAACATTTTGTGCAGCAAATAAAATCATGTACAGAGTGATAAAAATTAAATTTTTGGTTGTAGTTGACAGCAAAGCAAGAAACCAGAAGAGAGTTCTACAATCAAGAAGTTGGAGAAAAACCATTATTATTATTTATTTTTTCTTCTTTAATCATTTCACTTCAAGCAAGGTGATAATGCCACAAAGGCGCAGGAAGTAAGAAGAGTAAGAATACTTTAGTAAGGAGAAGTTATGAAAGGACAATATAGGAACAAGGTTCTGGAAGACAGAGGATAGCAATTGATGTTGCATTTAAATTTTTGAGGATTGTAGATGGCAGGGGAGCAAGAAATTCAAAGAGAATAGAACAAGCTTTACACTTAGCAATTTCAATTGTAAAATGATGAGACCTAGCTGGCAATCTAGTACTGCACTTAAATTCATGTAGCCAAGGTCCCAAAGAGATGAGCTCATCAGAACAATTGCCATGAAAATATTTATACAAAAGGCAAAGAGAAACTATATTAGTCAGCGTTAATATCAGATAAAAATCTCTTCAATTGTTTAGATTTAACATGAACTGTGCATAGCTCACAACTAAAGCTATTTATTTTGCTGACTATCATGCATTTTGTCTTCTTGCCGTTAATAGTTATTCCTTTCTTCTTGCTTTCCTCTACTACCTTGTCTTATAGTTCTAGCAGTTTTCTTTCTGAGTCTGCCATCAACACAGTGTTATCTGCAGATCTTATGCTGTTAATATGCATTCCAGAAATAAGATTGGTTTTATATATGAAAATACAACACTATTTTCTTGAAATAAGTCATTTGGAAAGAAAGGAAAAAAACTGAAAGTATCAGTGGAATTCATGTAGATGATGTAAGCTTTTGTTTGTGAATTTAATCCTTTTTAATGATAGAAAAACTTTGATGTCTATACTTTTATATGTCTTCTGTCAGAAATGTCAACCAGGCAAAACATATAAACAAAAGAAGAAAGATGTGAATGTTCAAAACATCAATTTGCATGAATATGGCGTAAATAAAATGTTTTAAAATTTTGCAGCTTCTCTGATTTCATTTAACCATATTATCTTTTATTTTTACCATGTTCATTTTTTTTAAACCCCAAAGGCATAAAAGTACTTTGAACTTAGAAGAAAGTATCTTGGCCTATAATTATGACTTGTCTCATTCATCAAAATTGTTAAAGAAAAGTTCAGTGAAAAATGTAAAATTAGTGATATTCCTGTTATATCTTTTGTCCTGTATCTCATTAGGGTTGTAGCAGTACCTCATGTACTTTAGCCACAACAGCAGTAGCAGATCCAAAGTAAAATTACCTGATAGAGACCATCTTTCTTCAGGCTGGTTTTTGAATTCAGAGTTTTCTTTCTTATAGACTGTTAATTTAAGGAATTCTAAAATATATTCTGATACTGGGTCAGATTTTATGGGGTTAGGCAGAAAACCTTTTAGGTTTGTCTCATATATGTGAAAAATGAAAGTACTCAGACATCACAAAATTTATATTTAAATTTTCCCCAGAAACAACCTGGAAAAGGTTCTGAAATATGTTAAAAATAAACAAAGTAAAAGAATCCTTAACAAAGAACTTTCACTAGGCTTTAAGTAAATTTGTATAAATGAAAGTTTTTACCCCAAACTCCTACATATATATATATATATATATATATATATATATATATATATATATATATATATATATATATATATATATATATATATATATATATATATATATATATGTATAAAGACAATCCTAAAAAATCAATTCAGTTATAATTTATTCATCTCTTCAAACCAAAGTTTTTTTTTGATAAATGGCATCAATTTAACCAAGTGAAAGTAAAAGGAGAGGAAAAAGAAAAGGAAACAAATTTTAATTTTACAGAAGACGAGAGAAAAATAAAAATTTCAGTATAAAGTTTTAAAAAAAAATTATTATATTGTTTTGTTACTTACATTGAGCTCTCTTTGGATTAATGTCCTCCTTGGAATTATCCCTACTAATTATCAATTGATATATATATATATATATATATATATATAATATCAGTTAGAAATATATGGGTAGAAAGTATATCAGTTAGAAATATATGGGTAGAAATGTTTCCCTGATAAGAAAAATGGCTGTCAATTGCTGAAACCCCCTGACAAGAAGCAAAAGGTTCGTCTACAAAACTCTTGGGTTGAGATGCTGAATATAACATCAATCAACTAAATGACAAATTTTATTTGTATTAATCGTGTGTGTATGTATATATATATATATATATATATATATATATATAAAATAATACAAGAAAATATGTGAAAATTACTAGAATTAATGAAATTTGAGGAATAAAAAGAAGAAAATAAGAATAGTGGCAGTAAGATTGATGATATTTATTGACTAAATTGAAGCATGAAGAGAAAGTTTATACTCGCACAGACACACCCTTGGGAGGCACGCTGGAGTAGTGGATAGTGGCTTGGATTGAGGAATTGGAGGGCTGAGTTCGAATTCCAGTTGAATCCATTACTTTCACTTATATGCTAATACCCTTGGTAAAGGTATTAATCCTCTTCTCCCTCCAGCTATAGGTAAATAGCAGGACAGACCAGGTTCTATAGCCTTGGATGGCAACTGGTCTAGGAGAAGGACAACTCTGAATTCAAAGCCTGCGGAGGGTCATTTGAGGACCTTGTGGCATGTAATGCACCAGGTTTCTGTATTCGTCCTTTCAAAAAGTATGGTTCATTCTGCACAATACCTTCACCATTATAAAAAAAAAAAACCAAAACATATGCTGGTATCTGGTTGTCAGTTCCTAGAAACTGAGCTGCTTGACCCTCATATATCAAATATGATGGGAGAGTTCACCATATACACACCCACACACACCATTCAACATGTAAATTACAGGTAGCACTATTTATATATTATCTGGTTCACACTTCTCCCTGGTCTTTTGAACAGGAGTAGAGGTTTATCCCTTGTTTCTTGTTTAGGATTGGGGTTTTGGTTCTTTCTAAGGTCTTCTCATTCTCTTTCACACCCAGTAACCTCCTTACGTCTTAGTGGCATTATCACCTTGCTTGGTGTGAATTGATTAAAAGAAAAATATAATGTGCTTGTTCCATCTTGAATCATTTTTTTTTTTTTTTTACATATTTTTACATTGGATTAAGGTTATATTGTTTTTCTTAGTTTGATATTTTGTTTTTGAGAACATAACTGAATGAGTTTTTATAATTTTAATTTGTATTCTCTTTAAAAAAAAGTCTTTATCTTTCACAGTTAAAAACGATTTATAAACAGGCATGTCAATGAAATATTTTTTCATTGCTTTCAGTTATATTCACTAAATACTTTCAGTCAAAAATTTTCCTTTGTTCCCTAAGCCTGTGCTATTTTTGTTATTTTTTTCTTTCTTCATCAGAAAGAACATATAAAAGCAATTATTTGATAATAGTCTTACTACTGAATAGAAAACTGTTTCATGTTTCCCCACCCCCAACTCCACACTATGTGTATATTGTTTCTAGAAACACACTTCACTTGACTTCTGTCTTTTGAGAACTCAAATCACATTGTTTTCTTTTGATTACAACTTGTTGGTTAAAAGTGAAAAATATTCTGAAGGGGATTTCCTTTTTTCTTATCGAGTCCAGAGACTGAATTTTTATGTAACAAAAAGGATATACTAAAAAAATATACTAAACTGACCTTGGAAGAGTAATTATCAAAATAAGTTTGAATACTTATCAAACACTTCCTGTCATGCTCTTGATAGCATTGTGTCATCAAGAAATCTTGGAAATAGAGATTTCAGAAGTAAGAACTCCAATTTTTTTCATATGTTGTACCCTGATTTTATATGAGCTCATATTTTGATAGAGTTTATATATGTAGTGGAATGTACATTCTGTGTTCTGTAGATATATTTGTGTATAAATAGGATATATATATATTTATTTAGGCAGCAATCCTTCTTTCATGTATGCTTCATTAAATATGACAGACTCAGTGCTTTGATTAAGTTTTCTATATAATTTATCATATGATTTCATATTTTTTTTTATTTCTAGTAGATAAATTGTACAAAAACTGTCCAAATGTTATATTTTTCCGAGTGTTTCAGTTAGGCATTTAGCCTTTTTCAGGGATGAAATATATTAACTGTTAACTCAAAATAGATTGTTGTATGTATTATAGAATGTTTTATTTTCAAAACACAGTCAACATATTGTGTCCATAGCTCAATTAGGTCTCATTTAAATACTCATAGAGACCTACTGGACCCTATTTGCAACATACTTGTTGATAATACAAATATAATACCATCAGCTACATGTAAACAAAACGGCTAAAAATAATAGAAGCTTTTTTAATAAAAACAAAAAAAATAACACATCCACTATGAATATGGACACAATATGTGAATATGTAAATAAATCAATCATAAACAAAATGACACGTTCATTAATTAATCATAGTTAAGGATTGGAAGCTCATGAAAGATAAATATAAAGTTCAAGTATATATATATATATATATATATATATTATTCCAGGATCATTTTCCAACTTATTCAAGGGGATCTTCACCTTCTAATCTTCTATCCTGGAATAACCAGGTGCCTCAGAGATTTCACATATGATTTCATTTTCAAGTATTTTTTCACTGCTCTTTGGACTGTCATAGCTGAAACTTCTCTCACACATGCAAAACATCTTATGGCTTGAACTGGATCTTCTGTAATTGATCCCTTTAGCTCCAAGTTGAAAAGATGATCCCTCTTGTTGTTGTGACCTCCTAATCCAGTTTTCCTCTCTACTGTTTCCTCTTTTTTTAAACTTATTCACTATTCTCTTGATGGTTCTTGAATAAACTTTGAAGATGTATTCTAGAGTATGAATGTTGGTATCATTACTGAAGGCCTGTATGATCTTGTTCCTCTCAACATTACTCACTTGTGAAAACAGTGGGTCTGACACAAAACAATTTTTACTTGTTCTCTTTTTGGCTGAATAACTGAAAGGGTTTTTCTATGATTCTTATGACAAATGGTGTCAAGATGGCTAAATGTCTTATCTGAAAACCTGGAAGAAGAAACTCAATTAGTTTATTTTTTTTTTTTTTTAGATATTAAACATTTTGTGGACAATTATCTCATGCTGTTACACGATTTGGACAATTTTACTGTTACACCCCATGTGTGTGTGTATTTATTTATATATATATGTATGTATGTGTGTGTGTGCCTCAATATTAAATCATTAATACTTTTTCCCACTAAGTTGGTGTCCCTCTGTTAAATAATAGTTTAGCAGACTATTATTTTTAGGGGGAAGTGTATCTCTGCTTTGACTTCCTCAGGTTGACCTTAGGGATCAAATCAGTCAGTTATGTGCCATGCGTGATACATGCTTAATGATCATGTATCTTTCAATACATCACTGACGAGGTAGATTTTTTTCCTGCAGTAGGTTGCTATTTCTTTCTGTCATAGGCACTATCCAAGGCTATAGAACCTTGTCTGTCCTGCTATTTATCCATAGCTGGGGGGAGAAGAGGATTCATACCTTTCCCAAGGTTATTAGCACATAAGTGAATGTAATGGATTTGACTGGAATTTGAACTTGGATCTCTTATTCCTCAATCTGAGTTGTTATCTGTTACTCTACTGTGAGGGGATCAGATACAAGACAAAAAAAGTAAGTTGATTTTGATTGACTGAATGAGTGTAGGTATGATAGAGATATAGAAAGGTTTTTCAGGGAGTTGAGTTTTAACTGTCAAACAATGTTGACATATTTCTTTTGTGTCTGAAATGTCTCCCCAGTGGAGGAAGATTAATAAAATAGCTAATTTAAAATTCCATGTGTTGAAGTTCTTTTATTTCTGAACCAAAAGAACTAGTGATCACTGGCCGGAAGAAGATGCATATGGGAAGAATGTGACTTTATTATGGAATTGAACCTGTCACCACATGACCACCCCATCCAAGGGGCTATGCAGCACCAAAGTTGGGATGAATGAACAAAAATATACGACTTTTGTCTAAAATTGTGGACTCTCCTATCATGAACAATATTGTGGAGCAAATCAGGTAAGGGAAAGATGTATTTCATTTGTGCTTTCTTAAGTGTGATACTAGCCCAGCCTTGTTGCGGGCAACAAAGCTACACTAACAGATGGAATTTGTTAAAGCAGGATTTTAATGGTGTCTCTGCTTCAGAGCTTGATGAAGCTGATCATGGTGCTTCAGTCTACTGTCTTCAAAATACTTTAACTTAATGAAACATATCTTATACCACTCCTTTCAGTTCGATGCTTGGGCTTTCCAGGTTTTCAGATCAAAGTTGAGACATTTCATTTGTTTTTCAATTTGTCTTTGTAGCATAAGAGTGGATGTCCAACTAAACGCTTGAAATTTGGTTTTTGTCCATATTGCACCTTTTTTGGAAGCCTATGCTCATCCATTCTCACAATATGACCAGCCCATCTAAGTTGTATCTTTGCTAGAATGGTTTCAATGCCTGTGATGTTACATTTCTTCAGTATTGCACTATTCTTGACCCTGTCATCCCATTTTATATCACATATGGCATGAGGACAGCGCATGTGAAAGACATCAAGTTGATTTATGTGTCTGTGGTACAGGGTCCAAGTTTCAGCACAATAGAGAAGGGTTGAGAGAACAACTGATCTGTATATGTCAATCTTTACTCTGAGAGACACGTCTTTGTTATTCTATAAACTATATTTAAGATTACCGAATGCTGTGCTGGCTTTGGCTATTCTGGATTGGATTTCTCTGTCCATTTTTCCATCAGAAGAGACTGCTGATCCAAGATATGTGAACACTAGACTGTGTGTAAATAGAGCAGCAGCATCTGCAAAGAGAAGATTGTGTACCAGCTGCAGACCAAGTTTCGATACATACAGGGTTATTCAAAAAGAATGAACCAATTTCATTACGCAATATTTTAATAAGGAAAAGCAATAGAAAACTCTAGTCAAGTCACAAAATATTCTACTCACAATCAGTTTTTATTTCCTGTCTTACAAGTGTTCAATGTGGTTACCACCTGCAGCACGGGCAAGATTGATGTGATAAGAGAATTCCTCCCAGATGTGTATCAGAATATCACATGAGTTGATTGCTATTGTGATTCAATGTCATCTAGGTTAGTGGGTAGTGGTGGAACATAAATGTTATCTTTTATGTATCCTCTCAAGAGAAATCACACACAATGAGGTCTGGGGATCTCACAGGCCAAGCACAAAGAGCAAGGTCTTGGTAAGTGCCTGAACAAGGCGTAGTCTGTAAGTTTACAAATGTAGACATCTTCTTAGCACACGCCAGATAGTGGATTGAGAGATTGAAAGCTCATAGCTAGCTTGATTTGTGGACTTCCATGGACTTCCCTCAAACGCAGCACGGATTCTTGCCATTGGTTCCTGTGAAACTCATAGTTGTCCACTCTCTTGAAAGTGTTTAAACCACCGTCAAATGTTCTTAGTAGAAGGTGGATTAATGTCAAACTGCTTTTGAAAAGCACATTGCAACATAACAACTGTATATGTTTTTTTGAAATCGAGAACACAGAATGTCTTTTGCTGAGGACTTACCATTCCAGGGGTAAACAAACAACTGAACATTGTCAGAAATGCAACTACAGCACTCCTTAGAAAAATCCACTTTCAAATGGTCACTGATTCATTCATTCAGGCTTGAGAACTGAAGTAATGCATTTTGAAATCGGTTCATTCTTTTTTAATAACGCTGTGTGTATATATATATATATATATATATATATATATATATATATATATATATTCAAATGAAGAGAAAGAATAAAGACATTTAGAATCCGCAGTTTTTTAGCATTTACCTTTTTTTAAAAAGTGCTAAATATAATGTAGAGCATATTATTTTTAATGATATTTTTATTTAAAAATATTTTACATTATGACACAGAAATTTCTATGTTTTGGGACTTAATTTCTTTTATCCTGTCATGAGGCAATATACTTAAATATATATTCTTATCTGGAAGTATGATGTTGTGTCTTAATATGACAGTTGCCTAAAACATGAATACTACACACCTGCAACATCTCACCTATATTTTTAACTTTTCTGTGTTAGCTTAGACCTGTCTTTTCTGTCAAAAGAAACGTACTCAAAATCTTGATACCCAGCCCTATTTGACTCTTTAATGAGCAAATGTATTGTTTTTTGTTTTCAAAAGTAAATCATTTTCATCAAAAGTTACCAAATACTGCCTGATGACGGGATAAAAATATTTTAAATCACGAAACACAGAAATTTTTGTGTCGCAATGTAAAATATTTTTAAATAAAAATACCATTTAATATATATATACATACATACACTGTGTGCCAAATTATTACCGAGATAAATTTTTTCTAATATTTCAAAAACTGTCCAATTAATTTACACAAAACTTTCACGCAATGATCTGCGCAATCACTGAAATTTTTGTAGTGATCTGCGCAATGTAAACAAACTGGCGCCATATTTGTTATCAGCACGGTGATTTGAGCGTGCCAAATTATTAGAAAAGTGTAAGAATTTAGTGAAATGATGGGCCATAAAAGCAGTGATGCTGAAAAGAAAATTATCACCTCAGAACTCTCAAAAGGTAAATGTACCCTAGAAATTTCTAAAATGATAGGGAAGTGTCATCAATCAGTGAAAAAGTTCACCGCCGACCCTACACAAGTATACAAAAGGGCAGATAAAGGCAAACCGAGGGTTATTTCACGTCGTCTCATGTCACGACTTAAACGAGAGGCCACGAATAACCCTGGACTTACCAATCAAGAGCTTTTCAGTCGCATTGGGGATCCTACTGTGTCTAAAAGTACTCGGTGTCGGTATCTGAAGGAAATAGCAACAACAGTCAAACCTGTATCGAAGCCTTCGTTGACGAGAAATCACATTCAAAATCGATGGAAATGGGCTGAGGACAATATGAAGATTGACTTCTCTAAAGTTTTGTTCATGACGAAACTCGAGCAACACTTGATGGGCCAGATAGTTGGTGCAAAGGCAGAATCGCCATCAGTGTTTGAGACGCCAACAAGGCGGTGGAGGCATAATGATCTGGGGTGGTATTATTGGAAACACATTAGTGGGCCCATGGAGAGTACCAAGTGGTGTCAAAATGAGTGCTGATGCATACATAGCATTTATGAAGGAGCATCTTGAGCCGTGGATGAAAAGGCAAAGAGTTGCCTTCAGAAGGGCCATTGATTTTATGCAAGATAATGCTCCCTCACACGGTGCTCACAAGACTACTGAATATTTGAAACAGTTAGGCTTCGATGGACCTCAAAAAATGAAGTGGCCAGCAAATTGTTCGGATTTGAACCCAATCGAAAACCTTTAGAGCATCATGAAGCGAAGACTGTATGCCAATGGACAACAATTCAGGAGCAACGCTGAGTTATGGGAAGCAATTCTTGACATATCTCGCAGCATTACAACAGATGACATCCTACAATTAACAAATTCTATGGATTGTCAACTTCTTCAAGTAATTTCAAAACAGGGAAAGCACATTCCCTATTAATTTGTTTAAAACTGTGCCTTTGTTTGTATCTGTTATTATTTGTTTGATTTTCTTATTTATTAGCTTCTTTTTGATCATAAACATTCACGTTCAACATTAATAAACGTTTTGTTTGCTCAATTCTGGGAATTTTACTAAACCTTTCTAATAATTTGGCATGCTCAAATCACCTTGCTGATAACAAATATGGCGCCAGTTTGTTTACATTGCGCAGATTAGTACGAAAATTTCAGTGATTACACAGGTCAGTGTTACCAACATTCTGTGAAAATTTTGTGTGAATTGATTGGATGGTTTTTGAAATATTAGAAAAAAAGTTATATCAATAATAATTTGGCATGCAGTGTATATAGTACAAAGAAGCTGGAGAAACTGATGGGCCACAGTATAGAAACAAAATGTGTTCAGTGCTCAAGTAGGTAGAGTTATTATTTATTAACGACTAAAAATGCAATATAGAAAACATAGAAAATATAGATATACCAAAAATATGGAGATAATTAGTTAAGTCCCACCTGAAGCTGACTTGAATATCAAACCATCTGAAATTCTTACACTGTTGTAGAGTCTTATGACTCATCCCTTCAGGCATGGCTTCAAGACTTCTGATCAGTTAAAGGAGATTCTGTCTGGTTGCAGAAAAAGTGGGACACACCCTCGTCTGAGAAAGAATCCAGTACAACTATTGAATAAAAAAAAAGCTACAATCCGATATCTCCCAGAGACTCAAGACTTTCTTCAACAGAATTACCAACAAAGAAGAAAAAATTTATTGTACATGATTGTAAGAAGTTTCATATAAGTGATATTCAAGTTCAAGCCTACGTCTAAACCAAATATTAATGGAATCATCATGAAAATGCATCTTCTCAATTGACCAATTATCAAACAAAGGCATATATTATCACAGATATTTTTTATATGTTAACATATTGATTGTAACTATCTTCTCATTTTGTTGGTTAAACTTCAGGATGGATAATTATAATGTACTGAAATAGAAAAGTGGATGAATGGCAGTCATCTACTGAGACTGATTTGAAAGAATGTATAGTGCTGGAGTGGAAGAACATTCCAATGACTGTACTAATATGGAGATGGCAATGTTATCAAGAATACAAACAGTAATAGAAAATAAAGGTGGTCACATTGACTATTCATTTTAAGAATATATTTTTCATATGGGTAAAGTTACTTTTGGATGTCAGCAAAGTCAAATTTTTGGCAACAAAGCTTTAATGCTGTTGATTTTGGTATAAGTACGTAATAATAATTATTTTGGCTGTGTAATATTACACTAGAAATAATAAAAGTCCTGCTACTTTCTATAAAAATGATGATAGAGGTCTACTCATTTATAGGTGATGCAGTAATTATATCTTGTTTCACCATCATCTCGGTATTAAAATTATTAGATCTTATCTATTTATATTTACTAGAAATACCAATGAAGATGTCACAATTTTGTTATTTGAATTTTCTGATGAATCTTCATTTTTAAGCAAATGTTTGAATAAGCTCCTTGTTAGTTCTACTATAAAATACTCATGTAAATTTCCCTATTGTATTGTTAAATATTTGAGCTTAATTTTAACAAAATATTGCAATAACAATGATAAAGTTGAATGTAGGTCATTAAAAAAGGAAGAGGGTACAAATGAAAAGATTTGACATTGACAAGTTTGTTTTTTTTGTTTTTCATTTCACTGATGTAGGTTAAACACATCAGTGCATTTGCCTCCTCTATCTTCCCTGTCTTTTCTTTTTCTCACTGAAACCTAACAGCATCTTTGATAGGTTTTTTCTGTGTTTCTTCCTGATCAAAATGGAATTGTCCATTATTTGCAAGGTGTTGGCAGGGTATAATGCATGTGTTAACTAAGATGCAAGTAGAATTATAGTTCATTTTAACTCTTCTTTACTCCACTTAATACACATCATGGACTCACCCTGTTGTAAAAGCTAATATTATATTATTATACCGTTATATTTTTGACCTTTTGTTTTTCAATTGATATTATTCAAGGTTAATAATTATTTACTACTTTACTAACTGATATCAAGTATATCTAAGTCACAAGTAGACTCAGTACAGCAACAGTCATTCCTGTTTAGTACCGTGTGTGTGTGTGTGTGTGATAGAAAAAGTGGAGGGCAAGTTCGTAAAATATTGTACATATATTTTTTGTTATGTTTGTGTCTATTCCCTTTAATAACCCTCTCTTTTCATCATCTGTTGCCTTCTACTTTGGGGTGTGTTTAGCCACTGATTTGGTCTATTAGTTCCAAGAAACAAAGATTGGCATTTCTGGTATCTTCTCACTTGACTGATCTTTTTATTCCTTTCTCTTCATTTTCTCATCTACAAAAAACAGGATTACAAATGTGAAAAGAAGCATAAGAATAAATGGCAAAATATACTTTTTTTCTACATCCTATAATTTTTTCTATATTTCTGATATGACGTATTGTAATTATTTACACTATTTACATTGTTCAGACTGTTGTCCTCATCTTTATTGTCACATTGCAGCCAGTGTATGCTCTGGCCTTCTTCAGGTCACATTTTCCCAATTTCAGCAGTCTCATACTTAAATGGAATCTTCCAGCCATGTATGTTGTGTTTCAGCTCAACTATTTATATGTTGATCCATGGTGCATTATGAGTAGCAAGGTCTATTGTATTATCCTAAAGATTTTTGGGTGGGTGGTAAAGATTATGTTTTCTGGATTTGAATGCTGTTATTTGTATCTATTTTATAATGTTACTTTTTACTCGTTATTTATTATTGATTACTTAATTATTTATTTTTTATCATTATTATTATTACATTGTCTTGTGTTTATGTGTGCATTTGTAGTTTCTTAATTTGTTTAATATTCACTTAATTTTTTCATTTATTTATTGATTATTTTATTTTATGTATTCATTTTCTGTAGTCATTTTTAGATTTTGGTTTTTAAGAAATGTAGCTAAAATTTGCTGAATCTCTCTCTCTATATATATATATATATATATATATATATATATATATATATATATATATATATATATATATATCTTTGTTTCTTTGAACTAACAGACCAAATCAGTGGCTAAAACACACCCCTAAGTAGAAGGCAACAGAAGATGAAAAGAGAGGGTTATTAAAGGGAATAGACACAAACATAACAAAAAATATATGTACAATATTTTACGAACTTGCCCTCCACTTTTTCTATCACACACACACACACACACACACACACACACACACACACACAGTACTAAACAGGAATGACTGTTGCTGTACTGAGTCTACTTGTGACTTAGATATACTTGATATATATATAGGATTAATATGAATAAAGGTTTGTCATTGAGGTGATTGATGTTACCTTCAGCATCTGGACTCCAAAGTTTCACAGGCAGACCCATTTCTCCACTCTTCAGGGGATATCAGTAATTTTCTGTTTATATTTTTTTGATTCTTTTCCTTTTTTATATACATTTAATATTGGTGGAAATTTTTTCTGTATTCTTTGTGTTTGTATGTGTGTTTGTGTGTTCACCTATTTAGGTTGTCGTGATCATTTGAGCTTTTTGTTTTTTCGTTTGATTTTTTTTTTTCCCCCTTTATACTCACTCTTTGGCCTTTTCTCTCCCCCCCCCTTTTCTTGTTTTCTTTCAACAGTTGCCAGCCGTTTGTGGCGTGTTGTAGCAATCTCTAGACATATAATGAAATCCTCCCCCACACATTTTTATACTTATGTATTTTAGGGAAGTCTATGACAATGTGGAAAAAGTTTTGCATTAAAACTTTATTGGAGTAAATTGATGTTTGCAGTGATGTGATTACACATGAAGGAGAGGGGACACAGGATTTTCAATTTAATTTTTTTTGTTTTTCAAATAGATATTTTGGGTATAGAGATTTTTTTCTTAGATGTTTTGGGTATATAGATTGGGTATTATATATCAGATTACTCTAAAATTATGCTTGATACATAAAAAGGTATATATCATTTTTCATGTATGTATTTACGTCTTCTATTCTGATGGGAATATATATATATATATATATACATATATATATATATATATAATGATGTCACACACTATGAAATGAGCAAAGTCCGACAATTATTTTAATATATTTTATTGTTATATGTTATTTATATATATTTACGTAAATATTTAAGTAAATGCTCTGTTTATAATAAATGTCATTTGTTTACGTTTAGATATACTTCAAGCAGATATGAATGTTTGGGGAAAATCATGGAGAATTGTAGTTTAAAAGCAGTAAAATCAACTGTGCTAACCAGACACTTCTCTGTAGCTAAACTGATATAGCATGTCAGGATATAAGACAGTTATGTGTAGGATACAGGTTTGATTCCTGTCGGAGGATGCATATTTTCTATGAAAATTTCTTGGACATTCAAGTCGGTAAAAGTTGTTAATACTGTTTATTATAAACAGAGCATTTATTTAAATATTTGTGTCTATATAAATAACGTATAACAATAAAATATATTAAAATATACATAATCTCAAGCCAAAACCTTGAGGAATTTATTCTATCACCGAAAAGGATTGCCTGAAATAATATATTAGGGGAACCTCAAGAAGTTTAAATGAAAGATTATATGAATACAAAAGAGACATTTTAAAAAACAACATTAAATACATTGGTTGCTCACTGTAATGAAACTGACTACACTTTTGACATAAAAAATGCTATTCTAATTAAAAGTGAAAATAATTCACTAAGATGAAAATGTCTAGAAAGTTTATTAATCACTAGTTCATCCACATTGGCGTCCAGGTTCTTACAGTGTATCACAATTCTTGGCAGATTTTCAATTATTACAATGTGGGATATTTAAAAACAAAGATGATGGGAGGAAAAAGAATATAGATGAAATTGGGCTCTGATGAGCAAACGTATTACAACAATTTGCTCATGAAACTTTGAAGTGGGCATGCTCAGTTAAGTGACAAGTTTCTCCACATTAATTCTCTCTCTCTCTCTCACACTCTCTCTCTCTCTCTCTCTCTCTAACTTAATTTGTAATGCTGTAAGTTTGTATAGCTGGAAATCCCTCTTCCAAAAAAAAAAAGTCTTGGACAAGCAGGCAAACGTATGTCGTCAGTATTCTTATGTTCTAGTGGGCCAAATATCTTGCTATATCAGTGTGGAATGGTTTAGCCGTATCTTTCTTCTCGTTGTTTTTAATTTTATTGAAAGCAAGTACTCCAAGCCCATTGCTGGTGGTGGGGGGAATGCCCATTGCAAACCGCCCGGATATATTGGCTCTGTGTGAGACCAACCTTGACTCGTCTATCCCCTCCTCTGATCTCTCGATCCCCGGCTACCTTCCTCTCCTTAGAAAAGACTCTCAAACCCACATGCATGGCCTTGGTGTTTACATCAAGGACCATCTCCCACTGGCTAGAGGAAATTTTTCTCCCCGGAATCGATCCTTCAAATCTACAAATCAACCATTTTCCCTTGCATGGAGTATTGCTGACACATATAGTCTGGCACCCTTTCTGTTTGCCTCCAGAGATGGATATGCAATGCAATTGGCCTGTTCTGGCATCTAGTCTGCGGTTGCTCTCTCACAGATGTGCTGTCACCTCTCTCTGTCTTTTTTACAAATACTTTCATTGAAATTGCTCCGATGAGCTGCTTTCGCTGGTTCCCAGACTTCATGAAAATATATATATATATATATATATATATATATATATATATATATTTTGAAAAAAAAACAAACAAAAATCCTTAAATGTAGTTAAAATGAAAGAAATGTCGACGTCTGACGTTTAGGTTTAATAAACCTTTTTCAAGACAATATTCATCAAAATACAATTCAGTTCAATATGACAAATAAGATGGACATAAAAACACAAGTCTTATTCAGAACAGATAACTGAAAATTTTAAAATGATCAGCCTTCCATCTAACATGGTCACGCCTGTCGTCACATGGGCTTAACGCTTTCATAACGTATTCCTAAAAGTTTGTGATTATTTTGAAATGAAAAAAGAAAAATGAAAAGAATTCTATTAGGTTCTAAAATTCTTATGTGTATGCTTGTCGAGCATCAATCTCACTAAAAAAGGGAAATATTAAAGAAACCAGGTCTAGTATTCACCGTATGCGTGAGATGGATATTATACCTGCTTCATAAATCCTCCTGAGATTTTTATTATGAAAATATTTTAATACTTTCACGGAATCGAAATCGAATTATGATCTGCTTTAGTTGTGTGTACAACTAAAGCATTGTTAAAATTACCGAGGCTTAATATCTCGTTTATGTTCGAAACACGAGATTTTAAGGACCTACCTGTTTCACCCACATATTTTAGGTCACAATTTTTGCATGATATTTGATAGATGCAAGCATCGGATGTAATATGTTGTCTGCTGGTGCTATTTAATAAAACTACGGATAGTCCTAGTAGGTAATATAGTAATTCTAATTTTTAATGCATTTAGATTATGAGAGATACGTTCGGTCAAATGGTTATTTGGTAAAAAAGATGCGACCAAACGAAATATTATCAGAGGCAGCTGAAATTGTATCTTTCATTGATCTAGTTGTAGTGGCTTTTTTGAGGTGTCATTTTGCGCTGATGAGTGAATTTTCAACGCTTTATTTTTAGCTCTCTGTAATAATTGTCTCGGATACTTAAAGATTTGAAAAAGGTATCCTCAATATATGTAAATTCATCATTTAAATATTTTGATGAACAGATGCGAAGAGCCCTCAAATAGAATCCAATAACAATACCCTCTTAGTATTAGTATCATGGTGAGAGTAAAAATGTAAATAGTCATTTTTACAAGTAGGTTTTTGATATACTTTGAATTCTAATTTATTTTTATTTTAATGAGTAATATGTCTAAAAAAGGTAAGGAATTATTAGATTCAAGTTCATAGGTAAATTCTATAGTAGGTTCTATTCTATTTAATCTATCAGTAATCTCGTTTTTAAATCATGCTTATGTGGGTAGATAAATAAAATGTCATCGATGTATCGGAAGTAATGTGTATCAGGTGGAATGACATCTTTAAAAGGTTCAGATTCAAGAAATTCTAGAAATATGCATGCTAGGAATCCAGAGAGAGGACTCCCCATCGGTAAACCAAATTTTTGTTTATAATAAATATTATTATATTGGAAGAAACAGTGTGAAGTGCAAAGGATGCATAATTTGATGCATTTCGAGATAGAGATGGGTAGCTTAAAGTCAATTTTCTTAAGGTGGTTCTCTAATTGTTTAATGCATTTATCAACAGGTATATTAGTATATAAAGATTTGATGTCTAGGTTAGCTAGTAATTTGTTATCTATATCAATATTTCTCAACTTATTTAAAAGAGAGCCTGAATTCTTTATATGTGCGTTACTTACGGTGCCCAGAATTGGAGTTAGAAATTTAGTTAAATACCTAGCGATATTATGAGGAGCTGAGCCTATACCCGAGATGATGGGCCTTAATGGAATGTTAAGCTTATGGGTTTTGGGGAGGCCATAAATTTTAGGGACGGTCGGGTGGTAGTTAATAAGGGAAAGCCAAATCTTATCTTCATTACATATGAGTTTCTTATAGGACCTATTAAATTCTTTTAGATTCTTAGAAATTTGTATAGAGGTGATCTGTTCATATATATATATTAGGAGATCAGCTGATTCCACTACCTTGTTTTCAACCTTTTGGCATTTTTAGCTGATTTCGGTCAATTGATTTCCTAATGCTCTATCTTTCTAAGAAATAAAAAATTAAAGAAATTTATGATTCTATATTTTTTAAAAATAAATAAATGAATAAGTGCGCAATGTGAGGTGTGGTAGAAGGTGAGGAGGAGGGGAAAACAAGTATATTGGAAATGTATCAGTGGGGGATTAAATAAAATATGTGTACTTTCATGTCATCCCACTTCATATGAAGTAAAAAGAAACTTTTTAGTATGTATACAATGAGTCATAATTTCCAGTCCCTCATTCAAAAGGTTTTTTTGATCTGGAAATGTTATTATAGCTAACTTTTCTTGTTCACAAAGGTTGCAGATATTACTATGATTGTTTTGCTTTTTTAAAAATTTTCCATATTATAATCAGCTCTTATTTTTTTTTGCCTTTAATTTGCATACATGGTGGCTAGTCTAGTAGAATTCCTAAGACTTTCTAGGTTAAAAGATGTCTTGTGATTGTACCATCTCTTAAAGTTACTCTCAGCACACCTTATGTATATTTTTTATGGGTAAGCTTCACATGACAAGAAGTTATCTTTGGGTGTTATTTACAACTTATTCCCACATGTATGTTTCAGCCAAATATAACTAAGCATTATGCCAAGCTATACCTTAATCTCCAGTTGTCAATCAAGGGGCAAATAACAAGTGGTCCATATTGATATTTTTATTGTAACTCTTTTCTTGTTTTTTCTTTTCTTTGAGGCTTAACCCTTTCAGCACTGAGCTGGTAGAAAAAAAATGACTTATTGCCCAGCCACTGGTTGAATGGTGGGTAAACACTTGTAACTGTTTTTATATCTACTGTGAAACATCACACGCCAATTATTTGCAAATTTTGACTCAGGATCTCAGGCAGAAGTGTTAAAATTGTTCAGGAACACAGGGCTCAAAAGGTTAAACTCTGGGATGTATAACTTCACTTGCAATTATAGCATATGTTTACCAAGCCCTGCTTCACAAATGTGCTTTCTTCAAGGTAATCCACTTGGTTAGTGGGTCATTCATACCCAGATTTTGTTAACTCTCATATGTCTTTAGATAGTGTAGTTCTGGTGTGATCTCTTATATTGAATAAGGTATATGGGCATTGTATGTAGTGTCCTCCAGTTGCCCCAATATAGTACATGTTCAAGATATCTCTACTGCTTACTTGTGCTTGATAAGCCAAGTCAGATATCAAGCAATTTTTATTCAACAGAATTTATTTTTATTCTTGCAAATACAAGAATGATTGAGGTTGGTATTTATTTGATTGTTCTTCTTTATAGAACACTCAGGTCTCTGGCCATCTTTTCAAGTGTCAGTTAAAACAGCAAAAATATTATTCTACTACTAGATAAAGGCTTGGTCTTTTTTTATTTTATATTGTATCTATCTGCTTTAGAAATTTCAATTATTTCTTTTGTGTCCTTTTTGTTTCCATTTTTCTTAAAACTTGTTTGTTACTTACATGTTTAATCCATAGTATTCTCAACATCCTTCAGTAGAACCACATTTCTGTTACCTCATGTCTCTTCTTCATCTATGAATAGGTTGCCCAGCATTTTCTGCCTTACAGGGGGACCAATATTACATAGTAGTTCAATATCCTTTTCTTTGTTTCTCACAAAATCTTTCATGTTAATACTTAGCTTAGCTTTTGGAAGGTGTCGTTCATTATTCCAATGTGCCTTTGGATTATGGTGTAGCATTAACCATCCTCTGTTACAGCACTGCCCAGATATTTTTGTACTTGCTTGATTTTAGCATCTCTAATTTGTAATTTGCATATTGGGCTGTTTCTTCTGCTGACAACTGTAAGCGATCTGGGATTGCAAAGGAAATATTTGTTGCAGAGAATAAATCACTAAGTTCAGACTCGAACATCGAAAACTTGATTTGCAGGTACTATCTCACAATACACACAATGGGTCAGAAAATTAACTCACTCTCCAACAAATGTGGTAGCCAAAATACACAAATTTTTCCCCAATTCGAGAAATTTTTGCATATCAAAATACTTTTACAGCGACTCCTACGACGGACTTGTTTTTTAATTTAAATATTCCATCTTCAGCATGTTATGCGGAATACGTGCCCTTTTTTGGGTAAGTAATTTTCTTTTTCAACACATTTTCCATCGTAGTTTTGGTTTGATGAGGTAAGTCGACATTTTCTTTGCTATAACAACCATCCATTCTGTCTTTTTACAATTGTTGTTTAGTCTTTTCTTCTTGCTTTCTTTTACTATCTTTTGTAGGAGGTTCCTGTAGTTTTCTACTGGTTAGAAAGTGAAGTTACCATCATCAACTCTCCATAGGCAGTATATAGAGCACTTCTACTTTATGCTCAAGAAGATACGACTATTTTTCATTTTCCTAGACCACAAGGAATTTGTTTCTAAATAAATAATCATTTCAATAAGTAAGACTTAGATTTTTCAGGCTTTCTTAGAATATCTTGGCACAGTTTTGAAACAGTAGGAAACCTATACAGTGATACTAAATTTGGTGGTACATGCTATCCTATGCATACTGTTAGGTTACTACCTGAAATCCATAATGCTAAATATTTTACTGAACTGGTTTTTCCCTAGATTCATTCCAGATGACCTTATTATGAATCAATTTCATTGTACTTGCTTTTTTTGCTACCTCAGTGAGGAATTGTATTTGGCCTCCTCTGTTTTTGAACTAAAGGACAATTTCATAGGTTAAACAACAACTCACATTTCAAAGTTCAGGAGATTTTCTTAACCTTGACATTGGAATTAAAAAAAAAACAAAAACAATATTATCAGTAGCTGAATTTGCATTGGTGGCAGGACAGCAAAATCTTTCTTCTTGACATGGCTTTGTTCTAATTATATCTTATCATAACCTCTTATACTCAAATTTGCATAACTGAACTTTACCTTATACTCAAATTTGCATAACTGAACTTTACCTTATACTCAAATTTGCATAACTGAACTTTACCTTATACTCAAATTTGCATAACTGAACTTTACCTTATACTCAAATTTGCATAACTGAACTTTACCTTATACTCAAATTTGCATAACTGAACTTTACCTTATACTCAAATTTGCATAACTGAACTTTACCTTATACTCAAATTTGCATAACTGAACTTTACCTTAAACTCAAATTTGCATAACTGAACTTTACCTTATACTCAAATTTGCATAACTGAACTTTATCAAAAATGAATGATCACATCCATGTTTATATTTCAATACACTTAATTTGCATATGTGGCAATATGTAAACAGAAAATGAAATCTATAATCTTATAAGCTTAAACCCCAACATACTATTTACCTAGATTCATCATGAATTTGTTTTTCCACATGCCTGGGATATCCTTCCTCTTGAAAGGCACTGAGATCAATGTCATCTCAAAAACAATATGGGAATCTTTTTATGAGCCATTTGTACAAGGAACTCTAAACATTGTCTAAATGGATCCAAATTGAAATGTAATTTGTTTCTTCCTGCAGCTCAGTATTGATAAATTTACCCTTGTAAATCATTTTCATAATTTTTAGGAGATAAAATTCAGCCGCCCTCCTGGGGGTCTGTCTTTCAGATTGCAATTTTAAACTCTTGCTCAGGTAGATTTTGTAGAACAGACCCAATTTTTTTTTTTTTTTTTTTACTATTGTTCATCTAATACCAGGCTCAAGAGCAACTCAAGGTAATGTGATTTGTTGTAAGGATATACAAGGAGGTAGCAAGGATTGTATATTATAAGGATATGTAGGATAGAATTGGAAATCGGAGAACCAAGTTTGAATTCCATTCAGATTTGTTATATTTACTTATGTGCAAATACCCTTGCTAAGGTATGAATCTACCTCTACTTTGTCCATCTATGGGTTAATTAGCAAGATTTCTATCATTAAATTATGGTTGAATCTGTAAAATTTGAAATTCAAAAGATTTAAGCTTTCATTCCTTAGTATGGCTCCTTGAATGTAATAAACAAGGTAAATTTTAGAAGTTTTTTTTTTTATTTTAAGAATATTAACTGCAGCTTTTCATTTATTATGTCTGTAATTTTGTCAATGCCGAAATAATCTAAGGCTACATATTGATTGCATTTCCAGTGTGGTGCAGGTTCAAATCCTGCTGGGGAACAAATTTTTTTTATTAAGTTTTCTCGAGTACACAAGCCAGTAGACAAATACTATTAAAATGTTTGAAGGATGTCTCTGTGAAAATCTGATTATTAATTTTTTAAAGATTTTATTTGAAAGACTTATCTGATGTCTCCAAGGTGTCTAAATTAAAAAAAAGAAATGTAGTTAATTGAGTCTCTATTCCTTGGACATTATTTGTACAATCCAAAATACCTCATGTTAAATCTGCTTGTTTGTGAGTTCTGCACACTTCACCATTGCAAAAAAAAAAAAAATCTCCCTTCTCTCTGCTTCAGCCCCCTTTTATCATGCCAACACCATGTCTGACTAACCAATTAGCATTCTTCGCTTTTGTTCTCAGTTACCCAGGCAAATAGCCACCTCTAGTTTGACCAATCAACACATGACTATTGGTCGAAACATGCTAAGCTTTACAAAAGCGACCATTACAGCACATTCTGTTGGAATGTGAAGAGGAGAGATTAATACTATTTTCAAGGAAAAAAAATGCTGGATACTACGTTTCATGTGTTGAGGTAAGGAACTTATTTTCCTTTGCACCAGATGCAAGCCACTCTGACTCGCTTGCTTCTACATGATTGGTCACCACAAGAAGTAAATTAGTTATTATGATTCTGCTGAGACATGTAATAAAAATTTTCATGTGATTTGCATGAATAATTTTGAAGCGTTGACATCTATAAACTGGTGTGTAGATAATTTAGCATACTTAACATAGGTTTTTATAAATAAGATTTATGGGAAATGTTTACATGCTTTTTAGATTGGACTGTTGTCCTCTTTATTGCCATATTGACAACATTTCAGCTGTTGTATGCTCCAATGTTCTTCAGGTGATATATGTTGGAGTTTCAAACCAAACCCTTTATTTAGTTAGTTTCTCCAGTGTTACAGTTCTAATTCCACATGCCATGCCTTTTTTTTTGGATATCTCAGTATCTGTTAATTACCTTTATGTTCAGAAATTGATAAACAAATCACAAGTCGAAACTTGAAGATCCAGAGGTTGAATGAAATTTCGAAATCACAAATTGCAGGTCCAGTGTCAAAAATCCCAATACATGTAAATGGTCAGAAATCAAACTCACAAGGCAACAGTCAGTCATAAGCTGATAGACAAGGTAGAGAAATACACTACTTTTCAACTCAAGAATACTTACTGCTTTTATTGACAGAACAATTTTTTCATTGGTCGACGGTTGGAGAGGATAAACAATATTAGCACACCTGAGATTCATTTATGGCAACAGTTGCCACTGACTTATTTTTATTTAGGTTATTTTGTCTTTGCCATATTGTACAGAATACATGTGACTTTCTCTTTTGGAACTCAACTATCCAAGTTTTTGTTCTCTTTGCTGTTGCCAGATATTGAACTCAAAACTCTTTAGTTAAGTCACTTTTTGGATTACTCATCCAATGATTTTATCCAATGGACCATGTTTTGAAACCTTTGATAGTAATCTTGTTTCTGTTTATTGATGTCTGCATACATGTATTTTCAAAAGATTTTTTAATATAATTCAGTGTTTTTATACACATTTTGTTCATGTTTTCTCCATTAGATTTGGTTTGGGGGATTCTATGTTTAATATCTGATATTTCTGAAATTGAAACATCAGAAATAAACAGTAAATGTATTTCATAATTTTTATCTCTATTTTTCTATCATATCTATATAAATATCCTGATTCCTATGTAAAACATCTCACAATTTAAAAAAAAAAATCTCTCTTTACCTATGATGTCTATGTTTGAAGAGATGCTTGCAAGGAGTCATAAGCAGATGCCTCATCTTATTCAATCCTTTTAAGATTGCCAAAATTTATGGGGCATGACAAGTGGTGGGAAAAGCCTCAAAGATGGCTTCTTACTTTGTACAAATACAGCATCCATTTAACTAAGACAAAGACCACATCTGAGCTTTCTGAACTGCCAAATGGATTTTTTCTCTTCGTTTCTTGTATTTCTCTTCAAGCATCAAGCTTCATTTCTTTTTTGCACTCGTGAATGTTTTTCTAAATAAAATTATATGTTGTTTGCATTCCTTTATTCAACAACGTTTCTCTGGCACAAACTTTTAACATATCTTATTTTAGATGTGTTGAGTCAAATTGCAAAACACTTTCCCCTCCCCAATTTATAGGCAGAAGCTCATAAATGCATGCTGGGATTTCTTCCTAGCTAATAAAACAGGCCTGCTCTTGGTTTCATCTGACTCAGTCTTGGTCTGTCTTGTCAGAATGCTACTTTCGCTTATCCATAGTTACTCTTGTTTGTCAACCCCAATTCTTAGTTTGTGAACTTTTTGCCATATTACTGTTAATTTGCCTTGCATATATTCTTTGCTTGATTTATATTATTTTTGTCCCTGTTCTTTTCTTGTTATTTTAACTGTTTATTACAAACTTTGTCAAATTTGTTGGGTATTTCTGTTATTTATTTACATTTAACAATAACCATTCACTCTACAGGATGGTGTAAAGTTTGCAGGAAGTGATAATTTTTGCTCTAGGATTGCTTCTACTCTTATAATTCAAAACTTTAAAAAAAATTTTTGATTACAGAAAAAGCAAATGAGAGTCTGTGGGTAGAGATCTATTTTAGAAATTGACAAATTCCTTCAGGGCATAGGTGATGGTTCTCCACAGATTCCTTATTATCTGTGAATTGCAGAGTGAGAGACTCGAAAGAAAAGCCAAATGAAAGTTTGTAGATTACAAGGGAAAGTTTTTCTTGTTATTTGTCCCTAAATCTAAGTAAAGATCTATTTTAAAAATTAACCTATTACTTCAGGATCATGTCTCTCCACCGATTCCTTATTATCTGTGAATTGTTTTTCTTTTTGTTAGTCTCTAACTCTTGGCTCTATTTCAAAA
>CAHIKZ030002667.1:362500-410000 GCA_903632075.3 Acanthosepion pharaonis
TCCAATATAATTTTGACCATGATTTATTTATTAGTAAAATGTTATTATAATAGCCATTTATTGAATTGTAAACACAGTTCAAAAATGTCCTTGTGGCTTTATGAGATGGACAGCAGGGGCCCAGGGTGAAAGATCCATACTCATTATGGGGTCAGGTTCAAAGCATTAAAATATATCTTCAATTGTTTCTCACATTTTGTGTTAAGAAGTCGATCTGCCTTCTTCGTAATCCTCTAAAACCTGATTGAATTGCCTAAAATAAAGAAAAGTTTCCTCAAAGCATCAAAATCATTTTATTTTTATTTTTTTTTATCTGCTTTTCTCTTTTTTTGTGGGGTGGGTGGGTGGTTGTTTTAATAGTAACTGTGGCCTGTGGCCATCATTTTCTGTTATTACCTTTCATTCTGCTCTCCTTTTATCAGTTAGATCCCCCTATCAAGTTCATTTTGTCAGTCATATTTTTGAAGGGCAGCAAAGCACACCTGTTTGTCATCATTTCAATGACTCATCTGAATTTTCATTGTCTTTTCACATCTTTTGCTTTAAAGTCTGATGTCTTCATTAGAAGTATTGTGTTTCATAGGAGAGGGAATCATTGTTTTTTGTTTTGTTATTTTTACACCCAGAATGCTATTGTTATGATGTTAATTTGGGGTTAATAAAGACAAATGCCAAATAACATGTAACAATAAAATGGGGTTTATTCGGTTGGTAAGTTGGTACAGAAATCGCCTGAGTAGTCTATAACTAACTCAGCCCAGAACTTCTCCGACACTGTCTTTTGACATGCCACTATTTAACGTCCTTGTTTGTAGACGAGTTCATCTTCAAGAGGGGTGGTCAACAGCTATCCTATAAAAAAAATAGGATGTGAATTAGAATATGCAAATATGTCTATCTCCTAAAATTTTTCTTTGTTGTTTAAGAAAATATTAAATGTTCCTTGAATGCTATCTATCTATCTATCTATCTATCTATGAACCCAAAATGTTAATTTTGACCAAAAAAAAAAAAAATGATCTTTTTCAGTTTTTATTGTATTTTCCCAACTCTTGGATAACATATTGTATATCATGTTCAAAATTGTTGATAAACTATCTAAAGCTTGTTTTGTATATATATTATATATATATATATATATATATATATATATATATATATGTGTGTGTGTGTAGACACTAACTCTGTTTTTGTCATTAGTTTTAACTTGATTGAAAAAAATACTTTTAATTGTATAAATTTCATATCTGTCTGAATTTATTTAAAAATTTGTCAAAAGTAGCCTATTTTTGTTTAGTTTTAACACTGAACACAAAAGAAAATTATCAAAACTATCAGCATATTACTATTTTTTAATTTTTAATAAAGTAAAAATTTGATTCAAATACAAAAAAAAGGATTTATAAAATCTATGAAGAAGGCCCTTTGAATGATTGAACATGTCAAAATTGGTTTGTGGAGCTTTGTACTTGAGATTTCTTCATGGTTATTTAAAGCTGATAACACTGAATACAAAATTTGAGAATAATCAATATGAGATGTAGCCAGCCTAATCAAAATATCATAGTTTAACACTGAGTATCATTTGCATCATATATGGTATGTTTGTCACTTTAATGTGTGGCTTCCATCTAAGTTAAAAGAAAAAAACAATGCTGTATTTCTATCTGCAATTTTCTTATTGTAATGAAAATGAATTTTTGAAACAAGGGATGTCAAGTGATAAAAATGTTACAAAAATGTAGACTGTGCAAAAGTTGATCATTAAACAAACAAAATGAAACATCATTAACTTAAGTTGAGGCTAGTTTAAAAAAAGAAGCTAGTTTAAAAAAAATAAGAGGCTAATTTAAAAAAAAAGGTGATGTTATGTATATGGCAGGATTAGAAAATAGTAGTCTATTAAGTCCTTCTCAAAAGACAAATGACTATAACAACCAAGATGAGGAGATCCAAGGGTATATATGTTAATCAATAAAGTTAGTGTCAGAAATAATAAATATTGTTTTCTATTTTGAATTAATAAACCAAGCGTTTAGTGCATAATTCCCTGAGAAATCATCAGCATGAAGTTTCACAAACTACTTTTGACACTTTCACTTATTTACGTATACTTCTCCATTGACTACACAAATTTATTTTGCTGTTAAATTTGCATTGTTTAAAAAAATGCATAATATGCTGAAAAGATTTCTTAAACAAAACTATATTAACTTTGACAGAAAAAATTATACTGATGATGTACATCAGTATAATTCTCAGTGTTAAACTAAGATATTTTTAATTTACATACAGACTATTGTCATCAGCTTTGTTGTTGTTATCACAACCTTTCGGATGTTGTGTCCCTTGGCCTTCCTCAGGTGTATATCGATCTAGGTAACATACAGGAAATTCCTAACTGAACCCTTTATTTAATCTATGGGGATAGACTGTTCTCATTCCACTGACCATGTCTAGAGATATCTTGTCTAATTCTTATTTTTAGTACTGCTCAGTTATTGCTTACTCTGTTTGTATGAAGTTCAATTAGGCACTGCCCAGCCCATGGATTGAACTCACAATTACTATGTCACAAAATTCACAAATTAATACTTCAATCTACTAGGCTATTGTCCGTTATATGATAGCTGTTGTAATGTAATCTAAAACCATTGCTTTGAATAAAATTAGTTCAAATTAAATGTTTTTAAAAGCTATATAACAACAAAAACAGAATGCACTTTTTTTTGGCCCACCCAATAGATTATTCAGTTGACTACTCATTTGCATATAAATGGCACTGTGTTCCCCATGTACAGTGGACAAAAAGAAAAAAAGAGTTTTACTTTTATTAACATTTTTACTTTCATTTTGTTTGAAGTGAATTCGCAAGATGTCTTGACAAAAAATGAGTAAGGAAGTGAAATTTTTTTTTAAAAGGAATTTAATTTTATAAAAGTCACTTTTGGATCAACCAACCAATGCTTTTATCCACTGGGCTATGTGTCCTTGACCCAAAGAGTTTTGAGTTAAATACCTGACCACAGCAGAGGGAACAAAAATTTGCAGTGTTGTCTTATCAAGGAGAATTAACTAGAACTGAAATATCTGGGGAAAATTGTGAAAATGGCCTACCTCGAATCTGTGCGATATGCAAACTCCAGTTTGCTCACTGGTAAAAGGAACCAAAATGGCGGCACCCATGTTTTATGCCAGGCCGTCTCAGACAGTTAACACGAAATCTCGTTGTCTCGTCATTTGCATGCAAATCGTGGTTGGTCCTCGGCTGTATAAAGCAGGCGCGTTTTTGTTTCTGATCACTGGGTTTTTTGCTCGTGAGAAGGTTGGACGTGTGACACTGTTTTGTCGGTTACCCTCCTCGTGGTTTTTTCCTATCTGCTACTATCAGTTGAGTCATTGTGTTACCACCACACATGGCATGTGGAACTAGAACAACCTATCCCAATGGACTAGAAGAGTTTGGTTTGAAATTCCAACAAATATTACCTGAAGAAGGCAGGAGTGTACAACAACCGAAACATTGTGAATATGGCAATAATGATGAGGACAACAGTCTGAACAGTGTAAGTAGAGTAATTAATATTTTTGTTATTAAAATTCTAAACAGTTTTTAAAAACATTGTTGAGGAAGTATACAGTGATAGAGATGCCAGGAGAAAAAAATGTCCTTTTGATACACTGTCTTTTTGCAAGTACATAGATTAAACACTGCCTCATTTTTATCATTTCCAAATAATTCTTCATTCTTCATTCAATTTAAATGAAATTTATTTTTTCAGCTTTTTTCTCTCTTGTTAAATTCTGGAATGATTAGAACTGTTTCCACTCTTTAACTCACTTTTATCTGCAACTATCAAATCATCATCATTAAGGGTTTGGGCTCCCTTCTCTCTCTCTCCTCATTTTAGAACTAAGTTTTTCACTTGCCAATTCTTTAAATAAAAATATCAGTGTGTTCATGAAGAATGTTGTCTCCAAATTCAGTATCTCTGTTCCTCATCACATCAGCTCTCCATTCAACTTGTACAAATATGAAATAGAAAAATCTGGAATTGAAAGCTTTTCCATATTTATTGAATTAATCAAAAGGTCAAATAAATCATCAGGTTGAACTCTAATCTTTTTAAAAGGTCATTATTTTTTTTATCTTCACCATCCAAAGTCTGTAAATGTTTAAAATCAAATTCTTTAAATTTTTAATAAATCAGAAAGATTATTTTTAATCTAAACCCATCTTTTAATGTTCTACAATGTTCTACAATGAAAACTATCATATTTCACTTTATCAGCAAAATTTGCATTTATTTTTCTCAGGTTCCTGTAATCCTCATACATGGTATGAGTTTGGTTGGATAGGGTTGACGTCATACTACCCATCTTCTTTCTAACAGGCTTACAGCTACATCATGTTGAAACACAGATTTCTGTACGATCACTGAATTTCAGCAATGGCAAGCCTGGTCAATACCTAGATGGGTGACTGCTTGGGAATACCAGGTGCTGTTACCTTGGATGCGCAAGTGGTGTAATGGATAATGGCATGGAATTGTTAATCAGAGAGCTGAGTTCTAATTCCAGTTGGATTCATTATATTCACTTATGTGCAAATATCCTTGTGAAAGTTATGAATCCACCTGTTCTACCCCCTCTATGGGTTAATTAGTAATACTTTTATCACTAAATCATTATTAGCTAAAAAAAATTATATCAATCATTCAAATGTTATTTTTAGTTGATATCCATGCTTGAAAGAGGTTTCCTGTTTTTTATTTGGAGAGTACATTGTCTTTATTAAGTTTTCTTGTGTGCAAGTGAAAATGCACACACTGTTTAAAATAAAAAAAAAAATAGGGCAGATATTTTAAACACAGGAATAGCGATACAAAAGACAATTATCTCCTTTTGGTTGAGAGGAAGTCACATGATATCACTTTAGAGAATGACAAACGTGGCCAGTCTGCTTGCCTGTGTCACACCATGCAATTGCTTTTTTAGCATGAGCGAGCTGCCAAAGGGTCACTTCACAAGCCTATAGCATCATTTCTTATTGGGAATATATCCACACCAGACATAGAAACTATATCCAGCTTGCATACTTCATACTGGGGGAATACCCATGACTTGCTGTTTTCTCGTGGGAGAAATATTTATTTTCTAGTAACATAGAAGATCAATCTTGCCCGCTTGAATCCCTTGTCAGGAAATATAAATATGGCTTCTCTAGAAACAGAAAAATCTTCTCGCAGCTCCAATTCTTGTTGGGAATTATTACAAGTAAGATCTTACCTCTCTTCCTCATTTTTGCACTGCTTGTTGTGGTATACATGTGTTATAGTTTCTCTTTGTGGGACATGTGTAAATATGTGTAAATAATTTTGTATATGACATAGCGATATATAATTCTCTCTGAGAACAAAGCATGTTTGTCATTCCTTTACTTGCAATTATTCCAGCCTGTTTGTGTATTAAGGTATTATTATATCAAGGATATATTAATGCTTATAATGGGGAAAATGAAAACTGGGAATATTTGTCTTCTTGCATAATACTCCCATTAACAGGTATAAATTAAAAATAATGTTTGAAGTATAAATCAAATTATTTTTC
Source organism: Acanthosepion pharaonis (assembly GCA_903632075.3). Lineage (NCBI taxonomy): Eukaryota > Metazoa > Mollusca > Cephalopoda > Sepiida > Sepiidae > Acanthosepion > Acanthosepion pharaonis. The sequence goes on from CAHIKZ030002667.1 coordinate 368,111, forward strand.
ACTTATATATCTTTGAATATGATGTGCAGATGATGCAGTGGATAGTATCAGAAGGAGAAATTAGAGAGCAGAGTCCAAATTACAATTAAGTTCATTATATTTACTTACCTTGGAAAATGTATGAATCGGTCTCATCTTCCCCCAGCTATAGGTTAAATAGAAGAGCAGACTGTGGTTGGCAATTAGTTTAGGAGAAGAATTTAAAACCATATGTGGCCCTGATGCTGTGATAGACATACCATAAGTTAATATCTCTATTAGGTTTCAACTAAAGTGCTTTATTAAAAAACAAATTGAACAAGATTTGTGCAAGCATCCATATAATGGAATAGGCAACTTAGAAAAAACATCTTTGAAAACATTTTTTCTTTTTCCTAAAAGAATGTTCAATATTCTTCTTCTCTTGTCAGGTGTTGATTACATGCAGAAAATTTCAGGCTATACCTAAAATGCATTTATTCTTCTTCTTGTTCTGTGTCCCATTAGGATATGGGTGTTCATGACTCTCTACAATTTCCTCTCCTTTATAGTTCTTAATGATGTTTGTTTTTTTTTCTCTCTTAATCCCTGTTCTGCCAACCATTTGCACAAGCTTGTTAGGTGGGCTATTCACTACTTTCCTCTGTTCCTCTTGCTTTCAGTATATCCTCCTGTGAGTGTCAAATTTTCTAAACCCTCTTTCCTCATTATGTGCCATAAAGATTTCAGTTATCTTTCTGATGCTATGTATAAGTTTCCTTTTGTTTCTATTTTCTCTAAAACTTTGTCATTACTCACATGTTCATTTTAGGGTATCCTCAGTATCCTGCTGTAGAATCACATTTCTTTTGCCTCAAGTCTGTTTATGAAGAGATTGACCAGCATTAACTGCTATATAGAAGGGCTAATATTAAATAACAATTCTTTGTTTCTAATATAGTTTTCCTGTTTCTTAATACATTGCTTAACTTTTGAGAAGCATTATTTTGTTTTTCTTGTCTCATTTTTCATCCTCTATTAAAACACTTTCTAGATATGTAATTTTTTGTATTTGATTTTGATGTCCCCAATTTGTAATTTGCATGTTGGGCTGTCCCTTTTGCTAACCACTATGCATTATGTCTTTTCACAATTGATGTTTAGTCCCTTCTTCTCTCTTTCCTTTACTACCTACCTTCTGTAGAAGTTCCTGTAGTTTCCTTTCTGTATCTGCTATCAACACTGAGTCATCTGCATATCTAATGTTATTTGCATGTCTAATAACTGTAGTGTCAAACTGTTATATTTGAATCCTCATCGCCAACTGTTGTATCTTGTGTTTTTGAGATAACAGAGGGAAATAAACACGGAAAACAAATACATAGGTAAGTAATGAAGTATAAGGTTTACAACACAAAGGTACACTTAGAAATTGACCTAATGCTAACTTTCCTCCACTCCGCTTAACTCCATAAATGGACAATTCCATTTATTTATGTCCTATATGACACTATCTTCCTTCCTTCATTTCTATCTATCTTCCTTCTTTTGTTTCTATCTATCTATCTTCCTTCCTTTCTATCTATCTATCTTCCTTCCTTCCTTCTTTCATTTCTATCTATTTACCTTCTTTCTTTCCTTCTTTCATTTCTATCTATCTATCTATCTATCTATCTATACATTGTATTTGAATCGTTGTCACCAACTGATGTATCTTGTGTTTTCAAGATAACAGAGAGAAATAAATAAGGAAGACAAACTCATAGCTAAATAATGAAATAGAAGGTTTACTACACGAAGGTACACTTAGCAAATGACCTAATGCTAACTCTCTTCAACTCTGCTAACTCTGCTTATTTATAAAAATGGCCGATTTCATTCATTTATGACCTATAAGACACAAACCCAGTGGAAAATCCTATTTTTACCCAAAGTTTGAGAATCATTGTCTTAAGTAATAATAAGAATAATAAAAAGAAACATCTAATCTACATTTTAGTGTCTGCCATTTCTTTTTTTCCCATTTAATAGTTAGAATTACTTACCGTCATGACTACAATAACAATGCCCAGACTTATATAAGTAACCTATATAAGTATTTATGTAAGGTGAGCAAAATAAAGGGATCAGTTCGACATTCCAACCACCTGAAGAAAGCCGGAACGTTGTAATAAATATGACGACAAAGATGAGGACAATAGTCCAAATAATGTAAACAGTGTATATAATACGTCATCTCAGATATATATATAGACAGATCTGGGAAGTGTTCTGACAGAAGATGGTAAGTGCAATGCTGAGATCCAAAGATATATTGGGATGACCAAAGACACATTCCAAAAGCTAGGCAGAGTATTAAGAGACAGGAAGATTTCATTTCATAACAAAGAAAAGAGTACTGAATTGTTATGTGACATTTGTCCTCCTTTATGGCAGCAAATGTTGGAAGATCTCCTCAAAGATAAAGAAGAGACTTGAGGCAACAGAGATATGGTTTTACAGAAGTATGTTAAGGATACCATGGACCAAACATGTGAGCAACAATGGAGAGGATGCAAACAAAGAGGAAAATTATATGTAACACCAGAAAGAGGCAGTTGAAATTTCTGGGGCATGTAATAAGAAAGAAGGGCTTGGAAAATCTGATACTCATAGGGTGGATAGAGGGAAAGAAGGAAAAGCAATGCATGACATACTTAGCTGGCTTAAGCAAGTGGATGGCAGAACAGGGTTTGGGAGAAGTAGCAAAAAGACAAAACTTATTGAGAGCTACAAGGGATAGGAGAAAGTGGAGAGCCATGATTTGCCTATGTCCTGAAGGGACACAGCACATAAAAGAAGATGGAAAAAAGTTTTAATTAAGTTCAAATATATTTGCCTACAATTGCATATATTGGTATATTGTATATTTTTTTGTCATTTTCTGCAGTAATGGGATTCAATGGATTTGCAGTAATTTGCATAAACTATTTATAAAAAAGTTTGCAGAACCAGTTCTTAAATGCCTTTGGCCTTCATGTTCATTAAAAAAAAATAGGGATGTAAAAAAGAAGAAAGACTAACTTCATAATTTCATAGACAAAAAAAATTGGGATGTAAAAAAGGGAATCTACTTCTAAAAAAGAAAATTGAGTCCCACTATTTATATATACATATGTGCACACAAAAAATATATATTTGTTTTATTGACCCATTTACAGTTTAAAATGGGTGACTGTTTTTTTTTGAACAACGTTCCTTTTCTTTTCCTCTCACTCACTAGTTCTCTCTCTGTTTGTCTCTTTCTCTCTCTCTCTCTCTATATATATATATATATACATATATATTTCTATATATCAGATCATCATTAGACAATTGAATGACAAAATGGAAAATGTCTGTGTAGTATATTTCATCCTCTAGAAGGCTTTCATTGGATTAAAGTAATAAAAATATTACATTAGTCAGATAAATCCTTCTGGAGGACAAACACAAAATATTTCCCCTTTGTTATTCAATTGCCTTTATATATATATATATATATATATATATATATAATTTTTCTTGTGTTTGTACAAGTGTTTAGTTTTCTTGACACAAATTGTGTAAAAACTGTCCAAAAGTTCTGTATACCTGAGTGCTTTTGGTTATTCTTTTAGTAGCCATTATCAAGAATGAGTTTCATTTTTATTTTTAACTGAATGTGTTAGTTTTTTTTTTTTATGTATGTATCTGAAGTTATAGGAATGTTTTATGTTGATGAGGCTATTATACTTGTATTTTCTACTAGTATTTTGTGGATGGCATTTGGTATTCTGTGTGTGTTTAAATTAGTCCTAATTGAACTATGGTCGGATAGGTGTAATAGGAGTTGTCTAGATAGGCAAGAAAAGGAATATGTAAATAATGTGTGTATAGATCTTAAATATTTATGCATTCTTATGAACACGCATTCTATAGGAAAAATCTTAAGGCAGAAACATTTGTCATTTTATTTATCTCCAAACCAGTTGGATAGAACAACATCCAAATAAAAAAGATTGTTGACCCTTGATAATTGACTGGAGATATTATTCATAAAGAAATAACTATTATTTCCCTCCAAGAAGAAAACCCAATTTGATTCAATTCATATCATTTAATTAGTCAGCAAATGCAAACCCCAAATCGTTGTTTACCATTGTTGGTGAATTATTTTGAAAGTCTCTATCTGCAAAACCATTATGCCTCTTACACACTCAGTAATCCCCTTGTGTCTTAGTGACTTTATTGCTTTGCTTGGGGTGAAATGATTAAAAAAAAACGTAAATATTCTGATAAAACAGGAGCTTTCTCAATAAACTGAGTGACAGCACTTCACCAGACAAATAGAAAAATAGAAAAATGCAATATTTATTTTGTTATAATACAAAAATGTGGCACAAGGCCAAAAGGAGAAGGCTGGTTTTCAATCTGTCTTATCTTAAACTTAAGTAGCCACAATTACTGACCCAATCATTCCACAATGTTCCTTACACCAAAAACAACACTTTCTTACTACAACCACCATAATACCTCAAAGTCTCTATGTAGTGCTAACTAGTTCCCATATGTACAATTTGTCTTGGTGAGGGGGGTAAAAATACCAGCATTTAAAAATGAAACCTCAGTGAATATTTTCAATGAATATACTGAGAAGAAATTTCAGTAAACTTAAATAATGCCTAAAGGTTAAATCCACTTTGGCAGACAAGCCTGATACTGCCATTGCTTAGAACACATTAAGCTGAGGAGCAGAAGTTCAGAAATTTGTTAGCCAAGGATGGTGAGTTCAATTCTTTGTAAGGCCACAAGAATCTGTATAGTTAACAGATTCATTATACTTTCTTGCAAAGACAAAATTGACCATCTTCTATGTCAATTTTTTTCAACCATTTTTTATTTTACCTCACTGCATATTTGAACCTAGAGTTAATCATCTGTGGTGCACTTGAATTATGAGGATCAATAAAAACAATAAAAAGTAAGTTTCATGATTTATTTATTAAAGATAATTAAAACAATTTATTATAATTTGTAATAAAAAGATAATTAAAACTCTGCAAAGAAGCCTTATATTTATTTATTTTTCCATTTATTAATTTAACATTTAATGAGGTATCTGAACTTTACGCCTTTTTAGGATATCTTCTTTGCAAGGTCAAATTTTTGACAAGCATATTCTTAAATCTTCTTTCAAGGATTCTAGCCGTGACCGATTTTTGCTTATAATATTGTTTATTGCAGAAAAGCTTTCTTCACACAAATATGATGTTGAGAATGGGAGAGATATTTTTATTGCTTTTTTTTTTGTAATATTTGGAAATTCACCGCAATGACATGCAGAGGTTTGGTGATGTTTGGTGATGCCTGGGGCCAATTCTTTGACTGTATACCTCTAAGACTCAAGCGGGGAGAAATGTAAGAAAAGAATATTTTAAATATGTAAAAACAGATTTAACATGAAATAAACACTTTCTTCAAATTAAATATAAACAAAATTTTTATTTCACTCTTTGATTGGATGCCCACTCGATATGGATGCCTGGGGCTGTTGCACCTTGTTATAAAATAAAATAAGACATATCTCGGCTGATTTGCATGCAAATAAACTAACATACTTAACAGCGAGAGCCGGATGTGAACGGGAAAAGGCCCCATCACAAAATGACCATTATCGTCGTCTATGCATAAACCTGACACACGGGTTCCGGTCGAAAAATAAAATAATATTTTAAAGTGTTTCTATTTTTCGACCAATAAAAATGCTTCCCTCCTAATTATACTTGCGTCGTTTTTCGAGCCTGTTAAGCCATTAAAAACGCCATAAAAGGGGTCACACAGGGAAGTACAACAGCAGTCAACAGGAGGCCAGGGAAGAGACCTGTCACGGTCAGGCTGAGCGGTCGGCAGCAGTCAGCAGGAGGAGCACCACGTCAACCAGTGAGAACTACTATGAGAGATCAACCCAGATCGGAAGCCAGCTTATGAACTATACCACAAGGTAGATGTCCCAAACCCACACGTTCCTGTTGAAATAAATCACGTAAATCTATTTTTGCTGTTGTCGTATTTCTTTTTTGCAACCATACGCTTGTCTATAACAACCTTCTGTCACCCCTTCTGCACACTACTGATTCACCTTTAAGGGATAACCAAAATTATGTATGAATATTTTAATTGCAATCATCTGTTTTTTTAATCAAATTGAAACGGGTTTTAATTTTGATATGTGAACTTATTGTGCTTTGGATTTCTTCCGAAAAGAATTTAATTAATGACCTTTAAAAATTTTCATGACACACCTACGATCCTCTCATGGCACGCCAGTTGTAAATTACTGTTCTATGTGATGAATTTTTAAATTTCTGTAAATTCTTGACACAATCGCAGCAATGTAAAACAAAACCTCATTTTTATTATTTTACACTTCCATCATTCTTTTGTAAAGATTCTTTGGTTAATAACATTGAAGGATACACTTCTCAATTCCAGGAAAAAGAAAAGAAAAGAAAATCCTCTTCTTAAGTGGCATTTATACTCATGTCTCTAGATACTTACCTTCCTTACCTACTGTAACATATTTCTACAAAATAGAAAAATGAAAGGAGACCTACAAAAATAAAACATCTCTCTTGTCTTACTCAACCTGACAGTACTGTTAGTCATTTAACAAATTGTTTCTAACATACTTTTCGGTGATCGTGTAAAAACTAGCTGTTTTTATCCAACATTTCTTTTCTAGTTCAGATAATAATCCTTATAATACCTGCCCTCTACTAGACTTTACAAAATGGCCTATACAAAAATCACTGTGAATCTGTTATATGAGCAGATGCTGAAAAGTTCTCAGCCCAACCACAAAGGATTAAAAAAAAACATATCTGATATTAGGTCATTTGGTAAGATTTTGGGAAGTACATTACACCAAGAAATTTTCAGCACACCCTCACTTAACACTTTCATTGTTACAGCATTGTTGCCTGGCTGTACTGGCCCATTTTGGGGGAAACAGAAAAACATTTCATCTACTTGCTGAGTATTTAGATAGTGATGGTAATTTTTCAATAGGCACCATCATATTTATAGTAAATACCCACAAAGGCTTTACTTTTGTCTGTTTTAATTAAATAAAAAACAACAAAAATTTACAAAGAATATCTTGTTCATCTGTTGTACACACACATCAACATAACTGATATACAGCAGGTAAAGTAAGTTTTATGTATGTCTACATCAGCAGATGTCTTAATTAAATTTTGAACTTAATATTTGTTGAATTTAATTCTGTTGTTTTAATTAATATAAATTTTTGCTTTAAAAACAACAGGTATAAAAATAGCAAACTTTTTGGAATCAAATTGAATATTGTATAAAATTTGGATTTTGGATTTTTTTTTAAGCATTGCGCCACTAGCATGCAAGAAAGCAAGAGTAAAGAGGGGGGTGTTTGAAGAAAGGATATCAAGAAGGATGGGGATCAAGATCAGGACATCAGAAAATGTCAATTGACATTACATTTGAATATTTGAAGATTATAGCTATCAGGGAAGTAAGTAAAAGAAAGGGAGTTCCATACACGGGAAGTGTGCGACATGAAGCTAGTGGAGTAGAAGAGACACCTACATTTAACAGTTTTGACAGTGAAAGTGTGAGACCAAGATGCCAACCTAGTAGCATGCTTAAATTCATGCAGTTGGGGCACCAGTGAAAATAGCTCGTCAGAGCAGTTGTCATGAAAATATTTGCAGAAAAGACAGAGGGAAGCCACAGCACATCTGTGAGAAAGTGACTGTAGATAAAATGCTAGTTCAGGACCTACCACATTACATATCCCATCTCTGGATTTTGTCAAGGATCTCTTTTCATATTTTCATTTTTTTTATGAATTACATTCCTTGAATTTCACTCGGGCTAATCTTTTTATCTTCAAAAGAATCAATCTCTTTGTAATATCTGATGAGAATTAAACTTATTATTTACTGTATGTGATAACAGAATTCTTTTTCATTTTATTGAAGACATGTTTAGTCTCTGTAAACTAATTCACTCTCATCTAACTCAATTTACTTTTGCATGTAGATAGGCATTCTATTTTTTAAAATAAAATCTTAAATTCCTGAAAAAAGATTGCAATTTATTAAAACATTTGTATTTTAATAAAATAAAAATTTAAGTAAATATTTATAAATATCCCTAATTTCAAGGAAATAAAATAAAAAAAACAACAAATAGATTATTTGTAATTCATGTTTAATTCACTTCCATCTTTGCCGTGAAAATTGTTCCGTTCAATAAATTAATAATTCATCATGTTTTTCTGTGTTGAAAAATAAATAAGAAACCAGAGTTGGTATTTGGCTTGAAATATGTGAAAAATTTCACATTATTTTCCGAGTTTTGAAAAGAAAAAAATTACTGGAATAATAAATAAAAAAATGACTAAATTGCTTAATTATTTCCAATTAATATTTTAAATATTTTATCTAGAAAGACTAACACTTGAAACACAAAAGACAAAACCAACTTACCACACCAATTTTTTTTTTCTTTGAAAATTGGCTTTAAATGATGGTAGTTAAAAAAAATTCAAGGTTTTATCAAAATATGAAATTGAAATAAAAAAAATATTAATTAAAAAATCTCAGTATATCACTGAAAATATCCATAAAGGAAGAGATAATTCTCTTACAAAAATTGTTTTATTAAATTTAATTTTATAATTAATAGCAATTTAAAATAAAATTAATTATACATATTTTCTGCTTAACTGATGCATTACCTCAAGTGTACAAAACCTGAAAAAATGTAGACATATTTTAAGTGTCATTTTGTTTAGTCATTAGTAGTCTATATGTGTCTATTTGAATTAACAGGTATGAAAGGAGATAGATATTTAATGTAGATGTTACAGAAAGAATGAGGTGTGGGTAGAAGAATGATTATAGATAAATATGGACTTGGCACCTGAAAGATGTGTATGTATATATTTACCTCCAATCCTTGGCAGAATTCATGGTAAACTAAGTTTATTTAAAGAATTTTTTTCTCTATAAATAAAACAAAAAAAGTTATTATTTCTATGATAATGTAAGAGATTTATAATAATAATAATAATATATATATAAAATTGAACATTGAGGTCAACACCTAGTGGTGACAGCCTGTTTCATGTTTAAACATAATCATCAGGACTGATGATTGCATTCAATGTCCACTTTTATATTTACATATGCTCTATCCCTGATATTGAGCACTTTAACCCATCAATATAGCATACCATAAAACTATAACTATATATATATATATATATACACTAGTTTAAAAGCTAGTTTCCGGAAGGCTCTTGAAGGCTCTTGATTGGTAGGGAAGAGTAGATGTGATAGGCATCAACAAACTACAGAATAACTCAAAATTGATCAATGCATTAATATTTAAGCTTACCTTTTAAAAGTTTAACGATAATTCTTCTGCTGCTACTTAATTTAAAGACGATTATGCCCAAATTTATTTCCAAATTATAAAAATTCTCTTACAAAAAAAATCCCGTAGGAAAAATCGCTAAAAATAACCACAGTAATGAAATCTTGAGGGTCCAAAATTTCAGGTTTGTGGGTCTAGATCCAGCCTGTAATATTTTTAATTTGCTCATAGAGTTGGCCTGATTCCAAAATGGTATATGTTGGACTATGGTCTCTAGGAGTAAACTTAAAAAAGTGTGACACAGTGACATTCGCATTTATTATATACTAGCAGTAGAGCCTGGCATTGCCCGGGGATGTAACAGTAAGAGATAGATCAAGTATCGACCATCATAAAGACTGAAAAATAAAATTGACAAAGATTATTATGTCTTAATTAGTTTTTTTTTTTTTACGAATTGGTCAAACCCAAATTCAGACAAAAACATTGTTTGCAATCGTTATGAGTCTATCGATTGATGAATAGAATTTTATTATAAACAATTGTCTTGTAAATGAAATTTTTAAAGCATTCTGAATGTAAATAAAGAAAAAAGTGTGCAAGACAATAAGAAATACTACCTGCCGAAAAAAAAAGTAGATGTTTGTTTTATCGGCTGAAAAATGTAAGAAATCCGATCCCATATATAAAGGAACACACACACACACACACACACACATAAACAACCTAGTTTTTTTTAACCTAAGTCACTCCACAGAATCGCTAAAACATAGAGCATAGCCTGATGAAAAAGACACCAAAGTTTATGAAAACAAAATTTTATCGTCAAAATGCTTATTTTTTTATGAAGAGGATAGACTAAATTTTTTTTAATTATTTTAAAAAATTTTTCCATCTTTTAGAATATTCTAAATTTTGATTTAAAAAACCTTGTTTCTCTTTGTCGCAACAAGGGGTAGTAAATAACATAGATAATTTTTAGTGCATTTTTTTGTATTTACACACATTAATTTGGAAAATCTTGCAAAAATAAAAATAATTGTCAGATGTTAATGAAACTTTCAGAAACTATTCACAGATGATCGAAATTATTATAAATATATTTTTTTTTTTTATTAAAGTCATGGCAGAAATATTTTTTTTTATATTTATTAACACCCCCATAACTAATTTTATGAAAAACTCTAGAAATTTCCATGCCCTTAAGGTTGATGAATTATTTTTCACCCTACAACCCCTTTCTCAAAGGCAAAAACATTGCTAGTCTCATGCTACTCTGTTCTTATTTCCATGACAAATATTCAGACAAGCTACATTGTTTACTTCCATCTGTTCACTCATTTACAGCTAGGACCCACCATGCTACGTACACTGGGTCAACGCATTCCCTTTGAATGGAATTTCCTCCTTATCAATGGAATACAGACAACTTCTTCCCAAGAACTGTTACATTATGTAACTGTCTCTAGTTAAGGGTTAACCGTTATCTATCCTACCTATCCTCATAATATGCACTTCTTATTTCCTTCCTTTATACCCTTACAGCAATTTTGTTCAGTAACTCTACAATTTGTGTGGCCCTTCATGAGACCCTAGTTGATGTGGCTTGATTGGTCTGACCTGTTTTCACAAGACAGCATTCTTGAACAATTCCTGTACACTCTGTCAGAGAATTTGTGATGTCTCAATGCACACCTGTATGTCTCTTGAAGATCACAACTCAGGTAGCAATAACTTGGAAAAAGAGTATTGAACTGTTACGTAATATCTGTTTGTTGATATGGCAGTGAATGCCGAACAATCTCCTTAAAGATGAAGAAGAGATTTGAAGCAACAGAAAATGTAGTTTTACTGAAGCATCCTGAGAATACCATGGACTGAATATGTGAGCAATGATCAAATTTTAGAGAAAATGGAAACAAAAAAGGAAACTTATAACAAAAAGAAACTCATCAGGAAGGGGCAGTTGAAATTTCTGGGGTACGTAATGAAGAAGCAGATCTTGGAGAATCTGATACTCACAGGACTGATTGAGAACAAGAGTGACAGAGGAAAGCAGCACATAGCATACTTGATGGGCTTGACAAAATGGATGACAACAAGGTTTGGGAGAAATAGCAAAAAGACAAAATTTATTAAGAGCTACAAGGGACATGAAGATGTGGAGAGTCATGATTATCTATGTCCAGAAGGGATACAGCACATAAAAGAAGAAATCTGGTTAGTTAGAACAAATCCTTCAACAGAGCAGCTCTGTAAGAATGTAATTTAACTCTGAGGAACAAACAAATCTTTTGATTTTTTTTTTTTTTTTTTCAATCAGCCTCGCTTTCCTTCTCAAATGCTCTCTGGCAAATCTTTCATTGAAGTACTAAGACTTGGTTTCTCACCTGCAGAAGTGCCCCTGTAGTTTTCCTCACTCACATACTTTTGACAGAGCTTCTCTTTTTATCATCTATTCTATTTCACCTTGGCTTCCCATTTTTTTAAAAATCATTTTATCCCAAGCAAGGCAATAAAGCCACTAGGATGCAAAGGGTTACTGAAAGTGAAAGAAACTGGGGAGAATAAAAGAACAGGACAGTAGACAAAGAAGATGATTATTTTCATTGCTTTTAAACTTTTGACGATCCCAATTGACAGGAAAGCAGAAATCTAGGAGAATGTGCCACAATGAAAAATGGGGAGGGGACTATTAGCATAAAACTTGTGGTTACAACTAGTAATTTCATCTGAAATGATGAGGCCTAATTGGCAATCTAGTATTGCACTAAAATTAGTGATGTTAACACTGAAGAAAGCTGATCAGAATAAGATGAAAGTATTTACAGAAAATGCCATGGGAGGCCTATATTATGTTAGTGGGAAATTGACTGAAGTTGAAATGCTGGGTCAGGACTGATAGCATTGCAAATTCTTCTTTGGATTTTATAAAGAATCCCTAGATATGAAACAAAAGTGTCAGCAATATTCAATTGCACAGATGAATAGTAGACTTATATACTCTGGATGTAACAGCAAAATTGTCCAAATCATGTTACAGCATAATTATCCATCTCACAAAATATTTGATAATCTAAAAAAACACTTAACTAATTTAGTTTCTTTCTTCCAGATTTTCAGATAAGATGCTTAGCTACATCTTGACACCATTCTTCATAAGAATCACTGAAAAACCCTTTGAGTTATTCAGCTAGAAAGAGAGCAGGATAAAATCATTTTGTGTTAGCCCTACTGTCTTTCTAAATAAGCAATAGTGAGAGGAAAAAGATCATTCAGGCCTTTAGTAATGGTACCAACATTCATACTCTGGCTTCCATCTTTGTTATAGTGGAACACACCTATTCTATAGTTAATAGACTCTCCCACCTATAATAAGTAGGAGTAGTAAGAGTAACGAGTCAGTCGCTAAGTCGCTCAGTGAGTTGGTCAGTCAGTTGATGCCGGATGACCGTTAGTTGGATATTAAAGTATCAGCCACCACAACTAGATTACTGCGTCATTACCTATTATATCAAGTTCCTAACGTTTTGTACATCGAACCTATTTTAGGACTGACTTAGTACAAATACAAGCCTCCACTGTGAAACTACTTTACAACAATCTTCAAAGTCTATTCATGAACCATCAAGAGAATGATGAATAAGTTTAAAAAAGAGGGCACAATAGAGAGAAAAACTGGATCAATTGAACTTAATCCATAAGACATTTGGCATGTGAGAGAGGAATTTCAGCTATGAGAGTTCAAAGAGCAGTCAGCAGGACAAAAAGTCAGTAGGTTAAAGAGGGTGAAGACCATCTTGAATAAGTTGAAAAATGATCCTGGAATAATATATATATATTATATATATATATATGTATATTGAACTTTCAATCCTTCATGAGCTTCTGATCCTTAGCTATTATTAATTAATGATGAACATGTCATTTTCACTTATGATCAATTTCATCAGGATTCTTTTGTTAAGCTTGAAGAGTAATTATACATTCAGAGTCCAATAGAGTTATAAAAACCTTGGAAAATTCCCATAAGATTTCTTTAATCATTTCTAACATAGAACAGTTCAGAGTTTAATTTAACAATTGGACAATTTTGCTGTTACACCCAGTATATGTAAGATACATTCTGTCAAGGACAAATACAACATAGTGAACTGACTAGCAGTATTCTTAGCAATTGATTCAATATAACCATTAAACTTCATGTCAGTGGAAAACATTAGACCAAGAAGATGCAGTGAGTGACTCTCCTGGAGGTTAGCATCAGTTATGTTGATGGAAGGCAAAAAATGTTTAAGATGATTAATAGAGAGCAGTCTTTCTTGATTCTGTACCAGAGTTCTCCAGACAAATCCAATAAATTACATGAAAGATTAAATTGAAATAGACCTCCAGAAAATCATAAAAGCATTACTTTAATCCTCTTCTGTCTTATCTGCTAGATTAGATCAAGAGATACTTAAAAAAGAGTAACAATTAGTTAATATGAAAAAGATAAAGTATAAATTAGCATAAAAATGCATTGTCATATATTCTTGAATTTGCTGTCTGTCTTATCACCAAGTCTGAATCTTTAATTGATAAATTAATTTTAAATTTCTTTTCTCTTATTCACACATATGTATGGTATTAATGTATCAAAACTTATGACATAATCTTGAATAATGACTACTATTTTGGGATTATGTATGTATGAAGGTCAGGTTCTCTTTTTATGTAAAACAAAAATTACTGCATATTGATAACCATACCAAGAAGGGAAAAAAATGTAAACAAACAAAAGAAAATATGATTGCAATTTTATAAACACCTTTTGGCTTGAACATAGAAGATTTGAAGATAGACACACACACATGCACACACACATACACCCAGCTATGATGAGAACGAATAGAGTACACTTCCAATGTTTGTAACATTTAATTTAAAAGAGGGCTCAATACATAGCAGAGCAATATTATTTATTTACATGGATTGTTTGACATTATTTACATCTTATATGGATGATATATTTAATAATTGCATATTATTTACCAAATAATTCTATATATTTAGATTATTTACTAGTTTCTTAAAGAGGCCTCTTATTTATCAACTATAAAAAAATTTTTTTTCATGTAGGAAATCCACAAATCTTATAACTAGTTAGGCATTTGGTTAATTTACCTCTCTTCCCCCTGCTTTTATTTCTTATGAAAATTGACTGTCTGGCATGTGTACATTTATTGTAACCATTTATATCAGTCTTTAAGTTAATGTCTGGCTGCTGTTTGATGTCAAATCTTGGCCATGACACATTTTTAAGATAATAATTTCTAACTTTTTTCTTTTTTGCTTAGTTTGAATTCAATGTAGGTCATATTTGATAGGTTGATCAGGGTAAAGCACTCAAACCTTATATTTTTTTAAAAAAAATGAGGACGTATTTTGCTTTTGAAACCAAATTGTTCATTTGTCAGTAATTTACAATTGCCTGAGGAGACGCATTGTTATGTGTTAAAACATGACTGCAGTTGTGTAGCAATTCTTACATGTTTTTGTTGTAATATCCTAAAATAAATATATATATATATATATATATAGGGGCAGTAACCTTTCTTTTAAACATATTTCGTTGAATATGATAGACAAGGAAAATTTAATTAATTTTTTTATTTTTTTTAGCATTCTTACATGTTTTTTCCATTTAGTGGAGATTCATTTTTGCACCCTCTTACTCTCACCAAATGAAAAAAAGATAAGAATGCTGGACAAAAACTAAATTTCCTTGTCTCCTTTTACCTCCTCATTTTCTTTTTCCTTCTTTTTTTTTCTCTCTCTTTTGGCTCTGATTATCAAAAATGACATATTAGTGCTATTTCTGGTGTCATAGACAGAACTTTAATTTTGGCTAATTTTCTCAAATATGCTTTTTTAAGTTTGAAAAATATAGGAGTATTCTGTTTTATATTCATTTCTTGTCTAAATAATTGGTTTTGTTTTTAAATGCTTAAGTGGCAAAGTAAATGCTTATATGTATTCACTTAGCAATTTTCTTATTTAAAAGTTAATAGTTTGTTTTTTACCTGGCTTGGTAGTATGTTATGTATTAGGGCATTATGGAAGTTTAGATTTTGTTATGCAGAAAGATGACCACCCTTTCTCCACTAAATTGTTGGACATAGACTCTTCCATTTACTATTAGACGAATGGTCAGCTCACTGATCTAACTATGTTATTTGTTATTATTGTATTACTAATCCATATGATAAAACAGTTCTTCACAAAACTTTTGTTCCAGTGTTCTTGAAATATTATTAACCAGAATTACGAACTTATACAAGTATTATAACAGGTTTATAACTGCATTTTATTTATTATTTTTTGAATATATAGACACATACATACACATACAAATGCATATGTATATTAATATATTATTTAATGCTTAAATGGTGAGTCAAGAATAGTGTCCTATTTCAATTATTTTTTATTTTTTTTTACAGCTGTCAGTTGTGTTTGCCAATGTGCAAGAAGGTAGGGATCAATGGAAGACATGTTTGTCTAACCAACTGCTTGTAGGGAACATTAATTCTAAGCCTGCAAAACAAAAATAAAAGAATTAAGAAAATTAATAATAAACAAGACAACTATTAATAATATGACTTCCCAGAAACTCAATATAATATTTGCCACACCCTGTATATAATTAATAATAATACAATTCAAATACACTTATTAAAAATACTTTAAATTATTGAAATCTTTATATATTTTTAAATTTGTTAGCAAAGTGAATTTGCCATTTATTACATTAACCTTACTAAATTATTCTTTGTATGACTGCTTCATTGTAATTTTAATTGCACCAATTTTATATATATATATATATATGATACTCCCTGACAAGTGGACCTATTTGTCTACTTGTCAGGGATTATCAGCAATTGATTGCTTATATTTCTCAATTTTTCTTTTTTAGGCACTTTATCTTAAGTGTTCTTTTTTTTTTTTATTTTTTGAGAAAATATCATAGCAGAATTGAATGTAGTGAAAAAGTGATCAAACAGAAACAAAAATCTGCAAAAGTGTTCAACTGAAAATTATTTTTCAGGAGCTAAGGTACTAGCAATGTCAAGGATAGTATGAAGCCAAAAATGCTGACAGTCTGTGGGATACTGAGAGAAAAGACATTTACGGTTAAGCAGTCTTTGCAATAAAGTGCTCGATATCAAAGATAGAGCATTAGAGAGAAAAAGGGAAAGAAAGAAACAGTTGTGATATGTAAATGACTACCTAATTAGCATAGTTAGGGCATAGACTATATAAATGCACAAGCAGTAAGAGTAGACCAGCTCGCGGTATACAAGATAAATGACTACCGCTGGAATGATAAAATATAAAAGAAATCTGACTTTATAACAAAACATCAGCAATGTTTTGTTATAAAGTCAGATTTGAATTAACAAAGAGAAATTAGTAAATTATATGGCAAGGAGAAGAGTAACTGATTCCATTATAGATTTTGTCAAGTCAACAATTCAAATACCTTTCATGAAAAATGTTTCAACCTTGTTATTGACATGAATCGTCTTTTCACATGAATGAGTCTGATGAGAGTCAAGCAAGTAGAATTATTACAGGTTATAACAAAAAAGAACAGTGTTCAGGTCATTTGGGAACAGCTGATATTTGCTTTTATTATGTTGGATGAACTGTCAGTTTTAGACAAAGAACAGCAGCAGTCACTGTATGGGTTTTTAAGATGCTTGTCTCTCTTGAGGATTTGATGTCTTGAAGGATAAGTTGCTGTTCACTAACTGAAAAATGTTCATTTGGTACCCTAAAAAATAAGTATAGATTAATTTTAACGAATCTTAGAGCTGTGAAAGCAGACATTTTTTGTCCACCTTCTTTTTCCTTTTTTCTCTTCTTCCTTGTCAATTATCTTGATTTTGGTTGGCCTCATACCTATTTTAATTTACCAGATATACTCGCTTATTATGCAACCTTTGAAGACCTAATTTTGAAGCTAATTTGACTAGAGTATATGGATTGGTCAATGGCATAGCCGGGGCCAGCAATAGACAGGCTAATTTTATATCTGGTTGATGATGTAACCCCCTTAAAATTAGATCTTCAAAAGTTGCATGATACACAAGTATATATGATATTTTACTTGGCTTATAACCTATTTTAATTCAATTGGTTTATAACCTATTTTGACTTGTAATATATTTTGATTGGCCTATAATCTATTGGTGAATTCTAGGTACCTAATATTAGAATTAATTGTTTAAGATATTTATTAATTGCAAGAATATTTCACTGAATTACTTTCACTCCTGTTCATAGGCTGAGCAGAGAGAAAACATGTTTGCTTCAATCATATTCATCTTTTGTGTTAATTTTATTTTTAAGTTGATCTGCCTAAAAGGCATCAAATGTAACAATTTTATGCCTGTTAACATCAGATCAAAAACATGGTAAAATATTGATTATTGTGTTCATACACAAAATATGTATTATTGATTTATATATATATATATATATATATATATATATATATATATATATATATATTGTTGGCAATTAATATTTATGTCTTTGACTTGGAACAATCAATAATTCTGTACCAAATAAATGTTAAAACTCCAAATATATATGTGCATAAATACATACACACACATTCCTCCTTAATCATTATTCCCCAACCCCAGACTTTTCATGTCTCTTTGCTTAAGCTTAGAGTCTTTATGCTTTAGATACCTTTTGATCCATTCAGTTACTTCTGTTACATATCTTCCTGACCCTTTTCATAATCCTTGTGGGAAAATATATACACGTATATACACACACATACACTCTATCTGAAATATATATATATATATATATATATATATGCAAAATGACTATGAATAAAGATAAGTTTTCCTTTTGTTTTTATTCATATATACCGTATATCCTCACATATCATGTGACTTTTGAAGGCCTAATTTTGAAGCTAATTTTAAGGGAGTCACATCATACATGAGATATAAAATTAGCATATGTACTTTTGGCCCTGGCTACACTGTTGGATCAAACTATATATAAAATATAGCTGTATTTAACATAAGCATTGCATGTTGCATGAGTATATATATATGTATATGTAAAAGAGTATGCAGCTTATATTTTATATCATAAATAAACAATTTATATAAAGAATTAAATATCAATGTTACTGTGATTAATGGTGAAATCACTTCACAAACAGGACTTAATGAGACATTAACTTACTATCAATTCCTTGAATAATAAAATCCTTTTATTTGAGTTATTGTCAGATGGTACTTTCAACAATTTTAGATTGTTATCTTCAGAGCACATTGTCAAAAGTACTTGGCATGTATTTTCCATCAACAACAAAGATGAGGAGAATAGTTTGTATGTCAATAGTGCAAATAATAACTGCTCATTCCAGAAATTCAGATAGAAATTTGATGATTATTTTGTCTTATCTCTGTTGGAATTTATAAAATCTTTCTCATCAAACAATTTTTCAGGAAAATAGGTTTCTCATCTCCAGTAGCTGTTATTGCTCTTAGAGTATTGATGGGGGTTTCCTTCCTAACCTTTTGTTTGAAGTAGGTGGAAAGTTAATATTTTGATTATATCATTATTTTCTCTTCAATTTACATGTACTATCCATTTTAGTTGTTGCTGTTATTGAAAGTCCTCAAGTGATGCGGTTTCTGTTATTTGGTACAGTTCTTTGTGATTCTGTAACGCCAATTTTTGAGGTTCGACTAAAGTTTGTCTTTGCCATTTTTAACCCTTGATCTGAGAAAGAGCAACTATGTTCCATTTCTTACTCTCCTAAACTAAATTTGTTATGACTGATCCATACACTCAGATATTTGAAGTGTTTAGTACAGTGTTTATTAACCATTTTTACTTCAGGGTGGTCTTGTCAAATAACTAAATCTCTGAGGGGCACTTTAAATTTTAATAAAGATAAATTAGTCAGTAAAATTGGAAAATAAGAAATTAATAAAGAACTCTCCTGAAATAAGCATTTATTTTTAAGATATTACGTTGCTTGGTGTCTCTAGCTTTTAAAAAATAAAGATTTTTAAATATAAAAATAATTGGTAAGTTGCTCTTGGGGATGCACCTGGCTTCCTTTCAGGGTACATTAGTATATCTAGGTGCACAGGTTGAGAGATGCTGGTTTAGTTTTTACTAATTCCACATCCTGAATTTTTATTATAGATTCAAGGTAGATGTCATCACTGCTTTTATTTGTTAATGTTCTTTTTTTTTTTCAATTCTGTAGTACTAGAGTCTCTATGAGATTCAGTGAAGTCTAGTCCTCTTAAAGACCCACAATGTTCATTCATTTGAAGCCATTTTTAAAAGTTGATATGAGAAAATGGATGTGTATATAGCTGATAGTTTATTGATTGATTGCTAGTTTTACTTTGCCAGATATGTCATTGGACTTGCTACTAAGATGAATAAATAGTTATGTCATCAGCATAAATATCTAATTTGGAACAGAGGACATCGAGAACATTATGATTGGTCCACGGTTAAAGCCTGTGGGAACCCCACATTAATCTGAAATGATATTAAAATGTGTCTGTTCAGCATGAACTTCATTAAGAGGCACTGGATTAAGCCAAATATTTGTCCAGAGACACCATAACCCTTGAATTTGTACAGAAGACCAGCATGCCAAACTCTGTTGAATGCCTTTGAGATATCTAAAGCCACAGAACAAGACTTGCCATTCTATACTCCCAAATAGGCTACTTGCTTTGAATGTCAATTGGGACAGAAGTTTTGATTATATCATTATGTTGTAATTGAATGGCCTGTAACTCCTTATTTCCTATGTGGACTGACTATATCAGTAGCTATATATATAATGAGTGCAGGATATACCCGGGACCTTGCTTTGGCAATTACTAGCCAACCACCTGATTCCCTGTCTTTTCAGTAGTCTATTCTCTTGTACAATAAACCTCTCTTCTTTCATCTATGCACATGTTGCTGTTCCTTCACTCAAGTACCACCTTTGTCTGTTTGTAACCTCTTGAAGGATACAACACATTATTATCTCTGAGTTATATACGTTATCCATTTTAATTGTTGCTGCTGTTGAAAGTCAAGTAGTATGATTTCTATTATTTGGTAAAGTTCTTTGTGATTTTGTAGTGCCAGTCTATCTGATGAATGATGGTCCTCTTCAACACCTATAGCATTCATTCACTTGAAGCCATTTTTAATTGTTGATATAAGAAAATGGTTGTATATAGCTGTATATTTAAATATTTCTGAATGAGTTCAATACCATGCACAACATCCATATGAGAGTCGAGATATGACAATGCAGTTTAGGAATATCTCTTGAATTTTTACTTTAATGTTTTGATTTTCTAGTAACTTCTAGTGTTGTACAAAACTGCCCCTAATGCAGCCTATTCTTTGTTTAATTTCCTTATCATCTGTACTAAATTTGTTATAACTGATTTGTACACCAAGGTATTTGAAGTGTTTGGAATTTATTAATTCCACATCCTGAATTTTTATGATGGATTTAGAGGAGGTGGGTGCCAATGTTGCCTGCAAGTATGTTTTTCTGAATTTATTTAATTATTTATGTTGTAAAATTGCCTGACGGACAAAGTTTTATTGATGATTGAAACATTTCCTCTTGAATATTGATTATCAGCAATTCTTTTCAACCTAACTCATTATTCTACAACTTTTACAAGGAATATAAAAATAAATCCAATAAGCAAATATAGATTTATGACATCCCTATATCTGAAATGTCATAACAAAATTTGTTTATTCTAAAAACTACCAGAGCTTTTTGCAATAAAAGGCAGTGAAGACAAAATTCTTGGCCTGACCAAGAAGAGATTCCACTCTCAAATTCTGATGCTTGGTCATTTTGTCTGCACTTGGGAAAAAAATGAGTATTTTTCAGCACCTCCTTCTATTGTAGAACAATTCTGATTTCTGTTTAAATGCTGATGCTAACAGCCTTTGTTGCATTACATATCTATTGAAATATAACTCAAAATGCATATTGTAATAAATCACAAAAAGACACTTAGGTGTTCAGATATAAAATACTTCATTTTTGCATCACCCATGGGCACTGGTTAGTTTCCTTCTTGCGTGTTAGATGCTTTCAGCAATTCAAAATCTTGTAAGTGTGATTAAAAATGGTGACATTGTGCTTCAGAAAATATCTTCAATGCTAAATGGCCATCATGTAGGATTTGGTTTGTCCTGATTGTGTATTTGCAGTGCACATTACTACTGCACATAGTCGAACAAAGAACGAATGATTGGATGATATATATTCTGCTTATTTTAATAAATCATCAATCATTAAATTGCTCATTGTTTCCCTTGTCTACATTTCTCTTCATGCCCATCTATGATACAAAGTCCTACAAATTTTGATTCTTTTTCTTTACTGCTACTATTTTAGATGTGGTTCTATCTTTGATGAAAATATACTTCTTCACATCTGTCCACTTGTATTTTTCTTTTTCCCACTTTTCTCCTCAAATTATTTTTTTTTTTTTCCCTATTACTTTTTGAGTTTATCTTTTCACTCATTCTCTTGTTGATTTGCCTTTCCTCTTCACACACATTTCTTCCTTCATTTTCAACATTCTTTCTTCATAATCTACACATTTCTTTCATTCTCTACTCTTTTCTTGGTTCATTCTCTACTCTTTTCTTCATTTTCTACTTTTTTTTCATTCTCTACCCTCTTATTTTATTCTTTCATTGTCTTATCTTTTCATTCTCTACTCAATTCTTTCTTCCTTCCTTCTCTACTCTCTTCTTCCTTCATTCTCTTCTTCCTCTTCTCTTTTCTTCCTTCTTTCTCTACACTCTTCTTTCTTCATTCTCTACTCCATTCTCTTCTTTCATTCTACAATCTTTTCTTCCTTCTTTCACTACTCTCTTCTTCCTCCATTTTCTTCTCTCCTTTCATTCTACAATCTTTGCTTCCTTCTTTCTCTACTCTATTCTTCCTTTATTCTCTTCTTCATTCTCTTCTTTCTTCCTTTATTCTCTTCTTCATTCTCTTCTTTCTTCATTCTCTTCTTCCTTCATTCTCTTCTTCCTTCATTCTCTTCTTTCTCTTCTCCCTTCTTCTTTCATTCTCTAATCTTCTCCTATTTCTTTCTCTACTCTCTTCTTCCTTCATTCTCTTCTTCCTTCTTCATTCTCGTCTCTCTTCTTCTTTCATTCTCTTCTCTCTTCTTCTTTCATTCTCTTCTCTCTTCATTGTCTTCCTTCATTTTCTTTTATTCTCCAATCTTTTCTTCCTTCTTCCGTCATTCTCCAATCATTTCTTACTTCAATCTCTTCTCTCTTCATTTTTCATTCTCCAATCTCTTCTCCCTTCATTCTCTTCTTCTTTCATTCTCCAATATTTTCTTCCTTCTTTCTCTACTCTCTTCTTCCTTCATTCTCTTCTTCCTTCATTCTCTTCTCTTTTCTTCCTTTTTTCTCTACACTCATTTTCCTTCATTCTCTTCTCTCTTCTTTTTTCGTTCTCGAATCTTTTCTTCTTTCTTTCTCTACTCTCTTCTTTCTTCATTCTCCAATCTTTTCTTCCCTTATTCTCTTCTCTCTTCTTCCTTCATACTTTTCTCTCTTCTTCCTTCTTTCTCTACTCTCTTTCTTCATTCTCTACTCCATTCTCTTCCTTCATTCTCTTCTCTCTTCTTCTTTCATTCTAAAATCTTTTCTTCCTCCTTTCACTAATCTCTTCTTCCTTCATTCTCTACCTGCTTCTTCCTTCATTCTCTACTCTCTTCTTCCTCCATTCTCTACTCTCTTCTTCCTCCATTCTCTACTCTCTTCTTCCTCCATTCTCTACTCTCTTCTTCCTCCATTCTCTACTCTCTTCTTCCTCCATTCTCTACTCGCTTCTTCCTTCATTTCCTTCTCTCCTTTCATTCTCCAATCTTTGCTTCCTTCTTTCTCTACTCTATTCTTTCTTCATTCTCTTCTTCCTTCATTTCTTTCTTCCTTCATTTCCTTCTTCCTTCATTTCCTTCTTCCTTTATTCTCTTCTTCATTCTCTTCTCTCTTCTTTCTTTATTCTCTTCACTCTTCTTTCTTTATTCTCTTCTCTCTTCTTTCTTCATTCTCTACTCACTTATTCCTTCATTTTCTTCTCTCCTTTCATTCTCCAATCTTTGCTTCCTTCTTTCTCTTCTTTCTTCATTCTCTTCTCTCTGCTTCTTTCATTCTCCAATCTTATTTCTTTCTCTACTCTCTTCTTCATTCATTCTCTACTCTCTTCTTCTTTCATTCTCCAATCTTTTCTTCCTTTTTCCATCATTCTCTTCTTCCTTCATTCTCCAATCATTTCTTACTTCATTCTCTTCTCTCTTCTCCCTTCATTCTGTTCTCTCTTCTTTTTTCATTCTCCAATCTCTTCTCCCTTTATTCTCTTCTCTCTTCATTAACTTCTTCCTTCACTCTCTTCTTCCTTCATTCTCTTGCCTCTTCTTCCTTCATTCTCTTGTCTCTTCTTCCTTCATTCTCTTGTCTCTTCTTCCTTCATTCTCTTGTCTCTTCTTCCTTCATTCTCTTTTCTTTTCTTCCTTCTTTCTCTATACTCTTCTTCCTTCTTCATTCTCTTCTTCCTTCATTTTCTTCTCTCTTCTTCCTTCATTCTCTTCTTTCCTCTTCCTTCATTCTCCAATCTTTTCTTTCTTTATTCTCTTCTCTATTCTTCCTTCATTCTCTACTCTCTTCTTCCTTCATTCTCTTCTCTCTTCTTCCTTCATTCTCTTCTCTCTTTCATTCTCCAATCTTTTCTTTCTTCATTCTCTACTCTTTATATTTGCTTTTATTCCCCACTCTCATTGTTATGACTTTTTCAGTTGTTTCAACCTATGACTAAAATTTTGCACTGCTTTTACCTCAGTCTTGTTACTATTTTTAGAAAGTGAGGAAAAGACCAGTTATACTATCTGTGTAACTACTACAACTATTTAATTTCCTTCTTGAATACTATTTTTTTTTTACTTACCTACCACCTCTACTACTACCACTACTAATCCTCTCTCTCTCTCTTTTTCTCTCATTTTCTTACACTACATTTTTGGTTTTTGTAATCTTGTACACTCTTTGATGTTATTCTTACTTTTGCTATTTTTTTCTCGGCTTTCTTCCAAACACTGTTTGATATTTATTAAACTTAGATGATGATGGCACAAGACCAAATAGAAATAAGAAATATCTTTTGCACCAATCTTCCAAATAGGAGGGAACCTGCACACCTTGAAAATCAGCATTTAACTCTCTTGGGTTTGAATGACATCAGTGAAAAAAACAATTTCAACCACTAGACAAAACAAATATTTTTTTCTAACTGCTTCTCCTTTCTCTTTCTCTCTTTAATCTTTTATTCCTTCTTATTTCTTTGTTTGCTCTCTTTCTTTCTCTATCTTACCTTCTCTCTTTTTTAATCAATTACTATGTTTTATTTCTCTCTCCCTCTCCTTTCCCATTCTTTCTATTTTCTCTCCCTCTTTACTTTCCATTTTTCTCCTTTACTAATCTGTTAATACATTTATTTTTTTCCATTTCATTATTCCCACTTTCTATTATTCTCATTTGTTTCTTTCTCTCTCTCTTTTCATTTTACTACTTTTTCATTTTTTTCTCTTTATTCTTCCTTTATCTCTCTCTGTTGTCATTCTAATCTGTTACTACATTTTAGTTATTCTCCCTCTTCCTTTCTTTCTCTTTTATTACTATTTTTTCTTTTTTCTCTCTTTTTCTTTCTTTCTGTTATTTTCTCTCACTCTCTAATTTCTTACAACTTTTTATTTCTATTTTTCTTTTTCTTTTTTCTTTCTTGCTGTTACTCTCTCTTTAATCTTACTACATTTTATTTCTCTCACTCTCTCTCTATAAATTCTTACTTTTTATTTCTATTTTCCTTTCCCTTTCTTTCGTTCTTTCTTTTACTCTCTCTTTAATCTTTTACTACATTTTATTTCTCTCACTCTATAATTTCTTACAACTTTTTCTTTCTATTTTTGTTTTTCCTTTCTTTTTCTTTCTTTTTTCTGTTACTCTCTCTTTAATCTGTTATTATTGAAATAATAAATTTGAATTTATTCATTGGTATGTATTCAAGTCAAAGCTGATTTTCAAGGCTTTTTGCCACACAGAGTGAAATGATAAAATCAGACACATAATACCTGTGTCCCATAACAGTTGTTACATTTCCATATACGTTTCCTACACGAAATGTAACAACTATTATGGGACACAGGTAGGACAACTTTTCATGCTTCATCACCATTTTCTTGATTTTGCTTTTGTTTTACTCTTTGTAATAATTATTTTTGGAGGCATGGTGGATTAATGGATAGTGTCTTGGATTGAAGAATCAGAAAGATTTCATTACATTCACTGACGTGCTAATACCCTTGGGAAAGGTATGAATCCATCTCTTCTTTCCCTATAGCAAGCCGTTCCTATAACTGTGGGTGGCAACTGGTTTAGGAGGACAACTTTGAATTCAGAATCTGACCCAGGAGCTTGGAGAGGAGATGGACACCACCAATCCATCTGAGGAAGATGAGTCATTTTTTTTTCTGCCTTCAGATCTCTCCAACAATTGAAGTAGTTGAGGTTTGAATAATGATGAATAGTGTTCTTGCATTCTCTACAATCTCTCTATTTCTAATAAATTTTTTTTTCCAACAGTTTTTTCTCTTTTATTGTATTTTCCAGAATATAAGATACACCACTGTATAAGAGGCACCCTAATTTTGAAGAACACTTTGGAAAAAATAGCTAGTCATATTTAAAAGATTTTTATTGAATAAAAATTGAATCTGATACTTTAAGAATTAGTATATATTATTTTAAGCACAAGAGTTCAAAACATCAGAATAATATTGTAAAAATAAAAAAAAATGTATCTAGTTTGGTTTAAAGCTGACAAAATCCTCATTGCTTTCAGTATAACTTGGAAAAGAATCAGACTGTGGATTTAATATTAGGATGAAAGAGAATGTCATCTTCCATTCTGTTACTGATACTACATTTCTTAAATCACTTGATCATTGTATCACTTATTTGTTTCCCCGTGAATTCTTCACCTATATGCACCTGTCTTGTGCATATACATATTATTCATAACTTTAGTGTATACATTTGCTTTTTTGGGGTTTTTTTACGGCATATCAACCTCAATAGGTTATTTAATGCTGACAAGATTTTTATTGATGGTAATATTTTTTTTTTCAAAAATGTATTGCTGGTACTATTTTTTTTTTTTTTTTATTAAATGTGTTGCTGGTAATATTTATTTTTCCAAAAATATAGTTTGTAATATTTTTCTTTTTAAAAAATACACTGCTGATAATAATGTATTGCTGGTAATAATTTTTCCAAAAAAGTATTGCTAGTATTAAAACCTATTTTTATACTTTCATAGTGTTTTAACCCCTTTTGGGGAGTTAACTATTTGCCTGTAGCTGGGATCCTGACAGTTTCTACCACCCCAGGTGAGGGTGGACCTGGGAACACTAGCAATTAAGAGGTGGCTCCTCAAAACCTCCTGATCAAAGGCCTTGCTGTCAGATGTAGTTTATCATCATACCCAGGACGGTCACATTTTGCTATCAAATTTGGAGGTAAAAAAGTGCCTCTGATACAATAAAAGAATATGTTATTTTTCATTTTTCTTTCCTACCTGTGATTATTTTCTTCCTTTCTCTATACAACTCTGATTTTGGCTATTCCATCTTGACTGCTATTATCACTGCCCCTCTGTATCTCTCCTATCTCACCAACTGTTATCACTGCCCCTCTGTATCTCTCCTATCTCACCAACTGTTATCTATCTCACCAACTGTTATCACTGCCCTCTGTATCTCTCTGTGTTATCACTGCCCCTCTGTATCTCTCCTATCTCACCAACTGTTATCACTGCCCCTCTGTATCTCTCCTATCTCACCAACTGTTATCACTGCCCCTCTGTATCTCTCCTATCTCACCAACTGTTATCACTGCCCCCTCTCCTATCTCACCAACTGTTATCACTGCCCCTCTGTATCTCTCCTATCTCACCAACTGTTATCACTGCCCCTCTGTATCTCTCCTATCTCACCAACTGTTATCACTGCCCCTCTGTATCTCTCCTATCTCACCAACTGTTATCACTGCCCCTCTGTATCTCTCCTATCTCACCAACTGTTATCACTGCCCTGTGTCTCTCCTATCTCAACTGTTATCTCCCTCCAACTGTTATCACTGCCCCTCTGTATCTCTCCTATCTCACCAACAACTGCCCCTCTTATCTCTCCTATCTCACCAACTGTTATCACTGCCCTCTCCTATCTCACCAACTGTTATCACTGCCCCTCTGTATCTCTCCTATCTCACCAACTGTTATCACTGCCCCTCTGTATCTCTCCTATCTCACCAACTGTTATCACTGCCCCTCTGTATCTCCCATCACCAACTGTTATCACTGCCCCTGTGTATCTCTCCTATCTCACCAACTGTTATCACTGCCCCTCTGTATCTCTCCTATCTCACCAACTGCCCCTCTGTATCTCCTATCTCACCACCCCCTGTATCTCTGTGTCTCCTATCTCACCAACTGTTATCACTGCCCCTCTGTATCTCTCTCTCTCTCTCTCTCTCATCAACTATATAGCTTCTTATTGCTGCTGTTCCAGCATTTTATAAGCTTTCCTTGGTGAAAGACATTTCTGCATTTTAGTTACTCAACACAGTGGATTTAAAAGTGCATTAAGAAAGGAAAATATTCTACTTTTTTTTTTATTTCATTTTATTAAAAAAACAACAACCTTTTAATTCATCATTTATTGTTTGTATGTAAGCTCTTCCTCGAGTCAAGTGTTTAAATATATGGATTAGATTTGATACATCTGATTGTTTGTTTGTTTGTTTTTCGGTGTTTACAAATTATTTATGTTTCTGTTCTTGTGTGAACAAGCGCAATATTTGTGTTTCAAGGCCAGTGTCATAAGTTAGGCCAAAATATCAACTACTGACTTCTGGCTTATAAAAATAATACCAGGGTGGGTTATAAATTGTGTGGATTAATAGAAGAAAAGAACAACAAAATCCTTTCTTTTTAATCCTTATGTCTTTCATTTTCTTCTTTTACATTTTTTCATTTCATTTCTTCCTCTTTTTCTTTCATTTTTTTTCTTTCTTTTCTTTCATTTCTTCCTTTTTCTTTCATTTCTTTTCTTCCCTTTTCTGTCATTTTCTTCCTTTTTCATTTCTTCTTTTACTTTTCTTTTTCTTTCTTCTTTTTATTTTATTTTGTTTCCTTCTACATTTTCTTTCATTTCTTTTCTTCCTTTTATATCTTTTCCATTTTCCTTCATCCGGTAATGATTTTTTTTTTATTCTTAATCTTTTATTTTTTACTTTCTTTTTTTTCATTCATTCTACATCAACAGATTTTTTCACTGTTTTATTTCTTTACACTTTTTCTGTCTTAATTTTTCCTAACTTTTCTTTCTTCCTTTTTTAACTTCATTATCAGTGTCCAGTGTAAAATTTTATGACTGATGAATGGTCAATTTCATTTTCATCAAAAACAAAAAACTTTACAAAATAACAGAAACTGCATTAC
Source organism: Acanthosepion pharaonis (assembly GCA_903632075.3). Lineage (NCBI taxonomy): Eukaryota > Metazoa > Mollusca > Cephalopoda > Sepiida > Sepiidae > Acanthosepion > Acanthosepion pharaonis. The sequence goes on from CAHIKZ030002667.1 coordinate 397,146, forward strand.
TTCCAACAACAGCAACAATTAAAACCTGTAAATAGAAGGGAATATAATGATGTAATCAAGATGTTCACTTTCCATATTGGCTTGCTGTCCTGGGTATGATGATAAACTACATCCATGTCCTGGGTAAGACAAGAAACTACATTCAACAGCAAGACCTCTGATCAGGAGGTCTTGAGGTGCGTGAAACTACCTCTTAATTACTGGTGTTCCTGGGGTGGTAGTACCTGTTAGGGTCCCAGCTATGGGCAAATAGTTAACCCCCAAACTGGAGTCAAAACACTATGAAAGTATGAAAATAGGTTTTAATAGCAGAAATACTTTGTAAAAAATTATTACCAGCAATGCATTTTTGAAAAAAATTATTACCAGCTATACATTTAAAAAAAATTTTTTTTTAAATTTGCCAGCAATAAGAATCTTGTTGGCATTAAATAATCCATTGAGGTTGATATGTCATAAACCAATAATAGTGGACGACTCAAGAAGACTTTTTCCCTGAAAAACTCTTTTAATAGAAAGACTTTATAAATTTCAACCAACAGCCACACATTGAATGTTGAATGTTTCCTTGTAAAGAAACAACTAGACGTACCATTACCATTTGCCAATTTTACAGAAAATATGTCTAATAATAAAAATATTACTAGTAAATAAAATAGATTAAAAAAAATTCAATTGTATGAAAGACTGTACATAAAGTAATTAAAAAAAATTGTTTGCAGAAAAAACGATAAAATTTTCTAGGGGGATGGAATTATAAAACCATTACACCACAATGAAGTGCCCAGATAGCAGTAGACAATGGAACAAAATTGGAACTATGTTGTATTTAATTAATATTTAATGTAAAAATTAATATTTTTACTTACTAAATCAAATTAACTTTTCACATTACCACATACCACAGTCTACAAAAAAAGAAAAATTGATTCTTATGTCATAAATTATGATGTTATTATTTTGAAGAATGCTCTTACTAAAACCTGTCACTTATTCAAGGCTACTTTTTGATTTATCTATCATGAAATATAAAACGGACATATAAATGTTTTGCAGCAGATGTTGGAAAGCTGAAGGATAGTCCAGGAGTTTGTTGATGTCCCTGGCTTTTATAAAATATCTGGAAATTGAAAATTATTCTTTGTTCTCATCTATTTTATTTTTGAATCATTTCAAAACCAAGAAAAGCAATAAACAGACCACAGTTTTGAGGTAGGGAATGTTACTTTGATTAAAAGAGAAAATAATCTACTGAGATGAAAATGTCTGGAAAGTGCTTTAATCGTTAGTTTAGCCATGGTAAATTTGCATTCAGTCTCTTATAGTATATCACCATTCTTTCTCACTTTTTCTATTGTCACAGTGTGTGATAGTCAGGGACAAAGATGATGGAGAGAAAAAGGAAAAGAATACAGATAATTTTGGCTAAATTGAGGGAAAAAAAAATTATTTAAAAAATTTTGAAACTACCTCCATCTCTCATTTCGTGTGTATGTATAGACGTGACAATGTCAATAAAGCCCAATCCAATGAAATTCTAACTGATGAAATGTGTCACAAAAAACCTTTTCAATTTGTCATATTTTTCTAAATATATATAACAAAAAAGAGGAACATGTGGAAAGCCATGATCAGCTATGTCATGAAGGGGCATAGTATTATAAGAATAAGAAGATATTATTTGCTATATATTTTTATCTTGAATAATCAAAAAATTATGATTGATTTATTTTGTTTAATAGCACATCAACATCTTCATGGGTTATTTAATGCCGAATTTTAATTTTCTTGCAAGCTTTTAAAATATTCTGTTTTCACAATTGGATACATGGTAGATGATACTCAGCTTTTGTGCATATACTTGTTTGTGTGGACATAATTATATGTGTTTTATGTTGAAGTTATATTTTGGAATACAGTTTGATTTCTTTAAGAAATTGTAGGATATTATATGGATTAATGTCATGAAAGATTTTTTCATGTTTGATTTTGTTTCATGACACACCAACCTCTATGGGTTATTTAATGCTGCAATCTAAATATTTTGAACACAATTACATGCCTTCAACTACAGATAAAATGTATTGTTGGTTATTTTGCTATAAAATGTATTGTTGGTAATTCTACTAAAAAATGTATTGTTGGTCATTTTACTATCAATAGGTGGTGTTGATAATTTTTATATAAAACTGTATTGCTGGTATTTTTAATATAAAAATATAATTTTATACTTTCATAGTGTTTGTTGATTGGGGTTCACTATTTACCCATAGCTGGGACCCTAATAGGTTCTACTGCCCCAGTTCAGTGTGAACCTGTGAACAATAGCAATTAAGAAGTGGTTCCATGCTCAAAACCTCCAATCACTCAGTCAAGGAGACCTTGCTGCTGGATATAGTTTTTTGTCATATCCAGGAAAAAATTATGAAAAAATCATTTAAGCCTTGTATTATGATGAAGTTTCTTCTGTGTATTCAGCTGCAAAAGTGAGAAGAACTTATTTTTCTGATAGAAAATTTGAAGTACTTAAAAATGTACCTAAATTAGTTCAGCTAATTGTTTCAAGTATGTGAAAAAATATCCTTAACCAACTGAAAGTAAATTAGATCTTATAGAAGTAGATTATGACTGCAGAAATTATTTTCCTACTTTTTTGCATATACTGAAAGTCAAAATAAAAATTTCTACATGTTTTACAGATAGTTAAAAATAATACAGAATTGGGCAAACATAGACCTTTATGCATGTAAAAAAAACAGGGTCAAAAGAATGGTTTTTCCCTTGACACTGCTATTATTTTAACTACCCTTGACAATGTTTATTGTTTTAAAAAATGATGATTAGAATTGTAATGAAAACTAAACATATGATGAAAGTGAATTTATACATATTGGGGGTTCTTGAGAATTTACAACAAAAATAATAAACACTATTAGATTTTTTTATCTACAAGAATAATTTTATATTTGCTACATTCTAAAAACTAATGCAGTGTAATATTTATCATTTACCAATTTATAAAAATATAAATAAGAAAACAGTTTTTATTCATAAATTTATTTATTAGATTACTAAAACATGTGAACCAATTATAAGGAAATTTATATTATTTGCCATTTATAAAGTTTTGCCAACCATTCTTATGAACAATACAATAAATAGTGTAAATAAACAATTGAGAAGCACCACTGGGGAGTGCCTGAAAATAATACACCATAGCAGATGGTGTAGTCAGAAACTAGCAGCCAGTCTTTACTTAGACAATCCAGTTGATTGATTGAATCAGTTTTTGAGAGAAAATTATGATAAAAAAATTATCCTTGAATTTCTTTCTTTACAGCAAATCATTCAGGTGCAGATTAGTTTTGGGTATTTGTTTCAATTCTTTAAGTTTTTAATGCTTCAGTTTCAATACCTCTGACCAGTGACATCAAAAATGAATTCAACTGAAAAAAAACAGTGTGAAGATAGTTGGTGAATGACTGGGTTGCAAAAGAAAACATCCTTCCTTTGTGACCCTCTCTATTAGGGTCAGGTAACCACAATAATAACAGACAGGAAGAAAAATAACAACTTGTTTCACTGTCAGCCAAAAAGCTCTTGAGTATGAGGTGCAGGGATTTTCATAACATACTTATGCCCTCACCTCTTCCGCCAATCCAACTGGAAGGCTACTAAAGCAGAATGAGGTGTTCGCACCTTAGGACTCCTCAGTCGACATCACCGTTCCACTCGCGTAAGTCTATTCTTCATTATTTCCGACAGTTTCAAAATCTCTGACTTCAGCGCCTTCTGTTTCAATACCTCTTGACTTTGGCACATGTCAAGCTTCAATACAGTTTTTGGTGACTTAACAGTCAGATATATAAAATCAGATATTTACCATTTATATACATAAATTGTCTTAAGTAGCAATTTGATAAAAGCAATCATTGAAGTAAATTTAAATTCACTTCAATTCTTGTTAATAATTTGTAAACAAAAAATGAATTCAACCCTTTTTATACATTACTCTTTTATCAAATATCTATACCATATTTTTTTCATGCCTTATGAAGAAATATGGAAAATTACATCTGAAAAATTGGGATTTTAAATCGTACCAACTCATCACTGCTGTTCTATGACATTATTAGATTCATAAAATCTATTAATTGATTTTTCATTCTTTAATATTTTTCATTCATTGTGTAGCAGAGAAAAATACTATAAAAATGAAATTAATATTTCAAAAGCTGTGGTTATCTTAAAGCAATTTAGTTTCTTTTATAATAACTGTTGGTTTTTATCTTCAAAGAGCTTTTAAGAAAATCAGATTTTGTTCTCGAAGCAACTTCAGATAATCATAGACTTGAGGATAAAGTAATAGAAATTGCCTTATTGTATGTTGGAAAAAAATCTTTGAAATTAGGAATCATTTTTTTTTATATAGCATAGTTTTTATTTTGTTGAAATCATTTAGAATATAACATTGGGAGTTATGGAAATTATAATAATATGAAGATAATAATTATTGATACAACAATATTTGTTGATCATGATAATTTAATATATGTCATTTTTTTTTGTATGTGTGTCTTTTAAACAAAGGACTTCCAAAAGAATTGTACAGATTTTATAACATTTTTAAATCTAGACAAATTGAATTATTTAATATCTTCAATTTTTTTCATTTCACATGTTAAAAGTTTTACTTAACATAACAAGCAAAGAATATCTTTTTCTCATTAATAATATAATTTAAAGATCAGATACTATCCTTTGATCTTTTGTTAGTCTAAGATAGAAAGTTTTTAAAAAAGTATGCTGTTCAGTGTCTGAAAAGTGTCATTACAGAAAATGTGACATGGAAATTTGAAGGTACATTGGAATAGCAAAAGACTTCTAAAATCCAAACAAAGCATTAAGAAGTAGGATAATTTCAATCCATGTCTTTGACAGTAAATGCTGGACAGTTTTCTCACAGATGAAGAGGAGACTTGAGGCAACAGAGATGTGGTTCTACAAAAGGAAGCTGAGAATGCAGTGGATGGAGCACCTGAGCAAGAATGAAATTTTAAGGAAAATGGAAACAAATACAGGGTGCGATGGGTAAATTGTCGCCATTATATATTTTTAATTTTGTGCATTCATGTTGTTTGTTTTTGATTTTGTTCACTGTATGGTATAGTAGAGTCTGTTGGGCACTGTCTTTGACAGATAAAGAGCATCATGATGCAATTTGCTGTGTGTTTGGAAATGGCATACTCTACTACTTGGCATTCATGATGGAATCTCCAATGCGAACATTTTCAAGAGTTTGGGTCTCAATCTGAGAATGGTGCAGATGAATTGGAAAGGAGTTGGATGAGTTTTAATAGTGTTAAGGTCTTTGGAGTGATCACCAGTGATGGTGACATTATGCCTTCATTCATCTTCCCACAGGGCCTCAAACTCAACATGTAGACCTACATCAAGTGCCTTCAGGAGGTAGTGCTGCCCTAAGTCACATGGGTGGCTGCTGGAAGACCCTATGTCTGGCAACAGGACTCTGCACTATGCCACACAAGCAGAAGAATCCATTCATGGCTGTCAGAAAATTTCTGTGACCACATCACTTGTTACATCTTGCCACCTAACTCCCCAAACTGCAACCCCCTTTATTATTATGTGTGAGGTGCAATTGAGTAAGAGACCAACAAAACTCGTAACACCAAAGATGAACTGAAGTCAAGGATTATGGCAGCATCCACTAGCTTTAACAAGGAGACCGTCCAGAAGAAATGATAAAAGAAAGAAGATTCTGAAGTCTGGATGCCATGGTTGAAGCCAATGGTGATTTTATTGAATAAATTTACTTTTTAGTATTTCAAGATATTTTTGTGTAATTTTAGTAAATATATCTGTTAAAATGAGATGTCAGTGTTATTTTCATTTTTTGCATAATTTAGATGACAATTTATCCATCGTACCCTGTACTTAGAATAAAAATATAGTTGAAATTTCTAGGACACATAATGAGGAAAGTAGGCTTAGAGAATTTCACATGTACAAGGACATAATGAAGGCAAAAAAGTTTTGGAGAGAAACATCAGTTTTGTATAAATGGATTGCAGAATAGGAAATGGAATAGATTGCTTAGAGCTACAAAGGATAGAAAGTTGTGGAGAGCCATGATTGCTCATGTCCTGAAAGGACAAGACTCCTAAAAAAATAAGATATTAAAGATAACTTTTTTAAATTGTTATTGACACTGAGGATAGATATGTTTTCAAAGCTAAGCAAAATAAATTGACAAAACTATTACATAAAGTCTAAACTAAAGGGAAAGATAATTAAAAAAAAAAAAAAGCCCTTAAATTTTGTTCAGGGAAATATTGCCTACTAGTGGGAAATTTCAAATGTTGGGTGGGTGGGTGATGAGCAACTGAACAGAAAAAGGTATTTCAACATATGCTACCCAAAGGGGATATGCAAAGAACCTGAATTTAAAAAAAATAAATAAAATCCGAAAATTAATTGGGAATAACTGGGTCACATTACTAGATATAAATATCCTTGTAAACAATGAATATTTTGGTATTTTCTGTAGTTTTGAAAAGGGTCATTAACGTTAAAATAGTTCCTCAGATGAAATAACATTTTATTTCCGATATCGATCAGATAAGGGAAGACCAAGAACAACAAAAACTGCTGAATTTTTATTCATTGCTAGCAGTGTATATTCTTTTTAATTTTATAATTATGATAAAAAATAATTTAATTTTTTTGCTGACACTTGTAACGCTAATCCTAACCATAAAGCTAATACATTTTCAATGGTTAAGTTTGTTTTCATTTGTTCTAATAGCAACAGCCACCGCGATTTGTTATCTCCCTTTGGTAGTTTTTACTACAATATAAAGTTTATGAACCAGTAAAAGAACTTTTGCCAAACAATTTTGGTTTCCTTTTGAATATTTACTATAAGGGTAGGCAGTGAAAAAAGTGGGTAGTGATGCAAAAATATTTGCAAACCCCCGATCTTATTGCTGTAATCTCTTATCAGAAATAACGTTCATTTATATCACCAAATAGAAATCTTCTTCAGTGTTGTGATTTAAAAAAGACACTGTTATCAAAGCATGTACTGTATTTTATTGTGTGTTTAATAAGATCTTGTCTGTCTGAAGTTAAAAACAAAATAATTTACATCTTTGATGTACAACAGGATCATATTTTATACAACCCTGTTGTACATCCATCCCTATGTAAATCTTTTTTGAAAAGCCATACCCATTAAAATCTAAAGGTTGTATCTGCATAAATTATTGTAATATTTTACAATTTAAAATTACAAGTATCAATATACATTATTTATATAGTGCGTAAAGTTGTTTATGTATCTAATTGTATTATTTTATTATTCTTGAATTGTTTGAAATTTACAAACTGGATGCCCTGTTGCAACAAATGAAAGAACATGAAACAACAACCTCACAGCATCAGAATTATCAACCCATTTTTTTTTCAAGCAGGAAAACTAAAAAAAAACCCAACCCTAATTGATACAGTAGTTAGACGTTTGTTGTAATATTAATGTTATGAAATCATGACAGGTCTTGTGTATTCCCTTTATTAATTTTTTTTAATCAATTTCTGTGAATTTTCTCTTTTACAATTTTCTCAATTACACTGATTCACAAAGAACAACTATTGCCAATATATGAAATACCTTTTGTAAATGGTTATCAACACCTGATTACTTTGTATTTTATTATCTATTTTTGCTGAGTGTATTTGCAGTTTTACTATTTCAAATAGGTTTTTTTAAGCTGAGTAAAAAATTCCTGAACATACTCGTGTATAATGTGACCACCCACCTTTTTACCTTTAATTTTTGTTCCAAATTTCTCATATTATGCACAAGAAAATACACTATATTCCTTTACAATCTTTTATAAATCAATCTTAATATTTAGATAATTAGACAATATAAACTGATTTCGAACATGGAGGTTTCCTTGTCTCTTTGTGGAAGAATAAATATGTCCGCACTCAACACATAAAATTCCTAGCAGCAGCAGCACTGTTAGAAATATTCTTGATTTTCAGTTGTGTTGTCAAGTAAACCACAAGACAAAAAAGATGACCATTAATAAAAATAGGCTGTGAAATGAGACATCCATTTCTTGAAATAAAACATAATAGACTGATAGGTCATATCTTTTAAAAATTAAACAGATTGATTATTTACTGCTATTAAATTTTCACATTTGAATCTTTAAATATATTTTTTCAATTATTATATAAATACATTTTTACAATAATTTTCACCCTGTACATCCCCAAGAGCCACTCGAAGTAGGGGGTTACTGAGTAAGAGGCACAGTTTATGAGGATATGAGAGGAAAATAATGGTTAACTCTAGACTAAGGTTAAGATTGTAGAGATTGAGGAAGCAACCTTTTGGGAGTTGGTTCCACATAGCAGTGGTTTGTGGGAAGACTCTACTCAAGTGAAACTTACATCTTGCCAACGGAATACAAAAGATATGAAGGTGGATAGCTACAATTTGTACGACAGTGCAGGTCTTAGCTGTGAAAATTAGAACTGGTGGAATTAAGAGATGTAGTTTGAAAAGTTTCCATGGAAATAAAGCAGTGAGAGGCTTGTTACATTTTGTCTGTTGAAAAGGTGTTTTTTTAATTAATAACAATAAAAGGAAAATGATTCCTCATTTTATGTCCAGTAGAATCTTATTTTAATATTATTTTATACTATATGAGTCCCTAAAACATTATCAAATACAAACATCTGAGTCTTAAAATATATTTTCTTCAGATATAATTACAATCTTAGTCTCTTCAACCCTTATCTATCCTCCTTATCCTCATAATCTTCATTTCCTGCCATCACCTCTTTCATTTATATCACAAACCTATTTCATCACAGGCATTTTAAGATTAATCCCCCTACCTTTAGTGGCTCTTGAGCCTTGTATTAGGTAAATTTTAGTATTAAAATATATATATATATATATATATATATATATTGCACAACAAAATCCAAAATTGCCTCATATGGGGTGGGGTATAGATCTTTTTTAATCTACAATAACTACTAAAGTCTTATTAAACACTGGTGTATAGACTGTGTCGGTATTAGAAATTTAAAATTTAACTTAAAGTAAAATTTTAAATAAGACTAACTCAGTTGAAATAGATCTATACATATAGAAGTCCATATGAGGTAATTTGGGATTTTGTTGTGTAATTTATATGTTCTGTTATAATAAATCCATTGAGCTCTTTTTGTGTATCAATTTTAACAATTGATATTATTAGGATCCACATGGATTATATATCAATGGATTTATTACCTGTACTATATATATACACGCACACATACACACACACACACACACACACTATATATATATATATATATACACACACACACACACTATATATATATATATATATATATATATATATATATATATATACACACATATATATATATATATATATATACACACATATATATATATATATATATATATATTATAAATTAATTGATTTAAAATATGGTTATTTCCGCTACACAGTTCCAACCATGTTTCAAAAATAGAAGCTAAAAACCCTAATTTTATTTTTGCAAATAAATTAAAAGCATTAGTTCCATTTCATCTTCAAGCGAATTTTGGAGTAACTTTTAAAATTTACCGGGTTTTAAATACACAGCTAAAATCACGTTTCCATGGTTACAGAATATTCTACTCAAATTGAACACAGGGTGTCTAGATTTTCCTTATGACAGTATCATTGTATCAGTTATTAGCTACATTTGGTAAGGGGTGAGGATGTATTTTACACTGAAACCTGACGTCGGTTGAATGGATGTCGTCTGAATTTAAAAAAAAAAAAAAAATTGTTAACGGTAAAAAATTTTTCAACGTCATCTTTTAAAATTAAAGATTTTTTTACAATACTTTTTATTTAACTACGATTTGAAATATTTTCCTTTTTAATTTTTATTTTACTATATTCTTTTTTAAGAACAGTTAAATGTATTAGAATCCATTATATTATGTAGGATTATTTTAACATTAAGTTTAAGTATGTATATGAGGTTACATTTTTTTTTTTTTTTTTTGTATATGACTATGACAGCAGAAATGGTTACTTAATTTCACTGATTCAGTAAACTTTTCTTTTATATATAAACCTATTATTATAATATTTCACATGTAAGTACTGAGGACATGGGTCATTCAAAAAGCTTACATGTTATGGTATTTCATATTAATTTTATTTTACTATAGGTGTTTTTTTGGATTCTTTTTTAATGCGTGTAGTATTATTTAAAAAAGAAATTTAGGTTAGAATTCATTCAATTTAACTACAATTTTAATTACAAATTCAAAATTACAACTTTAAAATTTTAAAATATTTTCATTGTTTAGTTTTAATAGACTATATTACTTTATAACAGAAGGAAAATTACTCATATTAAGTAAGATTATTTTTCCATATCAAAGTATATGTAAATTTTTTTTTTTTTTTTTTAAATTTAAATATTATTTAAGTAATATTAATGGCACTTACTACTAAAAACTAGCTAAGTCATTTCTCAGATTTAGTAAACTTTATTTATTTATTAATTAATTAATTTATTTATTTCAAATATATGTAACCTAATTAATAAAGTTTCATATGTATGTATAAATAACATGTTAGAATTCATTTTATTTTACTACAATTTTAATTTCAATTTTAAAATTATAACTTTAAAATTTTAAAATATTTTCATTGTTAGTTTTAATTTAGACTATATTACTTTTATAACAGAAGGATAATTACTCATAGTAAGTAAAAAATTTTTTCATATCAAAGTATATGTAAATTACAATTTTAAACTTTTAATTTAGATATTATTTAAGTAATATTAATGGCCCAGACTACAAAACTATCTAAGTCATTTCTCAGAATTAGTAAACTTTTATGTATTAATTCAAGTTTAAGCATGTATATGAGGTTACATTTTTTTTTTTTTTTTTTTTTTATATATATATATAAACCTAGTGATATAATGTTTCTCATGTAAGTACAAAGGACATGGGTCATTCAAAAGCTTACATCTTATGGCATTTCATATTAATTTTATTTTACTATATTTGCTTTTTTGGGATTCTTTTTAGTGCGTGTAGTATTATTTAAAAGAAATTTAGGTTAGAATTCATTCAATTTAACTTTAATTTTAGTTTCAATTTTAAAATTACAAACTTTAAACTTTTGGAATATTTTCATTGTTAGTTATATTAGACTATATTACTTTATAACAGAAGGAATATTACTCATAGTATGTAAAATTATTTTTCAATATCCAAGTATATGTAAATTACAATTTTTAAACCTTTATATTTTAAAATATTATTTTAGTAATATTAATGGAACTTACTACAAAATTAGCCAAGTCATTTCTCGGATTTAGTAAACTTTATTTATTACTTAATTTATTTATTTATTTTAAATATATGTAACCTAAGTAGTAAAGTTTCATATGTATGTACCAAGAACAGGTTAGAATTCATTTTATTTAACTACAATTTTAATTACAATTTTAAAATTACCACATTAAAATTTTAAAATATTTTCATTGTTAGTTTTAATTGACTATATTACTTTATAACAGAAGGATAATTACTCATAGTAAGTATAATTATTTTCCATAACAAAGTATATGTAAATTACAATTTTTAAACTATTATATTTAAATATTTAGATATAACTTTAGATCTAAATAAAAATACATACACACCTTATAAAAAACCCAACACCAATCCTTTATATATACATCCTAAATCAAATCACCCCCCATCTATAATTAAACATATACCGTTATCTATAAGTAAACGAATTAGTACAAATTCAGCTAATAACAAGATTTTTGATGAGCATATCAATGGCTATAATAAGGCTCTAAAGATAGTGGCTACAAAACCCAAAACTAGCGTATATAAAAATGTAAATGGAAAAAATATAGAAAAAAACAGATGTAGAAAAATTATTTGGTATACTCCCCCATATAACCAAATGGTAAAGAACAGATTAGGACATAAATTCCTCACATTAATAGTCAAGCATTTCCCTTGTGAAAATAAACTAAGTACTATTTTCAATAAAAACACACTAAAATTAAGTTATAGCTGTACAAAGAACTTAGAAAAAATCATTAAGAACCATAATGCTAATATCTTAAATAAACACTTATACCAAAACCAAAAAAATTTAGACAATAGAAAAATTAAGATAAAAACTGATGTAAATAAACAAAAACTATGTAATTGTTTAAAACCCTCAAAATTGCCCACTACAAAATAAATGTTGCACTGAATCATTAGTATACCAATGCAATATCTCTTCGATTGAAAATCCTGATAACATAAAAAATATATATAGGTTGCACTAGCCATGAATTCAAAAAAAAAAAGATTCAACCAACATCAAACTTCATTTAGAATAAATAAATATAAAAAATCAAACATCTCTCAAAATATTTCTGGCATCTAAAAGAATCAAATAAAACACCTACAGTAAAATGGAAGTTAATAAGAAGAGCTAGAATTTGTAGATCATTAAACGACCCGTGTCCTCTATGTATACAAGAGAAACTATATATTACTAAGTTTATAAAAAAATAAAAAATTTACTGAATCAGAGAAATGAAATAGCTATTATATGCCGTCATTGTCAAAAAATTTTCCTTAAATAATATATAAAAAAAAAAAAAAAAAAAAGTCTATTGGAATGGCAGGAAAAATGTTTTAAACTGTTATTTAAAATTTAAAATTGTGGTTAAAACGTATTAAAACATAAACACCGTTTAAAAAAT
>CAHIKZ030002667.1:415000-455000 GCA_903632075.3 Acanthosepion pharaonis
GGAACGACAACCATTGGAAAACCATCATGCAAGGCACCGTTGAAGGTGGATATAGGAGAGGATGCCAATGCAAAAACTGGTCGGACAATGTCAAACAACAGACAAGTATGAAGATTCCAGAATTGCTGATGGCTGCCGTTGATAGACCGTTGTGGAGGAGATTTAGTGTGGCTTCTCCATTCAGACCCCCCCCTTTACGATTACAAAAGTCAAGGGAATAATGATGATGACAAGAAAGAAGTTAGAAAATAGTTACATAGGGGCGAGGAACACAAGAGAAGAAACTATTAAAATAGGATACTTGAAAGTATGAAGCTTTGAGGCAATGTCAATTTTAGTGATAAATTTGGAAAAAAACATAATGGTTCCTTCCTTGTATGTAGAAAAAGAATTAATTCTAGTGAATTAAATTGAAATACTGAAAGAACTTGAATAAAAAGACATCTCAACTATAATTTGAAATAAAAGAATAAAAAAAAACAATTTTTGTTTGTATAGAAGATATGATGTCTTCAAACTAATTTAGATTTTCAGAATGTAATTTTTTATTACTTTTACATTATTTTATACACATAGTTTAAAATATATACACCCATTTATTTGATATATTTACCGTCACTTTATTAATCAAAATCGGTAGTCCCACAACTCATTAAATGTTAAAAGTAGTATGTCTTGGGCAAGAATCCTCTTCAGGTTGAATTACCTTCTCCTAAACTGGCTGCCAGTCAAACTATAGGACACAATCCATCCTGCTATTTTACCCATAGTTGGGGAGAATAAATGGATACATACCTTTACCAAGAGAATTAGCATGTCATTGAATATGAGCTTGAGTGGAATTTGAACTCTGCACTCTGATTCCTTAATCCAAGCTACTAACCATTACTCTAAAGTGCCTCCATCCACTTATTAATATGGTGTGTAATTCTGAAATAATGAATTTATTGACTAATAACAAAAGAAAATCAATCCTCCCTTATATGTCCAGTAGTGACTTCTATTAATATTCAAAAATGCTGTCAAAAATGATGGAATATTTTGTTAAATTCTTACTATTGTTAGAAGGTTTTTCATGAAAGATTTAAATATATTTTTCCAATGATTGTTGATTTTACTGTTTCATAGAATGGGTCTTTCTTTTTTCATGTCCTTTCTTTGATATATTGAAACAGTCATCCATTCTCATGAGGACACTGTCACATAGTCCAGAAGAGAGACTGGAAGCAGAAAAGAGACTAGCTAGGAAAAGAGACTCAAAGGGGGAAAAAAAACCTGAAAGAGGAGAAAAAGGAAGCAGGAATGTTAAAAAGAGACCATAAGGGAAAAACGGATTGGAAGTAGAAAGAGGCCAGAGAGGGAAAAAGTCCAGAAGAGAAAAATAAATGGAAAGGAGGAAAAAAAATTGGAATCCTGGAAGAGGAAAGAGGCCAGAAATGGAAAGAGACTGATAGAGAAAAGAGGCTGGAAATAGAATGAGCCTGAAAGAGGAAAAAGGTCAGAAGGGGAAGAGATTGGAAATGGAAATAGACTGGTAGAGAAAAAAGGCCAGAAATGGAAAGAGACTGGTAGAGGACAGAAGCCAGAAACTGAAAGAGACTGGTAGAGGACAGAAGCCAGAAACTGAAAGAGACTGGTAGAGGACAGAAGCCAGAAACTGAAAGAGACTGGTAGAGGACAGAAGCCAGAAACGGAAAGAGGCTGGTAGAGGAAAGAAGCCAGAAACGGAAAGAGGCTGGTAGAGGAAAGAAGCCAGAAACGGAAAGAGGCTGGTAGAGGAAAGAAGCCAGAAACGGAAAGAGGCTGGTAGAGGAAAGAAGCCAGAAACGGAAAGAGGCTGGTAGAAGAAAGTGGCAGGAAACTGAAAAAGACTGGTAGAGGAAAGAGGCTAAAAAGAGAAATAGATTGAAAAGAGAAAAGAAACCAGTTGAGGAAAGACACCAGAAGGGAACTCACCAACATTGCCTCATTGTCTTGAGTGAAAAACTCACAACAAATTATGCAGGCAGAGAAATCTTATATTAGCCAAAATTCAAAACCAGTAACTAATAATGGAAAGGGAAACAATTCCAAAGAGGATTCATAATGCTAGCGATGACACTGCAGATCAAATAATAAAGAATTGCAAAAAGAAATTCCTGATAGTAGTTGTTCAAAACAGAATGTTATAGAATGAATTCTATCAAAACGAAATTAGGAAAACATGAATTCGTCAATTGAAAGCAAATGTTGATGGTTATTTCAAAATAAATATGCCTGAGTAAGAATGATAATCAATTGGGAATAGTGCAAATGACTGGGATTTGCAGATCAATTGTATAAGCACAGAACAGAAAAAAACTGTTTTAGAAAAAAGCAAAATTAAAATCCTATGGTGTTTTAAAATTGAAATAATCATTTAATTCAGGCCAAGATAGCAGATGTTGTGATTGTAAATAAAGAAAATATGATGTGTGAAAAAGTGAATTTCACAATTAGATTAGATATCAGAGTGAAAATGTAGTGAAGCGCTGCAAAAAGATATTTTTATTTTACTGGCATACTAAACTAATTGAAGAATTGCAATCAGTTGGAATTGTCTTGCAAAAAAGTTCTGAAGGACTGAAAATTTAAGAAAAAATTAAAACCATTGAGAATAGCAGCATTTCTAAAATCAGAAAGAATAGTGAGTAGACTTGCTTTCACTTGATCTCCAACAAGAGACACCAGATAATGGCAGCAAAATTCATATGATAATATATTTTTTTAATCATTTCACCCAAGCAAGGCAATAAAGCCACTAAGACAAAATTGGTTACTGAATGTGAAAGAATGTTAGAAAAAGAAAAACATTATTAAGGAGAGAGAACAATAAAAGAACAGGAATTAAGAAGACAGAAGATAATGTTGATAAAGAGGATATTGGGGAAAAGGAGAGAGAGAGTAAGAGAAAATTAAGAAAAAAATGAGTCCTTAATCTTTATATATTAAGTGCCTTATCAAGTCCTTGTTCAATTTTGAATTTTCTTCAACTTTTACATTAGATGTAAATATGAGCCAAAAGGCCAATTTATTCAAGTTCATTGAATTATAGGAATATTAACGTTTTATATATTAATTAGCTTATTGAATGAAAAAGTTTTGACATTCACAATTGCACTTTGCAGTGGTTCATGAGTTGAAAGACTTATTCAGCCTGTATTCATCCTCATTGAAAAATCTTTTATTGTATGATTTTGTTTTTATGCTGACTAAGCCACTTATTCAAATGTGTTCCCAAAGGTAAAAATCTAACAAATTTTTGTAGCCTGTACAAAAGAGAAGATATTAAATCTTGAAAGTGTACAAGAACTCGATAAATGCAGTTGTTGCCTGTAAGTAGAATCTCATTAATTATCTAAGTCACACGTCTGTCAAATACTATGCACTAGAAAAAGGTAATTTGAATTATTATTTGGAGATGAGTCGATGATAGATCCGCAATATTCCACATTAATAGGGATAAGTATGTAGACATGGATTTCATCTCAGCCTATTGATCATCAAAGAACCACTGTCTAAAATTTTCTCTCTCACTCTTGCTATATATATATATATATATATATATATATATATAATAAGAATAAAGACAAAAGGGAAACTTATCTTAGCTGATGCATTTTGCCCTCTGAGGGACTTTATCAAGACATATGTAAGGATTTTATTTTGCAACAAGTATTTATATACAAGAGCAAAATGTTATTGGTTTTTTGAAAATTTTGGGTATAGTAGTGCTCATGAATATTCATCAGGTCAGCAAAAATGTCAGGCAAGTCATACAATTCAATGCCTAATAAATGAAAGTAGGTGATATTTTTACACACACACACACACACATATATATATATATATACACACCTTAAGAAAGAGAAAGAACAGATGGAATTTTTAGAAATAAGAAAGACAAACTCATAGGCAAGTAATGAAATAAATGGTTTTTTACTACAATGAAAATACAATTAGCAATTGACCTGATGCTAACTCTGCTCAACTCCACTTAACTCCATAAATGGACGATTCCAGTCATTTATGTCCTCTATGACAAAACCCCTCTTGTCTACCAATGGAGCCAATATAGCCATAATTTTTTTCAAAACTAATTTTTTCATCATTATAGTTATTCTTTTTTGTGACTTTTATTTTTTCTTCATTTTCTAAAAATAAATGGAACAGATTCAGAACAAAAATAAAATTTTGGTGGGTGACTTCTCCTCAATACCAAGTAGGTCCATTGGACTGATGGTTGACATTTTTAATTAAATAAATGGAAAAAGAAGAGAAATAAATAGCACTTTATTTGGATTTCAAAAGAATTGTATGATTCTTTCTTATTGCCCAAAGAAAAACTACTGTGCAACACTTTCAAGCACAATATATTCTTCTACAATCAAGTCATCAGATTCTTCAACAAAATCTGAAGTAATTTTATATTACAATAAGACAAAAGGAGTCATAAGTACACTAGATAGGATGATAAGGACATATTCTTGCAAGAGAATGACTCAGAAATGGCCTTTGTCTCTTTTCTACAACATGATAGATATCAGTGCCATTGATGTTTTCATCATAGCCAAAGATCTTGGGTTAGAATGTATGAGAAGAAAAAAGGAATTTCCTCATGTCTTGGAAAAGAACTCACAGGTATTGATACAACTACAAACTATAGTGAGCAATACACTGGCTAGGAACCATCCAGTGACCATAGTGTGGTCCTAAAATGGATAGAAAAGGTGTACTTTCATTATATTTGCCAAAAACATATCTGTCAAAGCTATTTGAAAGTATTCTGTGCAAAATGCAGCAATGAATTGTAATTTTAAAAAAAAATGTGATTTAAATTAAGTTTATAATTTCAAACTAAATGCAAAGACGTATTGTAATTTTTCTGTTTCAGTGAATAAATTTTGATAAAATTGTTCATCTATAATTATATATATCTAATATCATCAAAAATATAAAACCTCTGAATAATTAAAAAAAATAAAAATGGGTCGATTGGTAGTATTTGATGGAAATCATTTTTCTTGGTAGATGGAGGGTTAAGTTGTTAGACTTTGCAATGTCCAAGAGGATTCTACATGATATTAGGCACTTGTAACATGACTTTTTGGTATGACTGTTTATCTTATTAGAATCGGACCATTTTTTTTTCCCCATTTTCTTAACAAAATAATTTTCCTTTGAAAGCAGATTATGTTTCATTTACTTTAGTTTTAGCACTTACTGACCATGTATATAAATGTAGATAAAAATGATGGGAAGATTACATTTACCCCCTTGCATATTTAGACACAGTTAACCTTCATTAAGCAGATTGCTAACAAGGAAAAGCTGACCCAATTCTCTAAAGGTCCACAACAAGCATATATATATATATAAAAGCCTATTCTTATCTATTGTAACTTGTTTTTGTCTATAATTGATTGTTAATATTGAAAAGTTTTCAGCCTAACCAAGGAACTCTTACAAAAAAATTCTGTTTTTTAGACATTTGGTCAGATTTTGGAAAGTTGGTCAGGCTGAGAACTTATTTGGGAGCTAGTTGTGCTAGCATGAAGTCACAAGTCATTGTGAGCGAGGGTTTGACTGTACGGGCCTTTATTCAAACTATAACTAAGGTCAATTCAGCATAGTTGCAGTATAAACCGCAGATGGGCTCTGTGGGTGTTGAACAAACACAAATGTACCTGAGCAGGCATCTACAACAGGGATTGGCTAGCCACTCAAGTAGACAGGTATACTTGGATACGAGCGACCAGCCACCACTAACTTTGATTTGACAGATGATAGCATAAAGGACAGTTTCTGAGTTGGTTTGTTGGCCAGGCAGTGGAAAACTTGTACACAATATGTTTTAAGTTTGTTAGAGGATTATGTTTGGCAGCCGTTGGTGAGTTGGTGACTGTCAGTGTGTTAAGGAGCCTGCTGTAATTACTCATTTTTGACAAACTTAAAGAAAACGTGCTCTCCAGAAAAGTTACTGACCTGTGTCCCTATTGATTTCTTAGAAAATAATTTGTTTACATTTTGGATTAAAATTTATTGTTAATAAAGGAGAAATTATAGTCTTATACTAAACATTTACAAGCTGTAATTGTTATGACAAAAGATATTTGGGCAAACATGGTCTTGATGAGGTAATTTCATACTTTTTTTTTACCAAGGAGGATGCAATGAATGTAAATATAACTTGCATAATTTATTTACTGTTAATACCCACCCACATATGTCTCTCTCTCTCTCTCTCTCTCTCTATATATATATATATATATATATACACACACACACATATATATATACATATATACACACACACACACACACACACACACACATATATATATATATATATATATATATATATACACACACACACACACACACACACATATATATATATAATAAATGCTGATGTCAGATTGTTACTGTGTCACACTTTTTTCAATTAAAGTGATACAACTCTTTAACTTTCAACAATTCAGGTTACAGAAATTTTGGATTCCAAAGTTTTCATTACTGCAGTTGTTTTCGTTATTTTTATTTTTTTTCTAATTTTTCTGTTTTTTTTATGTGATTTTTTTTATGTCAATTTTTTTTGTACAATAACAGTTTTTATAATTTAGAGATAAATTTGGGAAATCAAAATTAATTGTGAAAATTAATTGTGTAATAAAAATAAATCTTTGTATTGAAGGTAAGGACCTACACATATCAAATTGTCTTTAAATTAAGTGGCTTCAGAAGAATTATTGTTGAACTTTTAAAAGGTAAGCTTAAATATTAATGCAATACTTAAATGCAGCAGCGATGAATTTTGAGTTCTTCTGTAGTTTATTGTTGCCTATCGCATCTACTCCTCCCTACTTATTGTGATGAAGATTCAATCACGAGCATCTAGTTTAAATGCCACTCAATAGGGCAACTTTTTAAGCTAGTTATATATAATTTATTTTTATTACTTTAAATGTTATTTTCAGTGGATACCCATTTTTAAAATAGATATCCCATTTTTATTTTAAACAGTGTGTATCACATCTATTGGCCTGCACACAAATGTTTTCATTGACTACATTTCATTCAGTAAACTGCCATACATGATACATGCTTGGGTGATTATGTCTCTTGATTCATGACTGACTAGGCAGAAGATTTTCCTGCAGTAGGTTACTGTTTCTTTTTTGCAATCGACTGGCTGCCAACCAAAGTTATATGACTCAATCTGTTCTTCTATTCCAACCCATTGCTGGGGAGGAGGAGAATCGATGGATTCATTCCTTTCCTAAGTGTATTTGCACATAACTGAATGTAATGATTCCAAGTGGAATTCAAATGCAACCCTTGCATTCCAAGCTGATATTTATTGCCCCACAACGTACATGACTGCATTTACTTCTCCTATTTTATTGACAGTCTTCATTATCAGCAAGAATAAAAGAAGAAATTCCTTGAAAATTATTGAATTCATAGTTATTTCTGGTTAAAATCTCTTGGGCTGACAGGAATCTTTTCTCGCCACTATTAAGTGTTGAATGATGTCTGCAAGACCATCATACAAGACAGTGTTGAAGGTGGATGCAAGCAGGAACAGCTTGAATACCAAATGTTTCTATATAAGGAAATGGCTAATATTACTGTTGCCATTAGATATGAAAACAGATGCTACATTTGAATCCCAGCCTGATGACCCAAAAAGGAAAAATGTGGAACTCTAGTTGCACTGGCTGCTTGGTCAATGAATGCCAAATGTTTCTCTATAATGAAATGGCTAATATTACCTTTGACATTACTATTAATAAATCTCAATGTGTTGTAACAGTAATGTCTGAATTTTGTTCGATGAAGTGTTTTAATCATTGGAGCAGTTTTCTTTGGACTAATTCTCTTCCTACTATCTTTGATGTTTACATTTTTTATGTAACAGACTCTCAGGAAAGTTGAAATGGAGCTTAGCCAAAACATTGAAAACCAACAAAGATGAGGAAATTAGTTCCAAGCAAACCATATTCAGTAATATTTGTGTTGGAAGTTTTTTTTTGCACCCTGTAGATATTTAGGTAAGTTGGCACAAGAATATTTGCATATCTATAAAAGCTCTTTATGTTTTCGATATCCTGTTCATTGAGCAATAATGAAGAGAAAGAATCTTCTTCATATCAACCTCTTTTCTATTAATGTAGTAATTAAGTTGCAAGTGCTTAATCTCCTATTATTAAAAATATTTTGAATAAAAATACACCATGGTGTAAAACACGTCTCCCTGACGGACAGACAGATTAATTGCATGTTGTTATCTTTCTATACTGTGTTTGATTAGAAGAATGGAAAAAAAGAGTTGAAAAAGAAAGAACAATAAAATGAATTGAAAAAAATAAATGGGAATTGCAAGGTAAAAATAAAAATAAAATAAAATTTGGTTTCTGTTTTAAGCTAGAATCTAGTGGCATAAGGAAATATCAAAGTGAAAAAGAAATTTTTGAGGATCTTTTTTTCTTATTTAGCATAAATTCTTCTTTCGAGAACAATCATGACTTTGAGTTTGCATTTTTCAGAGGCATCTTCTGTGATGTAAACGTTACCAATAGAGCTCCTATTCATACTTGTGAGGGGCAGTTCAACATCCACTGTCTTATTGCTACTACTATCACAAGAATTACATTTTGATGATCTCTGGTAGCCAACATCAAGCCTTCTACTGTAGCTCACCAAAACTTGTTCCTCTCAGCTACAAAAACACATTTACTTCCTTAGAATTCTGCTTCTAACCTCCTGTTTACCCCCTTAACAATTCCTGATGAAAGAAGTATTTTTACTCTTACTGCTGCTACTCTCAATGTCATCACTCAAGGGGTTCTCACTACAATCTCATTTCTCTTACCTTAGTCCTTGGAATTCTGAAAGGTGAACCCCAAACATTTTTTTTATTTTTATTGTGCCCTTCTTTTATCAGTGTCAAAAACTAACTATTATTCACGGAAACTGTTTTCTATAGTACATTCTATGTTATTAGTAAGTTGTATCTTATATATCTATAATTCTCAAAATCTGTGTGTGTGTATATGTGTGTGTGATTGAATGTTGTTTATGTGTTTCCACAGTTTTCATCTGATTTTGATGAAATTTTTTTGTTTCATAGATAATTCTTCAGTGCCAGTTTTGAGTCCAAATTGTCTGGAAAAAATTACAACCTTGAAGGTGAAAAATTGAAAATCTTTTTTAAGATTTGAGTTATTTTGACTGTGGATCATTAATAACACTGACTGTAACAATCTAGAAATGGCAGTAAAGAAATAGTGGTAAATATCCAGCTCTGGCCAAACTATTCCCAAATGTGGTAGTTTTATAATTTATACATGAGATTACTCTTGGTTAA
This sequence comes from Acanthosepion pharaonis, assembly GCA_903632075.3. Classification (NCBI taxonomy): domain Eukaryota; kingdom Metazoa; phylum Mollusca; class Cephalopoda; order Sepiida; family Sepiidae; genus Acanthosepion; species Acanthosepion pharaonis. Next base: position 424,389 of record CAHIKZ030002667.1, read on the forward strand.
ATTTCTTGTAGTAATTGTGTTATTGATTGCCAACAATTTTCAGAACTACTTTAGTCCTCATAATATTTTTTCAAATTTTTGTCTTGTTCTGATTTAATTAAAAGAATTCTGAGTAAAAAATCAACTTCTTAAAGTACAGGATGTTGATTCTTTTTTATGTTCCATGTCCCTTCACGACATAGATGATTATGGCTCTCCACAATTTCCTGTGTTCATAACTTTTAATAAATTTTGTTTTTCTATTATTTCTCCTAAAACTTGTTCAGCCATCCATTTACTCAAGCTTTCTAGGTTGGTAACACATTGTTTTTCTCTATCCCTCTTGCCTTCAATCTATTCTGTGAGTATCAGTTTTTACAAGTCTTCTTTTTTCATTATGTGCCCTAGAAATTTCAACTCTCTCTTCCTGATGTCAAGTATGTTTCTTTTTTGTTTCCATTTGAAAAAGAGTGATTATATCTGATTATCTGAGATAATCTCTAGAGATCAGTCTGCTCTTATCCTTCATAGTAGTGTGTACCAGATAATATGAATTAAACCTGGTTTAGGCATTGTTTTTTTTTTTTAATCATTTCACTGCAAGCAAAGTGATAATGCCGCCAGAACTCAGGGGGTTACAGGGAGTGAAAAAGAATGAGAAGGCTAGGAATGGGGTGAGGAAAGGACAAAAAGGATGACGATTGACATTGCATTTAAAGTTTTGAAGATTGTAGTTATCAGTGAAGCAAGAAATCAGAAGGAAGTTCCACAGGTGGAAAGTGCGAGGAAAGAAACTTTTAGAATAGATTGCATCTAGCTAGTTAATGATAATAAATATATAGTTTTAATGTATGCTATATTTATGGGTTAAAGTGCTCTATAACAAGGATAGTGTGTAAATAAATATAAAAGTGGATACTGAGGTCAACACCCAGTGGTGACAGTTTGTTTCATACTTAAATGTAATCTTCCAGCCATGTGTGTTGTGTTTCAGTTCAACTATTTATATATGCTGGACATTATGGGTAGCAAGGTCTATTGTATTATCCTAACGATTATTAGGTGGGCTGTAAAGATTATGTTTTCTGGATTTGAATGCTGTTATTTGTACCTATTTTATAATGTTAGTTATTAACTTTTTACTTATTTATTATTGATTACTTAATTATTTGTTGTTTATTATTATCATTATTATTACATTGTCTTGTGTTTATGTGTGCATTTATAGTTTCTTAATTTGTTTGTTTATTATTTATTTTATTTTACTTTACTTTACGTATTTATTTATTTTTTGTAGTCGTTTTTAGATTTTTGTTTTTAAGAAATGCAGTTAAAATTTACTAAATATGTAGGATTAATATAAATAAAATTTTGCCACTGAGCTGATTGACATTACCTTCAGCATCCCCACTCCAGAGTTTTGTAGGCAGACCCATCCGTCCACTCTTCAAGGGATATCAGCAATTTCCTGCTTATATTTTTTTGATTTTTTTCCTTCTTTATATACATTTAGCATTGGAAGTTTTTTTTTCTGTATTTTATTTTGTGTTTGGATGGCTGCATGTGCAATGATGCACCCATCTAGGGTGTTGTGATCATTTGACCTTCTTTGTTTTTTTTTCACTTTATGCTCACTCTTTTCTCTTTTTTTCCCTTTTTCTTAATTTCTTTTAACAGTTGGTCAATGGTGCATTATTTGTAGCAAGGTCTATTGTATTATCCTAACGATTATTAAGTGTGCTGTAACAGTTATGTTTCATATTATTCTAGAGACTATTCAGTAGAAATAATTCTGGATTTGAATGTCATTATTTGTGACTATTTTATATTATTTATTAACTCTTAACTCATTATTTATTATTGATTACTTAATTATTCAAACCTCAGACTAGTGCTGTAGAATCACAAAGAACTGTAGCAATTAACAGAAACCACATCACTTGAGGATTCTTAATAACAGCAACTAAAATGGAGAGTACATTAACTCGAAGAGAAAATAATAACATAATCAAGATGTTGACATTCCAGATTACTTCAAGCAAAAGCTTAGGAAGGAAGCCTCCATAAATACTTGGGAAAACTATTTTCCTGAAAAAATACTAGCAATACATTTTTATATAAAAATATTACCAACAATACCTATTTATAGTAAAATTACTGATGATAAGTTTTTAAAGCAAAATGGCCAGCAATGCATTTTATAGCAAAATGACCAACAATAAATTTTATCTGTAGTTGAAGGCATACAGTTGCATTCAAAATATATTTAGTTGAAGCCATAAAATTGTGTTCAAAATATTTACATTTCGTCATTAAATAACCCATAGACATGCTGCTAAACAAAATCAACCAGCCAACATAGTACCAATATGTAGAGAACAGATGGTACACTTTGATCCTAGCTTGATGGCTAGGGCATGAAGAAAAGCTAAATTCTAATTTCACTGGCTGCCTAGTCAATGAATGGTGAATATTTTCTTATAAGGAGATGGTTAATATTAAGAGGAGTTTTCATCTCCCCTCCTGGTAGCCTGAAGGGGTTTGCTTTTCTGTTGTACAAAGCATGGACAATTTAGAAATTTAAAAAATATAAAATAAGTTTTCATATTTTATATCTTAAGTCTTAATTCAGTATAAGTTCCTTTATATATTTTACTTGGGGTATTCAAAAAAAAAATATTATCATATTCTGTTTGTTCCTTCATTAATAAATTAATGAGGTAGCTAGCATTTTCATAATGCCTTAGATAAATAATGAACCATTCTTCTTTGATTTGGAAGATCAGAGATACAGAAAAAGAAAGGGAAACAGTAACACTGATGTGTTTAATGTCTGCTTCAATGAAATGGAAAACCTTGTCAATTTTGAATCTTCATTTGTACCCTCTTACTTATTTAATTAATGACCTGTATTCATACTTACAATTGTTATTGTTTTGTTAAACTCAAATATTTAATGATGCAATAGGGAAATTTTCATGGGTATTTTAATGGTCATGGGTATTCAATCATTAAATTAATGGGTATTTTAATGGTCATGGGTATTCAATCATTAAATTAATGGGTATTTTAATTTTCATGGTTATTCAATCATTAAATTAAGAATTATGATTCATTAGAAAATTCAAATAGGAAAAATGAGAAATTTTCATGGTTAATGCTAGTTCTGTTAAATACAGAAAAACGAAATCAATGTAATTAAAAGCCATTGATCTTTTGTTTCATTTTTTTCTACTATTTTTTTCTTTCTCTATTATTTTATCTACAAAGCATCAACAATTGAAACATGTTTCTATTTAAGCAGAATGTCCGGATCTTTCCAGATTTATGGTTTTGTCTTGGTGTTCTGCTGATGCATTGGCCTTGTCTGAATGTTATTTTTTTTGGCATATGTATTTTGGGCTGGGTTAAAAAGGGCATCACAAGACCACAATGGGATTACAATATTACAAACAGATCATATATGAGATACAATGAAACAAGCATTGAAATAAAAATGATAAATTGCTTTAGTATACATTTCAGAGCAATGATTGTATATTTTAAATAACAAAGAAATATAGAAATTTCTCTTATCTGTTGGTGACAACATGTTTTATCTGAGACCGTCTCGGACATCTGTCTACTTCAGCAGTCAAAAGAAAAAGAGAAAGTTTTTATTTTTACTTCTTTTGGTGCTAAAATGCTCATTCTGATGCATTATGGGAATATTCTCTATTTTATTTAACTTTTTTTTATAATCTATCTCTTTCTTTCTTTATTTCAATTCTTGTATTTTAAAGTATTTTTATTTCTTAACTTAATTTTTCTTTTATTACTAATTATTAAGTATTTTTGTTCCAGACTACTATATAGTCTATTAATAGGGGTTGTGAGTTATTTTGTAATTTATTTATTGCTATCACTACAGTTCAGTTATGTGACTAAATGTATTGGTCTATTTTGTCAACAGATATCATTCTGAACTTTTCAATGTAAATATTGACTTCAGGTCTTAAGAAGAAAGAGCAGAATAAATCCAGTAATATTTGTCAGTAGCAGACAGCTTCTGAAATGAAGGGCAGATAATCCAACAGCAGGAATGAAAGAAAATGGATGGTTGGTTTCATACAGGAAATGTGTGACAGATTGCAGGAAGGAATCATGCAGTTAACATCTGAACATTCAAAGTAAAATGAAAACAGTTGTGTTATTATTTGTTTCTTTTCAATTTGTTTTTATCTTATAAAAACTCTTTACTGGAACAATTTGTTTTAATATTGAGCTATTTATGTAAAAAAGAAGCAAGTCAATGAGCAATTCTTAAATTTATATTAAAAGGAATGAAGTATGAAAAATATGTTTATTAAAAAAATGGTTTTGATTTTGGTTGTGCTTTATCTTTAAATCACTTTTTAAATTAATATTTTTACATATATGTATATTTTAGGGCAAAGATGTATGACAAAGTGGAAATAGGTTTTGTGTGATGTGTTTCATCCTTCAGGATTCTATTGGATTAAGTTTATAATTATATTGATACAACTAAACATGTGCACGAACATGCTTGGAGTTCTAAATTTAAAGATGTTTTTTTTTTGTATGTGTTTTGCATATATAATCTAGCCAATTTCATTTAGATTCTTTTTCTTTTTGTTTCCATCACTTTTTTGTTATTAAATATCCCAAATTTAATAGAATAATAGTTGTGATAATAGAAAGCCTGCCAAGAATGGGGAAACATTGCAAGAAGTTGGACACAAATTTACTGTGGATGTCTAGTGATTAAAGCAGTTTCTAAACATTTTCATTTTTGTTCTATTTGTTCATTAACAGCACTGTTTTATGTTTGTGATTTTTCAAAATTTTGAACGGGGAACAAGACCAAGGCATTAGAAGATGTTGATTGAGATTATACTTGAATATCTGAATATTATAGTTATCAGGGAAGCAAGCAAGAGGAAGGGAGTTCCACAGACGGGAAGTGCAAGAGAAGAGTAGAAGAGACAGATTTAACACTTTTGACAGTGAAAGGGTGGGACTGAGATGCCAACCTAGTAACTCGCTTAAATTCATGCAGTCTGGAAACCAGCGAAAGTAGCTCGTTGGAACAGTTGCCATGAAAATACTTGTAGAAAAGACAGAGGGAAGCCACGGCATGTCTGTGAGAAAGTGACTGTAGACAAGATGCCAGATCAGGACCTATCACAGTGCATATCCATCTCTGGATTTTGTTGAGGATTCCCAAGTTTTCATTCCTGTAATTCTTTTTTTACGTGATTTTTTGTGACAAATGTTCTGCATGATAATAATTTTTATAACTTGGAAATAAATTTGGGAATAATTGAAATTATTTGTGAAATCCAGCAAAAGTCCACCATGAAATAGAAATAATTGTTTCTATGGAATGTAAGGACCTACATATATCAAATTATCTTTAAATTAAGTGGTGACAGAAGAATTAAGTTTAAATATTAATGCAATACTTTAATGCAGTGACCAATTTTGAATTCATCTGTAATTTATTGTTGCCTATCACATACAGCAGCTGTATAGCTGGCAAAAAGAAATCTGCATTAAGAGAGGGACCATATGGAAATTAAAAGAACCAAGGCACACATTGAGGAAAAGAAAGTCCTATGCAAATGAAAACCAAAATCAAATGGCAGCCAGGAGAGTTTCCAATGCTGACAATATATAAAAACTTAGGGACTCTCAGACTCCTGAGCAAGCTGAGGACCCAATCAAGAACCCTCTGCAGGATCTAGCTTAAATGCCACCCAATAGGGTGACCTTTAAGCTAGTCATTTTATATATATATATATATATATATATATATAGGAATTGAGAATTGGAAATATTGGAACTTTTTGGAGTATTGGAGTTGGCATCAGAATAGAATTTTTAACTTAATTTTCCATTCCTGGTACAAATGATAAAAAAAAAAAATGAATATCTATTGATTTTAAACTATCAGTAAAACTAAAATCTATAGATCATAATAACACCTAAGTTAAGTATGACGTAAATTTGTTTTACTTGTGTAAAAAAAACAAAATTAAATGTGCAAGTTTCTACTCAGCTCTCAAACTTACCATAAAGTATGCTAGTTTAAAGTCGGTTTTAGTTCAAAATAAAATTTTTGTTTTTAATTTCTTTTTAAACATTGTTAATTCACCTATTTAATATTATAAATTATTAATTTAATAATTATAATTAAAATTATGTAATATAAACAAAATGAATTCACATTGTTGTTCTGCCAGGCTCTCTTTTAAGACAATTTCTATTATTTTTTTAATTTTTTTTTAAATTCATAAAAAAGAAAAAAAATGACTATGAAATTCCTGCCAATATCACATAAAAAATTGACTTTGTGTTGTAAATTGTCCTCATGGTGAGGCAGTTAAATTACAACAATTTGTTTTTATAATAGTTTTAATTCATAACATCATTTTTCAGTTTCATTTATTGAAAATATTTATTTTTGTTTATGTAGCATACTAAATAAACAAAAATAAATCTTCTTTATAATAACTGAGACTTAAAAAAAGTAAAAATTCTTCATTTTATTAAATTTGTTTCTATGAAATTCATGTATTTCTTAATTTCTCATCTTTAGAAACTTAAAAAAATAAAAACTTTTTACTTGAAGTTTCCTGAAAAAAAACTTTTTCACACAAAAGTTTTTATTAAAAAACCTAAAATTTAATTTCCATCAAAAATTTTATTTAATTTTAATTTACTAATGTTTTTCTTCAGCATAATTTAACTTTCATGCTTTATTTTGACATTTAAAATATTTTGAAATTTTTTTTCATTTATTTCTCCTCAGAGGCAAATGAGATGTAAGTTTTATAAGTAGAAGTGTATAAAAAAAAGAGTATTTTTATCCCATTTTTATCTGTCAGGATTAAGCTATAGGTTTTCCCACTTTTAGCATGATTTGTTTTAATATTTAAAAAAAACTAGTAAAATTTCATCTAATAATCTAATAAATAACTGAAAAATAAAACCCATGCAAAAATGCACATTTACAAGTATTCTCATCCTTATGAAGATTTTAATCTTATTTTTATTTTAATGCTTTGTAACTGTTGAATCTCATATCTTATAAAATGATCAAGTTGCATATCAGCATTATTTAGTTTTCAATTTTCTAATATTTCTTAAAATCTATTGTAAAGTTTGCTAAAATTACTTACATGTCTTTAAAAAAACATCAAGGGATATGTTTTTACTGTGTTGTTGCATTTTTACTCCTGTCCTTTTAACAAAAATATAACACTTTTTGATTATTTTTAGAAATTATTAAATTTTTTAGTTGTGAGAAATCTATTTTACATAGTAAAACCTATTAGTGATTAAATCTTTTAGATAAAATTGAAGACCCTTTATTATTTATTTATTAAACAGCTGTGATAATTCATATTTAATTCTTATTAAACTTCTGTAAGCAAATTTAAAACTTGCATTCATTTTTTATTCACTGTCCTGCAGGATAGGTACTCCTTGTACTTTTTATCACAGTACATATGATGATGCCTTTCTACTTATAATATTGTGACAATAATACTCTTTCTTTCTTTCTTTCTTTATATATATATATATATATATATATATATATATATATAAGGGTGTGTCTTGTTCTTAAAGTGCATGCCAAAATTGAATTGTCACCCCTAAATTTGTTCCATTCATTGAAAAATGCTGCATATAAAATTTTATGGAAATTGCATAATATTTAGAGGGCACCTTTGCTTGTTAAAACTTAAAATATATAAGCTGGATAAAAAAATAGACCCTTTTTTATTTTACAATTAATAGCAAACCATTACTTAATGTTTACAAATTATACACATTAGAAAACTAGAAACATTTTTTATCTAACAGTGAAAAATTTAAATCTTAACCAATGTTTATTATTTTCAGACCCCAATTATGGCAAGTGGATCGAATGCCAAGTAGAAAATGTATTTTGGAAGTGTTTTTAAGATTTCTGATCATAACCAAAATAAAGCAATATGTCAACTGTGTGATATGCAAAAACTTCTTTCTTCACTGCAACAAATATGTTGAAAAACTTAAATACAAAGCATGGCACAGAAATCCAAAAGGAAAAAGAAGAAAGAAAAGATGGTTGTTCAACTATAATTAAATGGGAAAAAAATTGTCAGCCATATATATATATATATATATATATATATATAAATGCATGTTTCATTAAATAATATAGACAAGTTTTGTCTATTTATTTATTTTGTTAAGTAAGTTCCTTTTTTATGATAATGTGTTTAAGCTTATCAGACAATATGAAAGGAACTTACTGAAAATAAATAGACAAAACTTGTCTATATTATTTAATGAAACATGCATTAATGAAAATTGCTGCCTATATATATATATATATATATATATATATATTTATATATATATATATATATATGTTTATAAAATAAAATACGACATATCTGGCTGATTTACAGGCAAATAAACTAACATACTTAAGATATTGAGGCGGATGTGAACCGGACAAGCCCCCGTCATAAAATGACCATTATCGTTGTCTACGCATAAGCCCGATGCATGAGTTCGGTCAAAAAATAAAAAATATTTTAAAGTGTTTCTATTTTTCGACCAATAAAAATGCTTCCTTCCTAATTATACTCACGTCGTTTTTCGAGCCAGTTAAGCCATAAAAAAACACCATAAAAGGGGTCACACGGGGAAGTACAACAGCAGTCAACAGGAGGCCATGGAAGAGACCTGTCACGGTCGGTCTGAGCAGCCAGCAGCAGTCAACAGCAGTAGCACCACGCCAATCAGCGAGAACTACTATGAGAGATCAACCCAGATTGGCAGCCGGCTCATGAACTATACCACAAGGTAGCTGTCCCAAACCCACACGTTCCTATTGAAATAAATCACGTAAATCTATTTCTGCTGTTGTCGTATTTCTTTCTTGCAACCATAAGCTTGTCTATAACATATATAATGCTACTTGAAAATTTGTGACATGGCCTTTGTTATTGTGAAATAATTTAAAATAAGCCTATTAAATATACATTCAAACACCAATTTATAAAGTAAACTTTCCAAATAATGAATACAAACAAAAAATGGATGTCAACTGCAGTTGGGATTATCAAGTCAATGTGAACAAGCTGCATAGTATGTACTTTGCTAAGACTATGTACAGTTTTGAATGCAGAGTTTCCCTTCTTCTAGATTGATTGTAACCCAAGGCTATAGAACCCAAATTGTCCTACTATTTACCCATAGCTTGGGGGAGAAGTGTAGGATTTATACTTTCCCCAAGGTTATTAAGCATATAAATGAATGTAATGAACTCAACTGGAATCCAAACTCAGTTCTCTGATTTCTCAATCAGCTGCAATTCATTATTCCATTGTGAAAATCCGTTCAAAAATATGTAACCCAGCCAAACAGGCACACACACTCTGTATTGGTGACGTCCAGTCAGTAATTAAATTCAGCTGAAACACACTCAGGTTCACAGATCGACAATTACAGGAGGAAAGGAGATACCTGATGACATCAGGAAGAAGGCACTGACATTTCTCCAGTCTGTAGAAAGCAACAAAACCATGTCAAAAAGATTGTTACACTATCCATCCACTTTAAAACAAAATAATTTACAAATGGGAGATATTCAACATGACTGCAATTCTGACTTGAAATGGATGCTGTCAAAACTATCACCAAGAAACATTAGAAAAATAATAAATCAGGTAAAGACCAACCTATAGATCACCTTGAGAAGTGCAGGCTTCTCTGGTAGCATCTGGAGTAAATGTACACGTATCTACAATCAGATGAAAATTGAATATTCATGGCATTCATTGGAGGTTTGCTAAAAGGAAGCCTCTGCTTTCAATGAAGTACAAAGCTGCCTGTTTAAACTATGTTGGTGGAAGTGTTAAGACCTATAGCTGCTTTTTCTGTTTCTGGAACTGAATGACACTGTATTATCTAAGGAAACATGAATTATTAGTCCTATCAAGAAACTGGATCAAATCTCCTGCCATCAATGAGGGAGTTGGCTATCTATCTTCCAACCAACTGGCACTTGATCTGGAAAGTTTTCTTTTCTTTATTGATTTACTCTTTCCTTTTTCCTACTCGTGGCTAGTTGCTTTGAAGTTATCACATCTCAATTTTATTGCTCTGTCTTGTTGGCCTCATCTGGGGGATTATTTGTGTTGCACATATATGAATGGATATTGAAAAGTTGTTAGCTGAAGCAAGAAGGGATTTAAAATACAAAACAAACAAATTCTGATGTTTGGCTATTTGGTTAGATTTTTTGAAGTTGGTTAGGCTGAGAATTTTTCAACACTCCCTTTGTTTTAGAGAATGAACTGATAACTCTCAGTATACAAAGAACTAATACACCTCTATTAAATGGACTGTTCCAGTAAGAGTATAAGCACCTATGGTGTTGGTCTCAGGGTGGGGGGAAGGAGGGGGAGCTAGCTTTCCAGCAAACATCAATGTGTCAAACTCTCTGCCTTTGGAGAGGAACCCAAATGAGAATATGCTGAAGGACAGAGTCTCATCTGGGGAGGTAGACAAACCTGACCTTATGTATGCAGAGTCTATGGAGAATTTTTGCCTGAGCCTATGGGCTCAGATTGCCCTACATAAAAATTGGCCTTGTGCTACATCCTGCCTCATGGGCAGGTCGGGTAAATACCGGCTTGCTTTCAGTTTCAGACAAACTTGTAAGTATCTATTGTTCTTGTTTAAAATAAACTCTTATACTTTGTAAGTTGCTGTTCTAGTTATTATTTCTATAACCACCCTGGAGAACATTACAAAACCCTTGTACACTGATAATGCATATTATATATTATTGTTATCGACATTTCTTTTTAAGGAAAAAAGTCAATTTTTATCACCTGTGATTTAGGAATATAACTCACACCCTATCATCTCAGCTTTCTGTTCCTTAAAATTCTATATTTAAAACCTAGCCAACTCCAAGCAACCCCCACTCATTTTCAGCTAACTTTTTCTTTATTATCCTCCAGGGCATGGGGGGCTATTTAGCTTGAGTGACATTGTAATCATAGTTTGGAATGTCAAATATTCCAGTAGGCTAGCATTGACCTTGAACTGGTATCCAACTGATTAATACATTGTTCTCAAAGCTTTTCTTGTTATTACCCACATCTTGCTTAGAAGCTAGTTGTATGAAAAGATTAAAAAAAATTAGGGGAGACTATTGGGGAAGTACATGTGTGTGTGATGAATTGGGGGCGCAGGAAAGGTTGGCAATGATACCAGATCTGATGTTCACAAGCATTTCTTGTGAAAAACTAGCCCTTTTTTAAAAAAAAAAAAACAAAAAAAACACAAATCTTATCTAGGGTTTCTTTCACACCTATTTGGTGGCATACAAAATTTGTTTCCATTTATCCCAGGCTCTTCATTTTTTTCTCTCCTTCTCCTTAATGATGAATCTCTACTCTAGTTTGTCTTTCAGATCTACCCCACTCCAAAAAAGAAAAAAAACATACAAAGTAAACAATATTTATGAAATCAAGGATAAGGGATATGATAAGGATTATGTTGGCACCTTCCATACTCTGGAAATAATGTAGCCAGTATCATCTAATTCTATGATTTCATTTTCTCAATTATATAACCAGTACCAAAATAATTGTGGCCTAATTTCTTGTAAATAAGTTTTGGCTGTGACCTCAATGATTATTATTATTATTATATAGGAATAAAGTGTTGCTGCCGACAGCTAAGTTTGAATATAGATTGCCAGTGAGCAAATACAGATGATCCCATTATTGAATTAAGAGATGGGAGGTAACGAAAATGACACTGCCTCAGAGACAACAGCAACTTTAGGAACAAAATGCCTATGGGACCCGATTACACAAGACACTGTGTCTTGCAAACTGCTGACTGCTGGTTTTCCCTATGCTTTTATTGGCATGAGACATCTCACAAAACCTGAATCTTGGCCAGTTGCAGAGAGGCCCATATCTAGATATGCTAATTGGTTCGGCTGCTAATGAGAAAAACCTGAATGTAACTGGTGTTAACAAACATATCTGCATGTGATCTGAGGCTCTTCTCTTGTGTTTGTGCTGATGTGTGTTCACCACAGTATCAAAAATGAATGTTTGATGCAGAACATTTTTTTTTTTTATAGATGGTAACTTTTTTAATGGTTTTTTAAGACATAGGTGATCATGGCTCTCCACAGTTTACATTTTCTTAATTACTGTGAGTTGCCATTTTTTAAGGGTTTTGTTGATTTTGACAACTTAAAATTTGATACTGAAGAAAATATGAAGATAAACATTGGTCATTTTTTAATACAAATAAATAATTTTTGGTTTCATTCAGTGTGCGAAAATGGAAATAACACTGACATTTCATTTTAACAGAATTATTTACCTCCAGATGGCTTCAGAATTTCTTGTACCTTTTCTGGACAGTCTCCTTCTTTAAGTTGGTGAATGCTGCCGTAATCCTTCGATTCATCTTTGATCTTACAAGGAGTTGGTCTCTCACTCAGCTACACCACAAATGATAAAGAGGCTGCGATATGGGGAGTTAGGTGGCCAGATATAAGGGTTCATGTGGTCATAAAAATTGTCTGACAATGATGACTGCATTCTCCTGCTTGTGCGGCATGGTGCAGAGTCCTGTTGCTAGACATGGGGTATTCCTGCAGCCGCCCTCTTGACCCAGGGCAGCACTACCTCCTCAAAGAACTTGATGTAGACATTCATGGTGAGTCTGAGACTTTATGGGAAGATGAATGGAGGCATAATATTGCCATCACTAGCGATCACTCCAAACACTTTTGTAATCACAATTAGACTCATCCAACTCTTTTTGAATCTTCTGCACTGTTTTCAGATTGACAACCAAACACACTGAAATGTTCATATTGGAGCTTCCTGCATGAATGTTAAGCAGTAGAGCATACTGTTTTCAAATTTTTGGTAGAGTGAATTATATCATGTTGCTCTTTTTCTCACTGACAGTGCCCAACTGACCCTACTATAATGTGCAGTTGACAAAATCATAAACAAACAATGTGCATGTTTGAAATTAAAAATATAAAATGATGAAAATTTACCAATCATGCCTTGTACATTTGTTCCAAATAGTTTAAATGCTTTCGACATATAAAAATGTTTTTTTGGATGTTTTATGAAGTTTTTAACTGAATGAAGAAACTAAATAAAATATGGATTTCATTTGATCATTTTAACTTTATATACATCAAGTCAGTGAAAATACATCACGATTTATCCATGTTCTATGATGGGAAATTGAGACCTGTGTACTGATGCTATCTATCCTGAATCCATTATAAAAATTCATAATGTAGAAGTAATAAATTCCAAGCACTTCAAATACCTCAGGGTAAGGGTCAGTTATAACAAATTCAGTGTAGCCGATAAGTAAATTAGACCTACTATAAATTGCATTAGGGGTGGGGGTTAATACTGTAACATGCTACAAAACCAAAATACTAACCTGAAAACTGAGGTCATCTTCTTAAATAGCCTTGTTAGATCGAGACTCTCATGTGAATGTCATACATATCATGCAATTCCTAAACTATCATCTTTATCCTGTAATTTTCTCATATCAGTGATTAAAAGTGGCTTTGAGTGGATGAATTCTATAAAACTTTAAGAAAAACTGTCCTTCATCAGACCTTCTTCTATAGACTAGGTTCCACTGTTTTACTGTTGAAATAACTACTTCTATTCTAACAATTTCTTTTCTTGCACTTCCCATCTGTGGAACTACCTTCGGATTTCTTGTATCCCTGTTAACTATAATCTCCAAAAATTTCAATGCAACATCAATTGTCATCTTCTGTCTTCTTGAACGCAGTATATTTTTTGTCTTTTCGTCTATCCTCTCCATTTTCAGTCTCCATATTCTTTTTCACTTTCACTCCCCGTAAGCCCCCTCCCCCCATGTTCTGTTGGCATTACTGCCTTATTGGGGGTGAAATGATTAACAAAAAAAATTTCAGCCAACAGTAATATTAAATGTTCAGTCAATAAATGCTGAACATTTTTTGTATCGAAATGGCTAATTTTATAATTAACAGTGAAGAAATGGAAAAAATCAACACTAATAGAAGTTGAGAAATTCCACTGGGGAAGTTCTTTTTCAATATTGGGAGGGTGTAATACCCACTCTTGATGTTACAATATGTGTTGAGCTTATATTATCTATTGTGATGAAAAAAAAGCCCAAATTCTCATTTCCAATTTCTGCAACATTGTCCAGAGGAAAATAAGGAATTTCTATAAAACTAGGTCAGGGAATAAACTGTTTTTCAGAAAGAGGAGAACACAGAAAAAAAAAATTTGGCAAATATGGATAAACGTGCCCACAATAAGTGTCAAAAGGGGTTGATCTTTCCCAATACACTGATTCTTTTTGTTTCAAAAGTACTGATTAAAATTGTAATAAAATTTAAACATGAAAGTGAATTTATACATTTTCTTTGTTCTTGAGTATTTACAACAAAAATAATAAACACTATTTATTTATTAGATTGTTTATTTATACTATTTATCACTGGAGAGATGTACATGTAATAAAACAGTCAAAACTGGTGGTGTGAGGAGGGGGGCTGAACAATGATGGTTTGTGGTCTGTTTGACTCTACTTCACTATTTAGTAATCTTTAATAATTTTCTTTTCTCAAGGTTATCAAAAACTTTGTTGGTCTTTAAATACTAATTTCTGCAAAAGAAATCTAAGTAAGGTAATTATGCATTATCACTAATTTTCTTTACAAAAATGATGTTAAACTGAGACAGATTGCAAGAGGACTGAAACCATATATATATTTTTTTAATCATTTCATCCCAAGCAAGGCAATAAGGCCACTAAAACCTTAAATATGAAAATCCCATATAGGTATTTATTGGGGTTCCCATATTGCAGCTGGATGTGACACAAGATTGAGGTTTAAAGTTGGTTTAACAGCAATACAGCATAAAAATTACCTTTTAGGGAAGCCTCAGGTGCTAGGCAATAAGCCCAACCCTCTCCTGAAGGAAAGGTATTGCCTCGGGGGAAGGCCTGCTGAGGTTTGGGCTTAAATATTAAAAGAATATAAGAAGATTCCAGCCAAAGGATAAAATTCCATATCCAGATCTGAAACCGACAGTCAATAAATTTACTAGGGAGCTTGTTGGAAGTCCTCCTCTGTCTTCCCGGTCTTTAAGAACTCTGGAGACGCTCCCTCTAACCTATCTAACTACCATCCCATCAGACTCCTACCACTCTATGGCAAAGTCTTTGAGGCTTTAAACAATGCTGAAGTAGTTAAGTATCTCACCTTTCATGATCTGCTCTTTCACAAGCAGTATAGTTTCCACTTTGCCCAGTCTACTGCTGATGTGCTTATGATCATAACTGAATATGTATACTAAGCTCTTGATGAGAATGGCAAAGCTCAAAGTGTTGCTCTAGATATATCAAGGGCTTTTGACAAGCTTCGGCATGCTGGCCTTCTATGTAAGCTTCAGGGATATGGTATTACAGGATGATTATTTGATTTAGTCCAATCATTCCTGTCTAACTATGAAATGAAAGTTGTCCTAAATGGGTTCTCTTCCAATTCCTTTCAAACAAATACTGGTGTTCCTCAAAGCTCTATCCTTGGTCCCACACTGTTTCTGATCTTCATCAATAATCTTCCTGACGTCATCAGTTCTTAAGTAGGGCACCTATGCAGATGACACTACTATTTACTCCTGTCTCAATAGTAAATCTGGTATTGTTGACAAAGTTAACCTGGCCATTGGTCTCAAAAACAACCTCCAATCTGTGGTTGACTGAGGCAGAAAATGGCTTGTGAATTTTAATGCATCCAAAATGAAACTGCTCTCATTTACTCCCCATAGAGAAACTTCCCTGCCTCCTATCAGCATGGATGATGCTCAACTCCACCAGAGTGCCTCCCTGTACCTTCTTGGTCTCACGTTTTCCACTGACCTGAAGTGGAACAACTACATTGAATCAATAGTTCCATCTGCTTACAAGGAAAGGTTTTTCTCATCTGAGTCCATCCACCACATCTACAAATCTGCCATTCATCCATGCATGGAATATTGTTACCATATATGATCTGATGGCCCCGCTGTTCATCTTGAGGTTCTTGACAAAATCCAAAGAAAAATATGCAATGTGATTGATCCTGACTTGGGGTCTCAACTCCAGTCGCTTTCTCGCCGACATAATGTGGCTTCCCTCTGTCTTTTTTATAAATATTTTCATCGCAACTGCTCTGACGAGTTATTTCCACTGATGCCTCAACTGCATGAATTTAAGTGTGCTACTAGGTTGGCAGCTTGGTCCCACTCTTTTAATGTCGAAACAGCTAAATGTAACTACCTCTTCTACTCCAACAGCTTCTTCTCTCACACCTCCCAACGGTAGAACTCCCTTCCTCTTACTTGCTTCCCTGATAACTATAATCTTCAAAAATTTAAATGTAATGTCAATTGACATCTTCTCTTGCTTTTTTTTATCTTCCTCCACTGATCTTTTTATCCTTTCCTCAATCCCCTCTATACCCAGTCTTTTCCCTTACTTACACTCTCTGTAGCCCTTTGTGTACAAGAAACACTTCTGCCTTGCTAGGGATGAATTGCTTACAAAAAATAAAAATAAAAAAAAGAGTGGCAGATGCTATGGAACTCCTGCTCAAACAATAAACTGTACAAAATTAAACCAACTATAGGAGAATGGCATCAGAAATACCAAACTAGAAGAGAAGAAATGATTATGTCTAGGTTCCATATTGGACATACTACCATAACGCATTCATATATTCTAAAAAAGGAAGAACCTCTGGTATATGTGGTATGTTAAGAGCAATTCACCATAAAACACATACTGACAATCTGCAGCAATTTTAATTCAATCCGATTAAAATACTACTAGTCAATAAACTTAAAAGAACATTTCCTAAATACTAAACCATTTTATAAATTCCAGTTTCTCAAAAATATACCTTAAAAAATATAATCATAAATAACGTCAGTTTTATTTGTTAAAAAATTGACTGTTTAAATAAGTTTGTTTTTATTTAGGAAAAACATTAAGTTTGGGCATTAAATCACCCAATGGGTTGATAAACTGTAAAATAAAACAAATAATGCCACTAAGACACAAGAGGCTACTGAGTCTTGGAGCGTATATGAAAAAAGGAAAAACACCATTATGGAGAGAGGACAATAAAAGAACAGAAATTAAAACAGAAGATAATGTTTGATATTCCATTTAAATTTTTGAAGATCAAATTTGATTGAAAAGCAAGTAGCCAGAAGAGAGTTCCACAAGCAAGAAGTGTGATAGAAAAAACAGCATAGAAGTTATGGTTGCATCTAGCCATTTTTGCCAAGTTTGCTTGTTGAAGGATTTGCACTCTCTTGATGTGGATACATGTGTGTTACAAGAGGCTTACCTTATGTTATATCTCGTACAAGATATAATAAACAAAGTAAACCCGAGTGTGGTTTTCAATAATAATTTTATAATCGGATGTAGGTATGTCAAAATACAGAGACAGAGTCAGGAGTAAGCTAACCGCAATGGTGTTAGTAAACGAAGACCGTTTCTTCTTCCTGTTGCCTGACCGTCCATTACCGTGAATGGGGAATGGGGTTGGGTTATATCATCACAACACCTCCCCCGAAGCTGAAATTCTCCCTTTTGAAAATTTCTGCTTCTAATGTAAATCTTCTTTTGGATCCGGACTAAAACGCTCCACTGGTTTTCTTTCCCGTGTGCTCCTTCTTTTAGTCATCACAATTTGATCCTTTTTTGGCGAAGATAATTTCGCTTTTCAGCCCGTAAGGCTGGTCCATGCGATACAGGTTCAAATACACTATTGGGTAGTGTCATGTTAAAAGCATCGCATAACACTTCCATCGAATTTCTTCTTCGCTTTTTTCACTTTCTTCACAATATCGTGGTCTAATCTGATTGATGTGTCTTTTACACGTAAATTTTTTTACTTTTAATCGTGTAGACCACTTTACCAATCCTTTTCTGGATTATGCCATCCATCCAATAGCTTTTTCCACTTTTAAAATTAAAAAAAAAAAACTTTGTCTCCTGACGTGTATTTTTTTATGTTGGCTTTTCCTCTTTTTGTTTTGATAGGGTAACAATCTATCGAAAATTGATCTAATTTTCCTTGCGAACATAATTTCCGCCGGTGACATTTTCGCATCGTTGTTCTCATTAGGAGTTACCCTATAGATTGCTAAAAACTTTTTGAATAGTTCTTTCTTCAGTGTCCATACCTTTATTTTTACGTAAAAGCACGTTTAAAAGTGTCAACAAATTTCTCGGCTTGACCGTTCGACCTGGGATGACACACTGGTGTAGTTATGTGTTCAATGTCTAAGGCAGTACAGAAATCCTTAAATTCCATACTTGTGAGCGCCGTACCATTGTCGCTAACCAATGTTCTGGGAACCCTGAAATGACTGAAAATTTCATCCAATGCACTGATGGTGTTCCTAGATGTAGGATGCTTGCACTTGACTACCTCAGGCCATTTCGATAAAGAGTCCACCAATATCAAATAATAGTGCCCATTAATTGGTCCAGCATAGTCTATATGTAGACATGCCCACGGCAAATCCGTCTGTATGTAGAGATTGAGGTATAACAATTCTATCTGCGTACATCAATGTGTTGTCGCAAATTGAAAAAGGTGAAATCTGAGTTCTCTTTTTCTGTCTTTTGTTCCATCTCATCTGGTTCCTTAATTTCACAATATAGTGATCTTTTTCCGCTTCTTTTTTTATTTGGTCCAACGTTACCGGCAATTCCCTGATTGTATTCAACAAGAGACCTGATATTTCTTTTTCCTCAGTTAATGCTGCTATAACCGTCTCTTCTAACATTTCTTCATTTTTTGGAATCAGCCTTGACAATCCATCCGCATGCCCATGTTCTTTAGATTTGACGTATTCCATCCTAAAATGGTAATTAAGCAGGGTTACACCCCATCACCGTAAGCGATTAGCTGTATGCGTAGGAATGCCTTTTTTACCTCCAAATATTGTAAGTAATGGTTTATGGTCCGTTTGAAGTACAAATGATCTACCATGTAAAAAACGATGGTATTTTTTAACCCCGAACACAATCGACAAAGCCTCTTTCTCGATCTGGCTATAATTTTTTTTCAGCGGAAGAAGAGTCCTCGGCGTGTCTTGTGATCGGTTTAATAGTGCCATCTTCATATTTGTGTAGCAGTGCAGCACCCTCCGCATTACAAACTTCGTCAGTTGCCAGAATGATCTCTTTCTCAGGATCATAATGTGCTAAGGCGAGATCTGAGAGTAGGCATTTTTTTATTTTCTGAAAAGCCGTCTCGCAATCTTTTGACCAAAACCAATTCTTGTCTTTTTTAACAATTCGTTGAGGGGGGGCTCTTAAATCATACATTTTAGGTATGTAGATTGCATAATATTGTGCCAACCCCAGAAACGATCGTAGTTTCGCAACTGTGTCGGGTACAGGCATGTTCTTAATTGCATCGGCTCTCTGTGGGTCCGGTTTCCTGCCTTCACTGTCTATCACCTGTCCGAGGTATGTAATTCTTTCCATGAAGAATTTACACTTCTCGTGGTTTAATTTAAAACCAAAATCTTCTAGTCTTTTGAATATTGCTCTGATGTGCGTTTTATGTTCTTGAACATCCTTACTTTTGACTAGAATGTCATCTAAATAGGCGGTACCAAACTCAAGGCCTGCCAGCATAGTGTCCATCACCTGTTGAAACAAAGCTGGGGCGACCTTTAAGCCGAAAGGAAGCCTATTTAGCTTATAAATACCTTTATGTGTATTTATACACAAATATTTCGAGCATTCGTCACTCACTTTAATCTGCAAGTATGCGTCAGACAGGTCGATTTTTGAAAAAATCTTCCCACCATTCAATTTTGAAAAAATATCTTCTGGTGAAGGTAGTGGATAACTGTGATTTTTAAGGCAATCATTTAATCCTGTTGAAAAATCTGCGCACACTCTTATTTTTCCGTTTTTCTTCTTAACATAAACTGTGGGCAAGGCCCAATCCGAATGGTCAACCTTAGATATCACTCCCATTTTTTCAAGTCTTTCCAATTCCTTATTAATTGTGTCTAAGGAGGAAAAAGGAACGTTTCTCTTAGGTTTGAAAATTGGTTTCACATTTTCCTTGAGTTCAAATTTGACTTCCGTCTTAGTACATAAACCCAAACCCTCAGAAAAAACTCTGGGATATTCTTCTTTTAATTCATTATTAATTTTTAATATTTTTTTGTTTTTCTGCACTGTTTATTACGTTGCAAAATGAGTTAATCGGGAGTTCAAACAAATCAAAAAGTACTATCCAGTCTATTCCAAAAAGACATGAATTAATCCCTTGGATCACATACACTTTCGTTTTTGCAGTCTTGCCACATAACGAAATATCGCACTTTAATTCTCCCATAAAGTTTAATTTCTTTCCTGAAACCCCTCTAGCGGTTTTTTTGGTTTCAGATAATTTAGGTCTTCCAATATTTTTTCCATGTTTGTTCATCAATGATGCTTATGGCTGAACCAGAATCCAATAGGAAAGTAATTGTATGATTATTTATACGTACATCTACGTACTTTCTATTTTTACCTTTCTGTATTTCTTTTTCTGATAATACCAGGCTTACATCTTGTAATTTTCTTTTGTGGCAAACCGAATATTTATGCCCTTTATTTCTGCACGATTGGCAGAATTTATTTTTGTACCAACACACGTCTTTGGTATGATTTTTTTTTCCCACACGTCTCACATTTTTCTATCTTTTTGGCTTTTGGAGTTTTTCGAATTTTTACGTGTCGAACATTAGCAACACTTTTCTCCTCAATTTGTATATTATCCCTTTTTACGTTTATGAGACGTTGGCATTCTTGGTCACCCTTTGTAATGTTATTTTCGAGTCTTGCTCGACCATTATTAATATTCTCGACCCTAATTTCTTTATATTTAGGATCAGTTAGTCCTTGAAGAAAAATTAGGCACTTGAATACATCTTTGGGAATTTCTTCTAACTTGAATTGTTCAACCAGAGAGTTCACTGTTCCCGCGTATGTCAGAAAATCCTCGTTATCTGCTTTAACGATGTTTAGGCATCTGTATCACATGTGGAACAGACTATTCCTTTCGTCAAATATTTTTGACAGAATACTTATAGTTTCTTCAAATGAAACTTCTTCTTGGTTTCATGGGCAATATCAAGTTTGAGTACTTCCTATTCTCGTTTGTCCCTAGTTTCTGGACTAATAATGTTACTCGTTCCTCATCCGACCAATGTTGACATCTCTTGGTAAATATAGTTTCGAAATGTTTAAAGTACGCTGGAAATGTAATACCCGAATCAGGATCATAAATAAATTCGGATAATGAATTTGCTATTCCTTCGGCAGAAAAAACAGTATTTTTTCTTTCTCCAGTTGCCTGTTTCAGAATTTTTTCGAGACATTTTTGCTGTTGCAATATTTGTTGTTGTAAGTCTTGTTGCTGTTTTTGTTGCTGTTGTTGTAACTCTTGATGTTGTTGTTGTTGCTGTTGCAAGCTTGTACACAGCATTTTAGTCATTTCGACTAATTGCTCCATCCTGACTTTATTTAGAATTCGGCAAAAGAAAATTTTTTTTTTTTTTTTTTTTTTAGACAGTTAACAGACAATTTACAGCTGTAATATTTTTACAACCCGTAATTTTTACTTGAATAATCAATTATTAGACCGGCTCGTATTTGAGTCGCGGTTCAATATATATTTTTCAAATCACAATTTAACAGTAAAATTTTCTTACTTTTCAAAAAGTTTCCTTTTGACTTGTGACTCCACTTTCGAAATCCGTTCAGCGTAATATATATATATTTTTTTTTGTTTCAAGTAAGTACGTTGCACAATCCTTCGTCGCTGTTATATCTCGTACAAGATATAATAAACAAAGTAAACCCGAGTGTGGTTTTCAATAATAATTTTATAATCGGATGTAGGTATGTCAAAATACAGAGACAGAGTCAGGAGTAAGCTAACCGCAATGGTGTTAGTAAACGAAGACCTTTTCTTCTTCCTGTTGCCTGTGGTCGTACTTTATCGGCCACCAGACTGTCCATTATCGTGAGTGGGGAAGTTGGGTTATCTCATCACAACACCTTATTTCAGAGACATGTTATTCTTATATAAGCAATTTTTAGAAGATGGAAAATTATCTATGTTGTGAAGTGTCCACATTTCTCAAATACTTTTTAAATGTCAAAGTTAATGTTGTCTATGCAGACCCTGGGGTGGGGGTCAATCAGTTTAATTGCTCTTTGTGGCTAACTTGTAATCATAGACATTCATATGCCCAATAATCTAATAAATAAGAAGTTTTTCTTGTGACAGTTATTTTGGGTATATATCAATTAATTTTAATGGATGGCTGGAATAACTAATATTAACTGACCAGGTGCTTTAGAACAGACTAAAATCCAGATTGATGCTGACTACATAGTTTGACAGAATGGATTTTGATTGGTTTAAAGTACCCCCCCCCCCAATCCAAAAATGTTGTAGCTTTGAGTCAGGGGCAAGTTATTTGAACTTTAACCAAATATCAACAATAAGAGGAAAGATTAAAGCAAATGGCCACAGTAAACTGGTTTGTATTAGTAACTGCAATTTTTGGAATCAATCTTTATTTACTGATTCAAAAACATTAAATAGATGTCATATTATGAATATGCAACATGATCAGTCTTGTCTTGGTGTTTCACAATTTTGACAGGTTTTCAGTGTGAACTAAGACAGTTTGGGATACCTAATATAACATGATACGATTTAATGTTTACAATAATAAGGAGATTGGAATCTTGTGGTTGGAGATCTGAAGGAAAAAACCAATAAATAAAAAAAAATGACTTATTGCTGGTACAAAAGACTTTGCATGCATTGAAGGTAAAGTAATCCAGAGAAAAAAAGTAATGGCCACTCATAAGGCCAATATTTAAGAATGTTATACTCTTTCAAATACAAGATTTTACAGGCAACATGGAAATTTCCAACTGACTGACTGACTGACTGTCAGAATATAAAAATTGCATTACTGATGGGGTTGGGGATAGTTGTAGATCTTAAGATCATCATATAGTCATATAGTCGAGTGAGGGTTTTCCATGGTGGATAAATTGTAAGAGTGCAAGAGATAGAGTAGAGAACAAGAAGACAAAAGAAGAAGAAGAGATTTATTGTTGCCAAAGCAAATGTCAAAGGATCAATGAGAAAGACAGTGAAATTGTTTCCCTCACAAGTGAACACAAAATACACCTTTGATTTTTCATTCCAAACTTCTATCCATTGCCTCACCTGCACATCCATTATTTGAAAGGCAAGCTCTTTGGAAGAGTTGAGTCTGGTTCTCTGAACAAACTTTACCATTTTTATGAATGTAGATAAGAGTTTATTAACTGTTTTCGCTGATTTCTTATTTTTGACAGGTGAGGAGCCTTAAGGGGACATCAAAGAAATCTGATGTGAAAGGGATGTTAAAAGAGACTTTATTTCATGAATCTTGATGTTTCAGTGGTCATTTTGTTATATTTATAGTTGTCAGCCATATATTGGGAGGCATCTGTTTATCTTGAAAGATAATGTTAGTCAAAATTCAATCCTTTGGTGGGAAATCTGGAGCTGCATTCTGGATTTTATGTCTGGATTTACTTTCATAGCCTTTGTTTGGATATGGTCGCAAGGCAGCAGAGGTTTTCCTTCCTCGAGATTGACTTCATTACTGGAATGATGAGATCCATCTATCTGAAGCAGCTGGTTATGAGGTGTTAGTGGTTCGTCTTCTCCCCTTCTCTGGTTTGGAGCTGAACTTAGTTGTCAGAGGTTATCAGTACACTCACTTTAAAGTGTCTATACAATAACTAACTTACTCAGAACTGTATTTATTGATGGATAAGATTGAAACAAAAGAATTAAGCTATCATAGATAAGTTTAGACCTGAGTTTCCCAAAAGTGGCCAGTACCAGCAGGGTGTTAAGAAAAAGGAGTTAGCTAAAAAAAAGTATATTGCAGGGGGTGGCATTAGAACTAAGTAACAATTTTGTTTTTCTTTTTTAGACAAAATCTGAGTTACTTCTACTTAAGGAATACATATGGTTAATGAACACTTATGTCTAAAATTTTCCCTTAAGGAACACTTACTATTAATGAACACTTACTATTAATGAACACTTATGCCAAGAAACACTTTTAAGGAAAGCTTATGCTTTAGAAAGAATAGAATTCTTTTGAGCTATACACAAAAGTACAGTTTCATTATATTTTGTTGTCTGAAGTTATTCTGAACATTTGTTTGTATTTTGGTGATGTTAGTTTCCAAATGGCAGCTAGATCAGACAGCTGATGTTTACAGGGGCCAGTGTTCTAGGTTTGTAGTTACAGCAATATAGTCACTAGTGTTTACCTGGCACATTTTATCTAATAGCATCTAAAAAAAGACCAAATGCATATGTGTGTTTACAGGGTAAGATTAGAAATTGTTTTGAATTTGTAGCATATGTAATACCAAGAAAGGATAGTTTTCCTATGGGTGCTAGGAATATGGTCTGCTAGCCAAGGCGATGGCAAAAAAAAAAAAAAAACTTTTGGAAACACTACATTAGATCAATAATTCTGCTAAATAGGTTTTTGAAAATTTTACCAAAGTATTGTTAAAACATTTGAAATGACATGATATATCAGATGAAATAAACTGTAGTTGGTTTGTCTGTTGATAGAAAAAAATTGCTTGCTTGATTTTGATGATATGTCAACACTTGCATTTACCCAAGCCACTGAGACAGAATGGGACACAAGTTCAGGTTTTATGCGGGGAACCTAAGCACATGCACCCAGATCAAATACAAAAATTCCACAGTCCCCACAACCGTTGCTTGCACTGGCCTCAGTAGCGACTACTGATTCCTCCTCTCTAATGCAATGTGGTGAGAGGGTGTTATACTGGAACATACCTATTCTATTGTTAATAGACTCTCCCACACATAATAAGTAGTAGCAGTTGCCAGGGAGCTCAGAGTGAGTTGGTGAGTCAGTCGATGTCGGATATTAAAGTATCAACCATCCCAACTAGATTGCTGCGTCATTAACTATTATTTCAAGTTCCTAACGTTTTGTATGTCAAACCTATTTAGGACCGACAGTGAAATACAAGCCTCCACTGTGAAAACTACGGCAGAGGGAAGGTTCACTTTTTTAATTCCTCAGTTAATGATTGAATAAGCTCGTAGTGATTTCTCTGACAATGAAATATCTGTGGATATTCTCTTATCAATTGTTAAATATTTGAGCTTACCAACTTTAACAAAATATTGCAATAACAATCAAAAATATGAATGCTGGTGATTATTTTAAGAAGTGGCTACAAATGAAAAGATTTTAAATTTCAACTCCTCCTTTTCACTAAAACAGACATTAAACCTGTCTATCTTCCCTCCTTCCTTTCTTTCATTTTCTCATTGAAATCAAATAGTGTATGTCTTTTGTTTTTCTATGCAATCAAAACTGAATAGTCCATTATTTATGAGGTATTGGCAAGGACATTAAACATTTCTATCTTTCCTTCTTTCTAGCTAAATCCCTGTCTTATGAACATTTCTCTTAATAATAATTGAAAAATAATCCAGTAGACGTTATTTTATTTATGGCAATTGGATTTTTAGTAATTGCCTTAGTTGGTTTCTGTCAGTCACTATTGCTTCTCGGCCCTTTGGCTGGGGTCAAAGTGTAGTATCTGTTCTTATCAGCTTAATCTGATTCTCTCTTTCCATTTCTATCATCCTTTCTTTCTTTCATTTTCTCAAATTAAATAGTGTCTTTTCCCCTTTTTCCATGTAATCAAAACGGAATAGTCCATTATTCTGACAAGGTGTAATGGTTGTTTTAACTAACAAAGGGAGAGACAAGGACAATTAAAATAGGATGTTTCAGATTTCTCTAAGGACCAAGTTATGCTCAGATGTAAGAGAAGTAGATTGTAGCTGATCATATTTAAACCAGTTATGCTTACCCACCATCCCATTTTGGGGATAGTTGGAATTAATTGGTTATAGGCAGTGGTGGCATCCTGAATTTTCAGGAACTAAAAATGCAGGTAATATTTAGGAACCTATTCTGCTTATTTTCTTTTCAGTCTGAGAATGGAAACAAATCACTTCATAGTATTAAAAAGAATTAAACCATTTTGATAATTTAATAGAAAACATTTACTTATTAAATTTTGTTCTCATCATATTTCTGTTCAGAAGTATGATGCTTTTTGACTCTAGTGTCATCAGCTGTGTATGTTTTTAGCCACATTTGAACTAAATCACTGCAGCCCCAAAGATCCTAATGGAAGACCTATCAAATTTATGACTATAAGATTTGCCACATTCAAGACTATAACTTTTGTCAGAATAAATTATGCTCATCACAGAAAACCCTCTTTCAGCTTCCGCAGAACTTACAGCAATGAAATTATATTTTAAGGTCTTTGAATATTTTTTTGGGGGGTACAACATGCTTATGGTAATTTCTCATTACATTTTCAATGTAATCATGGAAATCATTATTATTGTGTTAGGGGGCATGTGTCTATTAGAATTTCACTAGGCACACAAGCATAGCTAACATTTTACTATATCAGCTATTAATATAGATTATTTTCAGATACTCCAATAACAGGTTTATTAAGCTTTTATGATTTTAAGAATTGGTTTGCACGAACAAGTAGGATGTCGCCACTGGTCATAGGTAAAAACCTATAATTAATACCAGATGTTTTTAGAAGCCTATAATTAATACAAGATTCTTATTTTAAATTTTATAATTAATAGCAGTTTTCATTGTAGGCATTAATGGGTGAATAATAAGTAGACAAATGTAGCGAAATTGTATTTGGGTAAAAATTCATTATTTCAGATTCATTTAATGGTTGTAGGAAAAATTAAGATATCAGGAATTTTGGTGATTTTCCTGAATTAGTTTAATTTATGATTGTTATGCAAAGATCTGAAATGTAATCAATCCTGACCTGGCATCTTGACTTCAGTGACTTTCTCACCAATGTGACGTGGCTTCCCTCTGTCTTTTCTATATATATTTTCATGACTACTGCTCTGACGAGCTGTTTTCCTTGGTGCTCGGACTGTGAGTTTAAGCATGCTACTAGATTGGCATCTAAGTCCCACCCTTTTACTTTTGAATTAGTAACTTCTACACCGACAGTTTCTTTTTTGCACTTCCTGCTTATGAAACTCCTTTTTGTTTACTTGCTTCCCTGATAACTACAATCTTCAAAAATTTAAATGCAATGTCAATCGCCATCTTCTATCTTCTTGAACTCTGTTCAGCTTTTAGCCTTTCCTCAGTATCCCCTATACCCAGTCTTTTCTCCCATCTTCACTCTCTGTAATTCCCTGAGTACTAGTGGCATTCCCACCTTGCTTGGGGTGAAATGATTAAAAAAAAATCACTAAGTTTAAATTTTTGTTTGAAGAGTTGAGCCAGTAATTATGTATCTGGACTTTCTTACAGGATGGCTCATTGTAATAAATAATTTAAGAAAATGTTTAGTTTGTCTTGTGTTAAAATATAGATAATGAAATAAACATGAGCATCCAGAATGTGAAGTTGGCAAGTTACACCCAATTTGCAAAAAGTCAGGCGAGTACCAACTGAAGAAATCACAAACATTTACATTTGGCTGTGGTATGTATAAAAAGCTGAGCACATGTTTCCTTAGAGCAAGATTTTGACATTTCAAAATGCAGAAGACACACCAGTGGAAGATGGGAAAGAAGATCTTTTGAAGTACTAAAGAAGAAAAAAAACAACAACAAAACTACAAATTTATGTCTAAATTTGTGTTAGATGAATTTTTTTAATCATTGTTTTGGGTTTGTCTGGAAAGAATTCCTTGTTTTTGTTTCTTCAACCAACAAAAATTGAGAAATTATTGGGAACCAAGAAAAATACTAAATACATTTATGTTCATTTAGACTCAATGATATATATATATATATATATATATATATATATATGTGTGTGTTTTTTTTATAAAAGTTTTTTTGGTCATTTAAAACCAGAGATTTGAAAATATCTCCCATTGTATTCATATTAAAAAGTTTCTTTTCAGTTCATTTTAAATGGGATAAAAAGAATGGATGTATATTTCATTTATTTCCCACTGACATATTTTCAATAAACTTGATTTTTCCCTCCTCCTAACCTTCTACCACACCTCATATTGTGCATGTATTCATTTATTTTAAAAAAATATATAGCATTTATAAACTTTTATTTTTTAAAAAATAAAGCGTTAGGAAATCAATTGATTGAAATTGACTGACCAATAGGTTAAAACCAAGGTATTGGAATCAGATGATTTCCTAATTTTTTTATATATATATATATATATATATATATATATATATATATATATATATATATATATATATATATATTTTCTGTTTATACATTATTTTTATAGATATAATTTGTTTAAATAAATGCTCTTTTTTAATTAAACAGTTTTAATTACATTTACCGGCTGGAATGTTTGATAAATTTTGTAGAAAATATATGCTTCTCTGACACAAACTGAACATGTAACCCTTAATCGGAAACATCATTTGATCAGATGTGCTGTTAACCATTCAGCTACAGAAGAGTCTCGTTAGCAAAGTCTGAATTTACTTAAATAAATTATACCTATAAAAAATAACTAAATAAATGGAATATAATATTAAAAATAATTGTCACAATAACTCAATTTCATAATATATATATATATATATAAAAACACTAGTATGAACACAAGAAAAACTAAATAAAAGCTTAATTGCAATACTTTTTTAGTCATCTTTAATGGAACTTGTATAAAAGAGGAATTGCTGCCCAAATATGCTATATATATATATATATATATAAAATGATGGACTTTCCCATCGATTTCAGTGTATGAGGATCCAACAGCCTCATTCAGTTTTTATGTTTGTGTTGTATGTGTCCTGCTAATGACCTGCAAATTCATATTAAGTGCAACTCTATCTCGGGACATAGGAAAAAGAATATTTGCAAATGTTTTTCACTGTTGTCTTTCATCTCTTAACCAGTCAATATGACTGACTTAAAAATTTCTGATACCAACCTAGCCGAAATATCTCCATTTATTTCTATCCAGGGAAACTCACTTGAAGTTTGACAGCTGAGAGGTTACACTTTAGACAGTCTTTGTACCTGAACCACAGGCGTCCAATAGTCCTTTATTCACTGTCAAGCTGGCTATACATGATGACCTTAGGTATTTTGTCTTCACTTGTCCTTGCAACATGACCAGCCTATCAAAACTGCGACTACATCAGGAAAGTCTCAATTCCACCAATGTTGCACATATATGTAAGCAAATATATGGATATAGATACGACAGTATGAAGAAAAATATACAGAAAAACAAACAAAAATCCTAATAGGCAATTATGCTGTTTTAATGTTAATATAATGTCAACATCGGACGTTTCGGTCTAATAGATTGGATTAGGCTTGCTCTTATGTCCATCGTCTTTTTCATGTTGAATTGAATATAGTCTAATGTTAATTATGTTTTATGAATATGTCCTGAAGATGGTATATTAGACCGAAACGTCCGACGTTGACATTATATTACCATTAAAACAGCATAATTGCATATTAGGATTTTTGTTTGTTTTTCCGTATATTTTTCTTCATATGTATATATAAGTATTCTTCCAAGCAAGTTTGATTAAATAGAACTGACAAGCTCTGTCTGCTTAATTCAAAATTTGAAAAAAAAATAACAAAATGTGAACTTTGAACAGTTTATCCACAACTTTGAACATAATACTCAACATGCGATACAAAAGTTGGAAAATTATAGTAAAAAATCAAAATTTAGCAGACAGACTCTGTTGGTTCTATTGAATTAAACTTATATATATATATATATATATATATATATGTATGAGAGAGACTTCAAATATCTATCGACTTGTGCATTTAATAAAGAAAATGTGCTTCCTGGCAGGGTTTAAACCTGTGTTCCTCTTTGTAGGAGAAACCATCATTTGATTCAACATGATTTAAACTTCTTGGCCACTCTCTGTGGCTGAGCAGTTTAAAACATGCCAGATCAAATGGTGATTTCTCCTAAAAAAGGGAGACAGATTTGAAGCCTGCCAGAAAGCACAGACCAATAGACTCAATACAGATTGCCTATTTCAAACATGGGTATCCACTAAAATGAACATTTGAAGTAATATATATATATATATATATATATATATATATATATATATGGCTACAACTCCTTAGATATGGTCTGCATGGATGTGGCTTTTTAGTCCTGCTAAGATGTTACATTCTTCTGCACAGGCATTACAATCTTTTGCAGTCATTGTTACATTAATATTTTTGTGAACTAATATATATATATATATATATACACACTCAGTGGAGTGGGGGAAAACAAATATTTGTACACATACAAATTTTTAATTTATTGTATTTCTCACTAATGAAAAAC
>CAHIKZ030002667.1:460000-497500 GCA_903632075.3 Acanthosepion pharaonis
CTTTGGATATATTTTAATTCAAGATATGTAATTAAAGCCAATAAAAATTTAATTAAAATCTCTTAAAGATGTTTCATATTATGATGTACATTATAGGTCGGACAAAAAGTAATGTGTTTTAATTGGATTTATAATATATTAGCCTTAATTTCTTTATTTTTATTTTTTTTTTACTTATAAGCTGTAAATTGCCTAGACTCCTTGAGAAAACATTTTTTGAATAAAAGTCTCTTTTTCTGCCCATTATCCTCTTTCAAAATGGCTGCACCTCTGGAGAGAGCTCACATGAAATATTTGTTTTTAGAAGGAGGAAGTACAGAAAACATTTAGGAGATTAGTGAATGTTTTTGGAAAGGCAACACTTGATGTAATCACAGTAAGGAGGTAGGTCAGTAGAGGTAAGGGCAATATTAGAAAGGAGAAACTTTAGTGGCAGGCTTGCTGTTACTGTGAATGAAGATAAGGCCAAACAGGCTTATATACTCTGATTATTACAGTGTGTTGAAATAACAATTCTTCTGTGAAAACCTTCCAGTAAGCCATGGTAGTGCCTGCAGTTTAAGTCTTGGTAACTGAAAGGTTTGTTTAAAGTGGATTCCAAGATGCTGATTAGAGTGTATGAAAGATGTTATATATGAACACAAATGGGTATGTCCCAATCCTCATAAATATGTTGGACACGATTGTAAGGGGGAGTAATATGCTAAGTAGCCCACCACTAACTGTGGTTTACCTACTTCACACCACTGGCGAGTATTGTATTTTGTTGATGTTATAAAGATTACCATTTCATTTCCAATCTCTGTTTTGGTTATTCTTCATTCAGTAACCTTTTCTAGGTTATATCAAAGAAGCAGAACCTTGTATGAGTTATACTTCCCCTAATTAAAAGGTGGAATACAGATGAAGAGGGATACACATGACAGACATGTTATAGAAGGCTTCACTCAAAATTATGACAGTGTCAGCAGCAGTTTCATAACTGTAATCTGCATGTCTCATTCCATATGTGCCATGGAGGAAGGTCATAAATTCAAGTGTGTGAGTCACTTTCTGGCAAGTTGATGTCCGCCTTAAACAAGTTCATGTCATTGGCACTTTCTTCTACTGTAATTTTGTTTTACCTCCAACCAAAACTCACAAAGCCAAATGACAATAGGGAATGGATGGCGGGAGCAGGTTTTGGTAAAACTGGCAGTTTCTAGTCCTGAACCTGCATGTTGGCAGTGAATGGAGTCATCAATGCTATCATCATAAAGGGAGCGATCCGCAAAGAAGAAATTAAGTTGCTTGGATATGAAATAAAGATTATGATGACGATTAAAATATAAATTTTCATAAAATCCAATGAAATTTGAAGTAGAAGATACTAATTGATTGTTATCAACAGGGGTTTGTAGTGTTCTCATGATTCACTTGTGCATCTGGAGCCATTTAAGTCAATGTGTTTCTACTGAATTACAATTTCTGTCCTTAATAGTTGTTATATTTAGTGTATAAGATGTGTATACAAATCTATTATGGGACAGAGGTCATATTTCTTTCTCCTCTTATTTCTTTCTCCTTTCTTTCCTTCCCTTCTTTTTTCTTTCTCCTCCTCTTTCTTTCTTTCTTTCTTTCTTTCTTTCTTTCTTTCCCCTCTTCTTTCTTTCCCACCTCTATTTTTTCTTTTTTTTAATTTATTTTTCACTTACATTTTTTTATTCTTCTCTTTCTTATTATTATTCTTACCTTTCTTCATGTAATTTCCTTCTTGCAATTTCTTTTTTATATTTTCTTTATTTTTTTTCCTAATATTTTAAAAATATCTTTTTTTTCTTTTTCTCAAAATCATTTCATCTTTTCTTTTTGGAAACTCTTTTCTCTTTTTTACTTCTTTCTTTTTTTTCTTTCACCTTCGGTTTTCCTTCTATTATTGAATTTTTTCTTTTTGGTCTTTTCTCTTAATTTAACTTTTCTCTTTACCCCTCACTTATCACTGATTCCATATTTCTCCTTTTCTCTCCTTATTTATTTGACTTTCCTCCTTTCCTCCTTTTCCTAAGCTCCTTTTTTTTTTTACTTCTTTCTTTCTTTCTTTCTTTCTTACATATGCTTATCATCTTTTTTTCTGTGTTTCTCCTGACACTTTGGAAAAGCATCCAAAACATTCAGATAAAATATAAGCTTCAATGTTAAAATGTGTTTGGGTAAAGAGTGTGGTTCTCTACATTTTCCAAATTATTTTTTTCTGTTTTTATTTCTTTCTATTTTTTTTCAATTTGTTAAGTAAAAATACAGGTGTTATATTGCACTTTTATGGTTCCCATGTGATTGTATCTGTTTGCTATTTTCCATAAATCTCAGGAAATACTGGAATTAATGCACAACCCATTGACTTCATGTTTCTCTGTTGATTCGTCCTCAAATATGTATTTCTTTCTCTCACTTCCACCGTCATAATTTAGAAGGTTTTACTCTTGCTTTAAAACATGCAGGCATTTTTTAATTGTTTTTTTTATTTTTTAGCCTTTCTTTTCACCTTCTTTGTTTCTTTTATTTATAATTGCTTTCATATTGCCACTTTTTGTCTCTTGCTTAGTTTATTGCTAAAATAAACATATAGCATTTTATTCTGTACACCTATTCCATCCTTTTATTGTAACAAACTTATTATATGTTGGATTTTTTAAGACTTATAAAGGTATTAATACAGAATAAACTATTTTATTCAGTGAGGCTTGGTGAGTCAGTTTATTGTCAGGTGGTGCTTTGACATGGTGGAATTGTTTTTCACCAAGGAAAACAAAATAACATATCAAATTTGAAATTTTGTTAAATTTACTTGTATTCATTTTGTACTAATTCACTTGGGAAAGGAATGAACTAAGTCATCCCTGTGCTCTTTGCTATTGCTAGATATCATGACATGAATATGCAATGTAATAGGTCCTGATCTGGCATCTAGTCTACAGTTGCTTTCTCACTGATGTACTATGGCTTCCCTCTGTCTCTTCTATAAGTATTTTCATGGCAACTGTTCTGACAAGATGCTTTCTCTGGTTCCCAGGCTGCATGAATTTAAGTGAGCTACTAGGTTGGCATCTTGGTCATATATATATATATATATATATATATATATATATATATGAAATCAGATATTGTGATATTCAAGTGCCCTACAGCAGGAGCATATTTTTCAGAAGGTGTATATTTTTTCTTTAATAAGATTTCTTGAATGTTCAGGCTGGTAGACAAAAATAATTATAAATGGAATGTCTACACAAATATGGGTATTCGCTAAAAATAATATTTAAAATGATAAAAAAATACGTATACATATCTTATTACTATGTTAAATTCAGTGGGTCGACATGTTTGAGTAGATACTGCTGTATTTTTTAAGCAGTGAAATTAATATTTACAAGCTTAAAGGTGGAAAATCATTGAAATTTTGTTAAATTTACTTGTGTTCACTTTGTACAAATGCTCTTGGAAAAGGCATGAACCAACTAATCCTGTGGTCTTTCTTATTGCTAGATATGACAAATATTTTAGAAATTATGATAAAAAGAATGATAGCAAAAAGCTGAATACTCACAATTTAAATGAAGAAAAATCTTCAATTAGGTCATTTTTTTTTTTTTCATAATTTTAAGAAAGGTCATTTGGTAGAATTACATGGCATTCTTTACTAAAAGCCAAGTCATAGTGCAACTCACATACAGAACTGGAAGTCTATTTTAAATCTCATTTTCCAACTGGAAGAAGAGATTTTTAGTTTCAATTTATAAGAGTATAATTAATTTTGAAAAGTTAATCCTCTTTGTCTTGATATATTTTTCTTTACTAAGTCCTACTGAATAAAGACAAAAGGAAAACTTAACCAACATATTTCATCCTCTGAGGGACTTTATCAAGGTAAACACAAGGATTTTATTTTGTAACAAGTATTTATATACAAGAGCAACAGTTTCATTGGTTTTTCAAAATTTTTAAAATTTAAGAATGCTTATAAATATTCATCAGGTTAGCTGAAAAGCCAGGCAAGCTATGGAGGATGTGAAGTGATGCAATTCAATGTCTGTTAAGCAAAAGTGAGTAAGTGATGTTCTTGGATTTTCTTTTTTAATGCAAATTAGTAATTCATTTATTTTAGTTTGGGATTAATTTATGCGCAATATATTTACCCATTTTCTTTTAATTTTTAACATTTTTGTAGTCCTGTAGGTTTACTTTGGAAAGAGGTTAATCTTTCAGGAATGGAGATATTGGGAAAAAATCCATGGTACAGATTTATATCTTGATAAGATTCAAGAGTGGCTCTCTCAAGAATTTTTCTTCTAACTTACTTTCTCTTTTAAGAAGTGTGACATTCTTTAGATCAAAGT
The DNA here is from genome assembly GCA_903632075.3 of Acanthosepion pharaonis. Lineage (NCBI taxonomy): Eukaryota > Metazoa > Mollusca > Cephalopoda > Sepiida > Sepiidae > Acanthosepion > Acanthosepion pharaonis. Next base: position 464,371 of record CAHIKZ030002667.1, read on the forward strand.
TGTAGTTAAATTTATTTCTAATAATTTATGTATTTATTTCTATTAGTTTATATCAATACATTTGATAAATTTTTGTGTATAAGATACTTTTTATGTCCATAGATACATTTTTTTCAATTTCTGCAAATTTTCCCTATGTATTTGTCTGTTAAGTGTCCTTAGATATCAGAAATTATGTGTTGTATGATATTACCTCAAAAGAGAAGATATAGTAAAGTTATTGAGTAAGGAAGATACAACTTTGGAGATTGAGAAAAAACTAGAATAAAAATTATGGAACAAACAAAAAGAAAAATCTGGTTAAAAAAAGAAATTTGAGACAATATGAAAAGTGTAATAAGCAAGTAAAGTGAATTGACCGGCAAGAAAATATTCAAAGAAGACGGTGTTGTGAATTTAAACAGCGAGAGAAAAGTTGACACATTTTAAGAGCATTGGCTAAAGTCATGAAGACAACCAAACTACCACGTTTAAGCAAACATCACAAAGAGAAATGTCTAAATCAGATGTGGGAATACATCAACAGTAACTTTTAGTGTTTAATATAGAGCTATATTGGAATGACTTGATGGCTGGGATAGAGTTTAGCTGTGGTAATTAGTTTTGCAACACCTTTCTCTCTTCATCTCTGTTTCTAACTCAGTAATGTCTTTTCTTATTCCTTCATGGTAATCTCATTTATAACATTTTTATATCATGGGGAGTAATTCCACTCACTCCGTTTTTGTTCTTTGTCTTGTAATAGGAGACAGTTAGGGTAGAAAGCTTTATTCTCACATTTATATTTCCTCCATTATGGGCATTATTATATCTGTGATATAATAAAACCGTATTTCATGGATGGAATAGAATGGCTGAAAGGAAAAGGAATGACAAACATGTTTTGTTCTCAGACTTTTATGCCATTAAGACATACTCAAATCTATATATACATGTATTCATGTGTCCATGTGGAAAACAATATATCTACACAAGCAGAGTGTAAAAAGAAACAAGAATGGAAAGGTCTTATATATAATATAGAGATTCTTCTGTGTTTCTGGAGAAGCCATGTTTAAGACTCCAGATTCAAATGAGCTGGATTCATCTACTATGTCCCAGGTGAGGACATATTCCACAAATAAGAAATGGCGAGTCTTGGGTTTTCCCAAATTGAGAATTGCTAGCTGGAGTTTCTATATCTATATCTAGTTATGTTGTTTTTTGCTTTTTTTTTTTTTTTCTTTTTTTTTTACATTTTTTTAATTGTAAATAATCTTTTTTCTTGTTTGTTATGTTGTGTAGGAAGAAATATATTCTTTAACATATTTTTTCCTGTGTTATATTTTAAATTAATTTTTGCCTGGTTATTAAAGAAAGATATTGGAAAGGATGGCTCAGAGGAATGCCAATTAATTTTTTAACCAATTACAAGTATGACTAAATAACCAAACAGAAATTTCAGATCTAAGAAAATTACTGTTTCATTCTTGTTGTCAGGTAAGTAAAGCTGGTTGCCAAAAATTCTTATATATCCCAATGGATCATCATTATCATCATCATTATTCCTATGACTAGGTGTGGTTGTAGAGTTGCTGTACAACTGAGCCCATGACTAGTTCAATCCACATATTTGGATTGAATGAGAGAGTATGCAGAGCCCATTCCTCAAACGACAGCTGATGTTCTCCAATGTGAAGACTCATCTTGATCACAGACATGTGGCCATTGATTCCACCAGGAGAACCCTCCACTTCAGTCTAAGAAGCCCTCTGCCCAATAAATCAGGATTTTTAAAAATAGACCAATGGCTTTTATGCCACTTTGAAGATTCTTTCCCAAATATATTTGATCAATGAGAATTAGTGTCCTTCATGAAAGGGGGCATGTAGTGATAGAAAAATAAAAAAAAAAATAATAAAAAGGAGACCAAAATTATGCCATCTCTAAAAACAGATTGCTAGACATATTTTGACCAACCAAACAGACACCATCCCAAACAGGATATGAACATCATAACCTATTGAGTGAATTAGAAACATGAGATGCTCTCAATCAGAATATAAGGTCACTAATCATGAACCAATGAGGAGCTAAGCAGTACTTTTGAAGCAGATCTCAAGATATGTATATAACGAGATGGAAAAATCAACCAAAATCATAATTGATGAATTCATTTTATCTATTCTCTGGTCATGTGGTTATCGTAATATAATCTCACAAAGACACATTTCATACCTACCTCATTGGTGATCTTAGATGTCCCCACAATTGTGTGTTCATATTAAAGTATACATACTACTTTCAGCCACATTTTTAAGCAGATGCCTGTTTCATTTGAATTCATACATGTATACATACTTCTTAACTCTGTGGCATATGCATTAGGACATATTTACATATGAACTATTGAATCTACAATTCTGACTCTCTCTCTCTCTCTCTCTCTCTCTCTCTCTCTCTCTTTATATATATATATATATATTTACAAGCATGTTTGGTTGAATAATCTAGATTAGTGCTTCTCAAATGGAGTCTACATGGACCCCTTGGGTCCATGTAATATTACTGGGGGTCTGCACAAAAGACATACAAGATTGGAGGTTCACTGTAATATTTTATTGATTCATAGAGCAATTTCACTTCAGAGCCATTGTCATAAATGAGATTTGGAATTTCTACAATAATCTATAGCATATTAAAATACTAAAAATTAAAAAATTAACAACTCTAAAACTAGCAGAAAATGTAATCAAGTCTTGTAAGTTAGCATCACTTTTACTTTGTGGGATGTTTTGATTGTAAAAGTTGAATAAAAAAAAGAGGATATATATATATATATATATATATATATATATATATATATATATATATATAATGAAGGAAAATTTTATAAACATTATAATTTATTATATAAATTAATTTATATAAATTGTAAAAGGATTATATATAAAGAAAGCATATACATTTTCTATTTCTATAATACAATTCTTAAACTTATCTATTAGTAAAAAATAAAATAAACCTTTTTTTTTTTTTTTATTGAATGGTTATGGGGTTCAGAAAGAATTAAGAGTAAAAGTGGCCCATGGGTAAAAAATGGTTGAGAATCAATGATCTAAACATGTCTATTTATTTTTATTTTAATCCTCTCAAATTCACTGGTGGGGGGGGTAATTAGTTTAAATTTTTATTACTATTAATGTTTTAAAAATACACAACCTGCAATTTTTTTGAAAAAAAAATTCTTTTTTTTTTTTTTTTTTTTTTAAATTTGTGCATCCACAAACATTTGCTTTTATAGACATTTTAAAACATTGTTTCTATACTCATAATTAATTTTATTTATTTTACATAGATTGTTTAGAGAAATTGAAGTTTTTGTTGTTTTTAATTTTCATGGTAGCATATAATTGTATTGTCAATTAATATTTCTCTAAAGCATGAATGTAAACTGGAATTTTCTTCTAAATGCTGTGCAATAGAACTTGAATCCGGTATAAGCCTTCTTGATAATGTTGTCATCATGAAACCAACATATATATTTGCATTTTTGTCAGATATACAATCTCTCAAAGTACATTTAAATTGATACACGAAGTTGGTCATTTTGTGTTATATTCTGTGCTAAGGGAATAAATACTTAACACCAGTTAGATAATAGAAGAAAGATTTATTGTACATAACAAGTACAATATGAAATATGGTACAGTTATACACACAGGTCAATCTAGTAGTGAGTGCCATTAATTGGAAGGTCAGACGTGCTTGCATCTTCTCACTCTCACTCTTCCTCAATTCTCTCATAGACAGTTGACTTTATAGGTACTTACTACCTATAGTGTAATCATTCATGGAGGTGACTGGTTATTTCACTACATCATTTTGCCAAACATTAGTTGATAGAGAAGAATTATTGTGGATGATAAAGTTGGTTGTATTACATTTAGTATAGTATATAATTAGTTCTATTTTTTTTTTTTACTGGGATCAGTGGGAGATATATTAGTATTTATGAGCTTTTTAGGATTATTTCATCTTCTTTGTAGTAAGAGTGTATTTGATTGAAATATAGTAGGTTCATATGTTTAGGGTTATTTGCAGAAGTATTATACTCTTTTTGATTTATGTTAATATTTCCAGTAGCTCATCTAATTTGTTCATCAACAATGTAATTAGGAATTCATTATTAATGAATTTGTTTTAATGTTTTTTAATTCATTATAGAAAATTTTTTCATGGAAGAGTTAACTTTTGTATGATTTATTAAATTTTGTATAATTGCTGTTTTGTAATAGGATATTTACTTTTATATTTGAGAGTGCATGTGTTTATGCTAGTTAATTTATTTTATACGAGGATGTAGTAAATGTATTATTATTGGTGTCTATCAGTATATCAAGAAAAGGAATTCTATTATTGTTAAGTTCATATGTGAACTTAAAGACAGTTTTTTATTTTTTATTTTTTTTTGGAAGGTTTTTTGCAGTTCATGTATTTCATCTGTTTTTAACTGTGTAATATCATCAACATATAAAATAAATAGACATAATATGTCTAGATTATGCAACCAAACATGCTTGAATGAAGATATGCTGCCTACACACACACACACACACACATATATATATATATATATATATATATATATATATATATGAGCAAATATATGGATATAAATCCGACAGTATGAAGAAAAATATATACGGAAAAAACAAACAAAAATCCTTATATACAATTATGTTGTTTTAATGTTAATATGTCAACGTCGGATGTTTCGGTCTAATAAACCATCTTCAGGACATATTCATAAATTATAACATTATCAATACAACATGACAAAGATGATGTACTTAAGAACAAAACTTATCCAAACAAAACTTATCCAAATAAAACTTTCAGTTATTTGTTTGGATAAGTCTTGTTCTTATGTACATCATCTTTGTCATGTTGTATTGATAATGTTATAATTTATGAATATGTCCTGAAGATGGTTTATTAGACCGAAACGTCCGACGTTGACATATTAACATTAAAACAACATAATTGTATATAAGGATTTTTGTTTGTTCTTTCCATATATATTTTTCTTCATATATATAAATATATCTATATATATAATATATAAAAAATTATTTTGCATACATTAGCATTCTGTGCATTTTCTTTTACTCCATACAACAACCCAAATAAATATGTAGTAGAAACAGATGTTGTCATAAGATTGCCATCACCATATACAATAGACATTTACAATCTCATTATTGTATTTTATCATAAAAATTTAACTTTTCATTATTGTGTAAAGCCATTTTTATTTTAAAATAATACCTGAAAGATAGTTCATATAATTTTTTTTAAATTTCAGAAAAATGATTTTCTTTTTGACATTTCTAAAAGACCTGCCTGATTCTGAAAATTATGCTACAGGAAATGAAAAAAAGAAAACTTGCAACTATTAACTATTAATGTAAAAAAAAAAAAAAAAATTGGTAATTTGCCTAAAACTGTATCCAGCAATGCAGGGTTTTAATTATGTTTTACACTTGAAGGACTTTCTTGGATAGAGTGAATTAAAAAACAGAAATTCAATATCAAACTTGAGAAGAAATTCTCTTCAATTTATGATCCATCTTGCAGTTGTAAAATATTTAATGCTGTTTTCAACTGAAGTGCCAAAAAATTGAAGTACCTAATGATAAATAGTTCTTTCCTTTGCTTGAATAATTTCAACTTTGCAACATTGTGTAGAATCTAAGAGATACTGGATTCATTCCATATGTGTGTGTGTGTGTGTGTATAATATTATTATTATTATTATAGGAGGTACAGTGTCATAATGGATAGTGGCTTGGATTGATGAATCGGAGATTTGAATTCCAGTCAGGTCCATTACATTCACTTATGTGCTAATACTCTTGGGAAAGGTGTGAATCCTCTTCTTCTCTCCACAGCTATGAGTTAATAGCAGGACATGCTGTGTTCTATAGCCTTGGATGGCAACTTGTCTAGAATAGGATAAATCTGAATTCAAAACCTGCAGAGGGTCGTTTGGGGACCTTGTGGCACGTAGTGCACCAGGTCTCTGTATTTGGCACTTCAAAAAGTGTGGTTGATTCTGCACAAAGCCATCACCACTATAATCAAATCATATGTGCAGGTGTCTGGTTTCTGGTTCCTAGGAACTGAAGTTGCTTGACCCTCATATGTTGAAAAAACGACGTGAGAGTCCTGTATATTATTATTATTATGTTATATTTAGTGGGTAGACATATTTGAGGAGATACCTTTGTAATTTTTAAGCATTAAAATGTGTAGTGTACTGGCAATCTGAAAATCTACAGGACTTGAGAGCTGGAGCTCAATAATCCTCAGGGAGTCTACATGACTTCAGAGCCATGGCAGCTCAGTACTCTTCAGGGACATGATAGCTCAGTACTCTTCAGGGACATGATAGCTGTAGTCTCATACTCCACAGGGTGTCTATCAGGTTTCAGTGAAGCTAAAAGCCACTATTTTAAGTGTATGTTATGGTTGTAAAGTCCAAAAGTAAGTTGTATTAATTTTGTGATGTCTGAATAAATTTACTATTACAATATCTATACAAGTTTTTCCTTTCCTGAAGTGTGTATACATTTTTTTCAAACTTAATAGTCTAGACATTATGTCTATTTATTTTTATTTTAATTCTCTCAAATTCACGGATCAATTTCTTAGTGTTATTATTAAACGGATTAAGAAAGACATTGTAGTTTTCTTTATTTCTTTTATTTTCCAAAGTTCTTTCACTCTCATCCAAGATCATCTTCAGGAGTGAATTGCGAAGACAAAAAAATGATAGTTGTGAATTTTTTGAGTAAATGCTCATGAAATGCACTTCGTTATTGTCAATTTGAAGATTAACGTTAAGAATATGTAAAATACTCAACCTGCAATTTTAAAAAAAAAGGAAATTTTTTTTTTTTACAATTTGAGTAACTCAAAACATTGCTTTTATTAGGCATTTTAAAACATTGTTGCTATACTCATAATTAATCTTATTCAGTGTTGGCTGCATTTTTTTTTATATAGAATACTCAAGAATTTGAAGCTTTTGTTTTTTTAATTTTCATGGTGGACTATACATGTATTGTCAATTAATATTTCTCTAAAACATGAATCTGAACTGGAATGTTCTTTTAAATGTTGGGCAATGGAACTTGTGAAGATATGCTGCCTAAAATATATATATATATATATATATATATATATATATATACACACACACACACACCAACTACAGGGTTAGTGCACATGAAATAAATTCCAATAACCAAAATCACTATTCTTAAAGAGTTCTCAATATTGAGTAAAGCTAATAATATTTATTCAAATTTATAACATATGCATGTTATAAGATCACTACAAAACTTGCAATTTTGTTTCAACACTTCTGGTGTCTTATCAAGTGAGCTCTTGATAAGGCACCAGAAGTGTTGAAACAAAATTGCAACTTTTGCAGTGATCTTATAACATGCATATGTTATAAATTTGAATATATATATATATAACATGGAGAAAAGTGGAGAAATCAAAGTGGAAATTTTTTTTTTATTGATAATGTGTTTGACCTTCATGAGGAAGGCATCTTCAGAATCTGATCTGATTATGTTTTATTTGTAATTTATTTTGAAGCTTTTCATCTCTTTCATCTTAATCAGTTTTATTTATGAACAGCCATTTATGAATAATAAATTGACTGGCACTTTGACATTGATTTATTTTGGTCACGTCAGATTGATTATAAGAAATCTTCAATGAAAAATATCTTCTCTTAAAATTCCCCGGCAATATTCGCTTTGTAGTTTTAGTTCAGTCAATCATCTGATATGTCAACATTGTTTTTTTGTTTGTCCCAGATTAGAATTTTGTTTTCATTTATTTTATTTTTATTTTTTTTTAGCTCACAGAAGCACAAAAGAAATTTTATTTTTGAAATGTGTGTGTATAGATGCTGTCTTGGATTTTTTATTCTTTCACACCAATTCTTTTAATATTTTGTCAGTTTTTTTTTTTTTTTTTTTACTATTTTTGCTACTCAGTGACTAATGCTTTTAGTAGAGAGAATTACAAAATAATTCACTTAAATTTTATATTTTCATTAATCTTAGCTTTAATTTTATAATGCTTTTCAAGCCTATTGTTATACAAAGGAAATAGTGAAAAAGAAAACACAACCTTTTATATGTAAGCTGCGTTTAGAGATATGAATTTAGAATAATTGATTAATTTCCAATAATGTTGTCATGAATGATTCACTGTCCACACTCCAGCTTTTATCAAGAGATTTTTTTAGTACTTATGCTTTTGCAGTTATGGTTTAACACATCAGAACCCTTCTTTATATCTACATAATAAGTAAAATTTAATTATGTTGAAAATATCTTTTTTTCTTACATTTAAATTCTTTTAAAAGTTCCATCATGAGCATTTTTAAAAATTTCTTTGTCTTAGATATCAGTCTTATTTACTTATAGTCAACATGTTTGGTTTCTGTTGTAAAAGTCTGATATGAAGACAAACTAAATTTTTTGTATATAAAATAATTGTTTATTCCCATTGGCTGAATCGAGAGCATGTGCTTTTGTTTTTCTTTGAAAATTTCATCTTCTTGTTTTGAGGGATTCTTCTTTTCCCATCATATGTCAGGTAATTATATAAATTTGGTTGTCTTATGTGTATCTATCCAAAGTGCAGATGGGTTTACTTCCTTGTTTATTTTAGTGCACCCATGATTCTGTATTGGGTGATTTTGAGGAAACATTCCAGGCTAACCATCAGAGCTCCTAAGTCTTTTGACATTATGAAGTGACACCAAGTACTAAAATTAGTTTTGGTATCTGTTAGAGTAAACCCAATACATTTTGGGGTCACCACAGATCAAATTTTCTAAGATCAAGCTTCCTGATGGATATTAAATTGCATTCTCTCCTCTGGTATTTCCTGGCAAGAATCACATATTACACCTTTTATTTTTTAATGTGTAAATCTGTAATTGTGTAACAAAAAAAAAAATTAGAAGATAGATTACTGTTGATTTTATTAATTTTCAATTCATCATAAAGTCCCTTCATCACACCAGACCAGTCCTTTTTTCCCCCCCATTTTCTCAGTTTTACTTCTTTTTTGGATCAATTATATTATTTTTCCCTTGATATTTCTTTTTTGCAAAATTAATTTTGATTGTATTTTCTGTATTTAAGCAAAGGAAATTATTAAACTTCAATGGCAAATTACAAACAATCTTCTTTCCATTATTGACAACTGTACTCAAAATTCCCAAATACGTAATTATCAGATAATCTTTAAAGTCTTAATTAAAGGATTAATTAATTAATAATTAAATTACAAAAGCTTACAATAGACATTGCATTAAAAGTTATTAAAATGCTATAAAGAAGAAAATGGTGAATTGCCTCATCAAACCAAGCATGTGTGTATTCTATGTTGGAAAATGTTTCAAAAAAGAAAGTTACTTACCAAGAAAAAGGGCATGTATTCCACATGATATGCTGAAGATAGAATATCCAAAATAGAAACAACTCAGTTACAGGTGTTGCCATAAATGTATCTTGGATATGCTAATATTGTCTGTCCTCTCACACTTGTTGACCAATGAAAAAATTGTTCCATTGATAAAAGCAGTTGGTGTTCTTAAATTGTGGGGGAGGGTGGGGAAACAAATTCGTTTATTTTGTTACCTCATCTGTTGGTTGATGTGTTGGATTTCTAACTGTGTATTGGGATTTGTGACATTCAACCTGTGAATTGAGATTTTGGCATTTCTTTCTACCTCTGGATCTTCAAATGATTTGTTTACTTCATTTTTAAATCATCTGCTACATCAATTTTTGAACAAGCTATTTCAGATCCATGATGGATAGGACATTTGACTTAAAGTTGATACCCAAATTTGATGGCTCAGTGACCAGACAAGCAGTTACTGAATGGATTGAAAAAACAGAACTTGTTTGTGATCTGTGTGGAATCAAGAAAGTTGAACATGTTCTTCCCTTGATTTTGACTGGCAGTACATTTGCTGCCTGCCAGCAGTTATGTACAGAGCAAAATGTGGATGCCAAACAGATAAATTGAGTCATGCAGCCTACAAGCAGTTTGTGGAGTGCTGATTATGTCTAGATGAGTCTGTCAACGTGTTTCTAGCCAATTTGAAGAAACTAGTAGGACAATTTGGTGGGATATCTGAGCAAGGACTAGCACATGCGTTCACATCAGGGTTACAAGGACATGTTAAGCAACTACTGTGCACCAGGATGGAAGACATGACTACAACTCAACTGTTGAACCGAGCTCATAATAAAGGATCAGACTGTGACTGAGGAAATAGCAGTAGCTAGCATTTCACCAATGGGAGTATCAGTTGACAAACTTCCAAATGTTAAATGTCATGATAGTCTGTGATGCTGTCAATGCATTAGGTGGAATCACATTTCCAAGGGCTGCCTGGTTCGACAAGAAGATGCCTATCAATCATGCAGGACATGCACAATGATGCATTTCTTCCAGTGTCATGGCTTAGGCCACATTGCTTCAGTGTGTCCAGAGAAAAGAGGAAAGGGACAAGATGTCAGCACCAGTCTTTTCCCCAAGTGAGTTACGAATAAGGTGCTACCAGTTTTAGATTTTCATATGAATGGAATCAAGAGAGTGGTGCTAATGGATATGGGCTGCTCACAGACACTCAGAAGTAAGTCAGCCTGTTGATCCTGGCAGAAGATGGAGGTGGATGTACTTACCATAAATGGTAACACCCTCAAATGCAGTGGTGTTGGAAATATTCAACTTGATGTAGACCATGCAAACCCCCTTGACATTGAAGTCTTGGTAGTGGAAGGAGAGCTATTGGGTTTTGACCCATTGCTTGTGTTTGACACTATTAAAAAGCTATGCAGACTCCAAATAATGGAGTGTAGCAATGTGTGGTTTCCCAATTGTGGGATGGCTTATTGTGCCACTATTAAAATAGAAGAACCCAATTTCTGTGCCAAATTTGACACAAACAAGAAGATATAGGTTTGCATCATGGAAGTAATGAGATGGTCAGTCACTGGAGAATCAGCAAAAGAGGATGCATGAGTATCCAATAACAAAAGGTGTCAAGGAAGAATATGACCATGTGCTGCAGACCTGGCTTGATAATGGTTGGTTGCAGCCTTCTCCTGAAAAGGAACTTTGTCCTCCAAAAGGTTTAATTCTATTGATGGCAGTGGGGCAGAAAAACAAAAATAAAGTGCAGCTAGTATTAGACTGTTGGGAGCTGAATGAGTGCTTAGATGCATACACAGCCAATGCGGACATGTGTGCACAGAAACTGTGGGAGTGTCACCAAAAAGGGCCTGATGTCACTATCCTTGACCTATAGCAAGTCTGTCTACAAATGCATATCCACAAGTCACTTTGGCCTTTTCAAACTGTGATCTTCAAGGGGCCAAGATATTGCTTGACATGACTGGGTTTTAGGTGGAATATTGCACTATCCATAATGAAGGCTATTGTGAACACTGCATTATCAAAAAATGAATCCGTTCGATAGGCAACCTCATCATATATTGATGATATTTACGTTGACGAGAGCATGATTTCAGCAGATTACGTGAAAGAACACTTGGTTGCTTTTGGTGTGACCTGCAAGGATCTGGTGAGGTTACAGTACGGCACTTGTGTACTGAGTTTGCATCTCGAGTGGGAGAACGACTTGCTTAAATGGAAACGTGAAAATGACATTTGAGAGAAAGTCATTTTCACATTTCCACTTAAGCAAGTTCTTGAGGTCCTGACATGATGCAACATTTTGTGGTGTGGAAAGCTTCATGTGTGTGGTTGGCTTCATGTTGCTGCATCATTTGTTAAACTCAGAATGTTGTCAATCATGTCTGGCTGGGATGATTAAATGACAGATGTTCCCCTTAAGAACATGATTGAGGACATAGCAGCAAGAATATGTCAGAATGACTTTGCACGTGTGTTGTAGAGGATATATGTTGGCTGCGGCCTGTGAAAGATGCACAACATATCAGAATTGGATGCTATCCTGGAGGGAGTCAATTTAGCACTACAGTGGGGCACAACAGAGCTGCATCTCTTCACAGACTCTGCATGTGTGCACCAGTGGGTATTGAACATGCTCGCTGGCAAAGCCAGAATACAAACTAAGGCAGCAAGTGAGATGCTGATCTGGAGGCATTTGAGTACTCTTGAAAAGCTGGTCCAAGAGTATAAATTATTGATCACCATAATTTTAGTGATATCAAGTTAGAATTGAGCAGATAAGCTCACAAGAGTACCACAACAATGGTATGATGTGATCAAGAAAGTGGTCGAACCAGCATGACCTATATGTGCTTTCATGGTGAACGAGACCTCTCCAAATCAGATAAGTGTCATACATTGCCAGAGTAGATGTCAGGTGGATGCTGTATTTTGTGAGAAGAGTTCAACCTTTGACATCCAAGTCTGTTGTCAGGGCAGTGGTCAGAAAATGTAAGGAATGCCAGTTGATTGACCCAGCCTCAAGCTGTTGGTCACAAGGCAACTTAAGTGTAACTGAAATCTGGATCTGCTTGGGAAATCATTATGCATTACAGTGGACAACACCACCTTACATTAATTGACTGCAGTCCAAGTCTATTTGTGATATGGTGACACCTGCTTCAGCAAGACTCAAGGAGTGTCATCCGACAGAAACTTTTTTTTTCAATGGCAAATTACAAACAATCTTGTTTCCATTATTGACAATTGTACTCAAAATTCCCAAATATGTAATTAGCAAATAGTGTTTAAAGTTTTAATTAAAAGAATTAATTAATAATTAATTTACAAAAGCTTTTAATAGACATTACATTAAAAGTTATTATAATATATCAAACATATATGTTTTGTTTTTAACAGGTTTTTACTCAAAGTTTACTTCATATTCACATCTAAATACTATGCCACCAGTATATTATTAAAATTATTATTATTATGTATTATTTAATATAACTTTTATGCTATTAAATATGATATAAAAAATGAACCTTATTGTTAACATTTAATGATATAACTTAACAATATTTACTAAATAAACTATGAAGAGTACCAAATTTTATTAGGGCTTTAAAAATGGACCTTTTCAAGATAAAGGTATACAAAAATATTTAAATAAGGCGATTGAAAGTGCATGAAGAAAAAAAATTACTCACTGTAAAATGGTGGATTGAGTAATATATGACAGTAAAAAAGAAATAACAAAAAAATCTAACTGGTTATTGCTCCTCACTCTTCAGTATCAAATGAGGACAAAATCATATAACTGATAACTGGTTGCTTTTTTTTTTTTGTTATATATTTTTTGATCAACCACTTTCAGTGAGTAATTGTTTTTCCCCCCTTCCTCTTCCTTTCTGTTTGTTTTATATTTTTTTATACTTTTAAAATGTCTTTTTTAAATCCCTAATAATGTTTATTAAAATGTATTTATTTCTCAAATCTATATAATAAATGTGAATGTCAGTGTGTATCACACTTTTTCAGGGGACACAACTCTTTCAGTAGCTTGCTTCAAATGAAAAAATTACTGTTCTCAAATTAGTGTTTCAAAATAAAATTATCCATGTTTTCAACTTTACTCCTAGCGGGCATAGCCCAACATATGATACCATTTTGGAATCAGGCTGACTCTGTGAGCAAATTAAAATCATTCTGGGACAGATCCAGAACCGCAATCCGGAAATTTTGGATTCTCAATTTTTCATTACTGCAATTGTTTTTGATGATTTTTTTTAATATTTTTTTTTTTTTTTATTTACATATTTTTGCAATAAATTTTTAGAATTTGGAAATAAATTTAGGAATAAAATAATTGCAAAATCCAGTGAAAGTCACCCATGAAATAAAATATTTGTACAGAAAGTAAGGACCTACATACATCAAATTGTCTCTAAATTAAGTGGTGGCAGAAGAATTATCATTGAACTTTTAAAAGGTAAGTTTAGATATTAAAGCAATACTTAAATGCAGGGATCAATTGTGAGTTTTTCTGTTGTTTATTTTTGCATATCTCCCCTACCTATTTTGATGGAGGCCCAATCAAATGCCCTCCGCTAGAGATAGCTTAAGTGATAGGGCAGCTTTTAAGCTAGTGATTGATATACTAGTTGCTAATATAGTATGCTAATTTCTTATTAATATACTAATTAATATACTAGTGTCTTATGGTAATTTGTTATTAATATGCTAATTTCTCATAAAAGTTACTTTTCAAAATTCATTCTGCTGAAATTTATGATTTTTTGTTTGTTATATTTCACTTGAGTTTTGCACTGCTGAACAATTGATACAGAAGATCTTTTGAAATGTTTTTGTCTTCTTGTACTGAAGAATTCTTTTCCATTTCTTTTTTTCTTAGGTTACTCCTCATATGGTCAACCACATACTGGTTATCAGAGAGTGGCCTCTACCTATACAGGCACTACTTATGGTGGGTACCATCAACATGGGCAGACAGCCATGGTCCAGCCTGCCCAGACCCAACCACCTCCTCCACCTCAAATACCTCCCACTCAACACCAGGCACCACAATACCAAGTGCAACCAGCACACCAGTTACAACAACAACAGCAACCACAACAACAGACTTATCAACTGCACAGTGTGACTGTCAACAGCCAGACCCATGCATACCCGACCCCCCAAACCACTGCCCAGACGGCCCATTCTGTTTACCAAACCCAGGCACCACCACCGCCACCACCACCTCCACAGCCAACACACACAGCATACCAACCTCAGCACACAGCTCACACTGCATACCAAACCCAGCCAGCAGCACACCAACCAACAACGCATTCAGTCTACCAAACCCAACCCCCGGTTCCGAGCCCAGCACAAGCACCTCAAGCACATTCAGTCTACCAAACTCAGCCGGCAGCCCCACAGCAAACACAACCTCAACAACACACACAACAGCCCCCTCCTCAACAGCCTCCTCCGCCCCCACCTCAAACCTATCAAACATATGGGTCACAGATCGCTAAGGCAAGACCCCAACCGATCTCAGTCACCACAACCAGCCCGGTTAATCATGCACCACTCCAATCGCAACAGCCACAAGCTTATAGCTACAGTGCGCACAACACAACTTATCCAAATGTAACGGTTGCTACACGTACTACGATTGGGACTGAGTATCGGCCATTGCTTAAATCTCGTTATTACCCAACAAATGATACAAGCAATAGCATCAAAGCTCCCACTCAGGCAGATGCATATCATACCCCAGCCCAACAGCCAACCCTGCACACACAACAGAGTCAACAGCAACATTATTCATATCAGGATTCGGTGAGTGACTCACAGTATCAGTATAAGGAAGTAGTAAATAAATCCATTTACCAGGCACCATACCCAGATAACAATACCTTGAAAACAACGTACCAGCCTCCAACTCAGTACCCAACAAGCACAAAACTACCCACACAATATCAGGCAAATACAAAGCCTCCATCTCCATACCAATCAAATGCTAAACAAGTGACCACATATCAAGCGACCCCAAAGCCCCCAACACCGTACCAAAGTGGTACCAAGCTGGCAGCACAGTACTCAGTTACAGCCAAGACATTGACCCCATACCAAACTGGGAGTAAACCGACAACACAGTTCCAGAGTAACACAAAACACCATAGTTTACATCAAAGTGCAACAAAGACACAAACTCAGTATCAGACAGGAACTAAAATGCTGATTTCATTTCCAAATACCACAAAGCCAGTCAACCAATTCCAGAACAGTCCGAAACTGCTGACTCAGTATTCAGGTGGAATAAAACCGCAGAGCCTGTATTCTCCAGGTAACAAGCCACAATTCCAGCCGACCACTAGTCTTGCCAAGCCGCAATATCCAACCGTACTCTCCAAAACTTCATATCAGTCGAACACCAAGACTCACTACCAATCGCATTTCACAGAAACAGGTACTAAGCCTCAGTATCAGTATCGTAAAACGACGATACCGGAAACACGATTTGATCAATACCAAGAATCTCAGCAGCAGCAACAAAATCATTCTCCGTATCGCTACCAACAAATCAAGTCAAACTATGGTGGTGAGAGCAGCTTGCAAAATACTGTGACTCAGAGTGTAATTCGTAGCTTGACTGAAGCTGATTCTCTGAACAATGTTCATAAGATGACAATCAATGATGATCGGAGTGGGGATACAAACAAAATGGCTGAGCCCCTTTCATCTGCATCTGTGTCATCACCAGTGCCGATGATAACTGAAATGACACCAGGGACAAAAGATAGTGAGGTTGCTGATGAGAATACCCTCACTGACACAATGACAGAGAAAGATGAAAAGATGATAGAGGATGAGGCTGATTCCCCAGACAAAAAGGACATTGAGAATGGTGAGAAAGAGCACCTGACAATGAAGATTCTCAAAGAACTTATGCAACCAATGCTGTGTAAACTGTGTAATGTTGCAATGAATGCTGCTATCCAATCAGACCAGCATTATAATGGCAAGAACCATGCAAAAAAGGTTCGTCTTTTTATGCTTAGTGGTGGTACTCAACTACCAGCAACAAAAAATCGACCTGCTGTGGAGTATAAACCTGGACAGGAAATACCAGTGGTCACTGCCAGTCACAGCTCTAGTAATGGACAGGTAAGTGAGATATTTTTATACCTTGATCATAGGCTCTGCTGTTTGGTGAAGTCTAAATTTAATTTGCTCAATGCATCTTTCGAGTCCCTAATTATGGAACTTAGAAAATTAAAAGTTTTCTTGCTAGAATCTTTTACACATTCTACTTGTCTGCCATTCATCTATGCATTAAATATTGCTGCCATATCTGGCCTGGTTCTTTGACTCTATTTAGAGATTCTTGATAAAATACAAAGCAGAATCTGCAATCTTATCAGCCTAGACTTGGCATCTTGGCTTCAGTCATTTTTACCACTGCTGTAACATAGTGTCTCTGTGCCTTTTCTATAAATATTTTTGTGGTAATTGTTCTGACGAGCTTTCGTCTTTGCTATCTTGACATTAGTACTAGATTGGCAGATAGGTCTCATAATTTTGAAGTGGAAATTGCTAAATGTACTAAGTTCTATGCTGACAGTTCTTTCTCTCACTTGTGGAACTATTTTCTGACTTCTTCCTTTCCAGCCCACTTTGATCCTCAAAATTTTAAATGTAATGTCAATCGTTATCTTATGTCTTCTTAATTCCTGTTCTTTTATTGTTCTCTCTTCTTAATAGTATCTTATTTTTTCTTATTCTTTCACACTCCCCTTGTGTCTCTACTGGTTTCTTGCTTTCTAGTCAACTTTCATCTTCAAAAATTTAAATGCAGTGTCAATTGTTATCTTCTATCTTCTTGATTCTTGTTTTTTTATTGCTTCCTCTTAATAATGTTTTTCTTTTTTTTTTTAAAAAAAAATTCTTTCATCTCTTGTGTCTTAGTAGCTTTATTGCCTTGCTTGGGGTGAAATGATTAATAAAAAGGTCAAAAACTTATTGCTTTTCTTCATTTTTCCAAGATAATAAATAGCCAATCATATTGATGTCAATGTCTTTAGTTCATATGTTTGTGTTGGTTAACAAATGTCCAAAACAACAAGGCCAGCGAAAAAGTCTGCATCTCAGATCCAGCTTCTCAAATTCAAAAGGCAAGAAATAATTTTGTCAAAAATCAGAATCGCATGTCAAAAGTCCAAGAGGCAAAAAAAAAAAAAAACAAAAAAAAAAACTTTCAGATCCAAATACAGTGAACTCCTAAATGGCAAAAATACATTGCACATGTCAGGAAAAGCAACAGCTTTTATTGTGGAAGTCAATTTTGTGATTAGTTGCAATAGTTGGGAAGGATAAAAAAAAAAATATTTGATGTAAGACATAATGTAAAACATTTATTTTTTTTCCTTTTCTTTGGTAAACCGTCCTTTTTTGAAAAAGAGGTGATTTTCCCATTGACCACAATGTTAGGCCATCATGACAATGTTTTGATACAAATATAAATTTGAATCAGTCTGTTTAACATTGCTTGCTTCTGAAAAAGCCAGGCATTAAAAGAATATTGTCAAGACTTGAAGAATAAGATGTTACATACAGACTACGATTTCTTGTTGATTCTTATAATGTTCGGGGCATTTTGAATTGAAATTTTTATTTACATGTGGACTATGTTTTCTTGGTGATTCAAATAATGTTCAGGGCATTTTGAACTGAACTCTGCATTTACATGTGGACTACTGCTTCTTGTCGATTCAAGTAACATTCAGCTTGAAACATTGTGATAATACCAACAAAGATGTGGACAATTGTTTACATGCATGCCGGTCTTTTGAATAGGAGCAGAGGTTTATCCCTTGTTTCCTTTTAGGATTGGGTTTCTGGTTCCTTCTAAAGTCTTTTCTCCTCTTTCACTCCTGGTAGCCCCTTATGTCTTAGTGGCATTATCACCTTGCATGGGGTGAATTGATTCAAAAAAAAAATGTAAATAATCAACCATATTGGTGTATAACCTACCTTATCAACTGCAGATCATCAAATAATTATAAATTTTGTAATCCTTTTTATGGATGTATAGTATAAGCTTCACAAGTGCTACATATGGTTTTGAATTCAGAGTTGTCTAGACGAGCTGCAAACCCTGGCTACAGGGCCCAATTTGCTCTGCAATTTAAATCATAAATGAAGTGGGAGAAGAGATTGAGTCATGCCTTTCCCAAGTGTGAAAGTGAATGCAGCAAACTTGACTGGAATTTCTTGATAAAGTCTAAAGAAGAAGCTGAAATGTTATTGGTCCTAACCTGGCATTCCAATTTCGGCCACTTTCCATAATGTAGCTTTCCTGTGCCTTTTCTATAAATACTTTCTTGGTGATTGTTCTGATGAACTTTATTCTATGGTACCTAGACATTATGAATTTAAGAGCAGTATTAGAGTGACAACAAAAGTCTTCTAATTTTACAGTTGAAATGGCTAGATGTAACTGTAACTTCTATGGTAACAGTTTCTTTTCTCACACTTTTCACTTGTGGAACTCTCTTCTGGCTTCTTGCTTTCCAGTCAACTTTGATTTTCAAAAATTTAGATGCAATTTCAATTGTTATCTACTGTCTTTTTGATTCCTTTTCTTTTATTTTCCTCACTCCTTAATAATGTTTTCCTTTTCTCATATTTTTTAACACTCAGTAACCCCTTGTCTTAGTGGCTTTATTGCCTTGTTTGGGGTGAAATGATTTAAAAAAAAAGATATTATCATTACTTATGTCCCGTAATAATTGTTACATTTGCATACATAGTTCATACATTAAATGTAACAACAGATTGAGTATCACTGATTGAAATGGGATATAAAACCTGCTACTGTGATAATTTAGTTTCTGTCAGACAAGCAAATGATAGTTAGCCATCTCTTGATTGAATTTTGTTATGCTCTTTTAATTGGTACATTTTTTCTTTGACTTGTTGTTTTTTTTTTTTCACAACACTTTTACAATAATCAGTGGGTAGTAGGCAGTGAACTTGGGACATGTGCATGTGATAGGGCATGTAGAAGCTCAAGGAGCAGTCAAAAGATCAGCTTAGAGGTCAAATAAGGAACACAGGGATGCAACCCTTTCACTAGATGTGTGGAAGATTTGCGCCTAAAATAAGATTTGACAGAATCATGGAACACCCAAGAAAAGTCAGAGGGTAACACAGCTTTAAATGTTGTAGATAAAAAACAGAAAACAGAAAGAAATTTGCTTAAAGAAAAAAAAAAAGAAGAATGTTATTAGCCCAAAAGGCAGAAATGTTTCTTTGATAAAAGATAAAGAAATAAAACAATTTGGAACTTTTGAAATGCAGATGGCTTACCTTATCTTAATATAAGGCTGCTTACTATAGAATGTTAGTAAGTTGGTCATTGCTAATGACATACCCTACAATTGTGACCTTGCCACACTAGGAAAGAGTATATATATATATATATACTAGCAGTAGAGCCCGGCGTTGCCCGGGGATGTAACAGTAAGAGATAGATCAAGTATCGACCATCATAAAGACTGAAAAATAAAATTGACAAAGATTATTGTTTAAGGTTGACGGACATGCATGTCTTAATTAGTTTCTTTTTTTTTTATGAATTGGTCAAACCCAAACTCAAACAGAAACATTGTTTTCAATCGTTATGAATCTACCGATTGAATAGAATTTTATTATAAACAATTGTCTTGTAAATGGAAAGCATTGTGAAAGTTTTGTTGAAATCAGTTGAAAAATGTAGGAAATCCGACCCCATATATAAACGAACACACACACACAAACAACCTGGGTTTTATAATAAGTATAACTCGATATGAGTTGTTCGCCTTTCATTCTCGCGATAGCGATGACTCTTAATCATGTTTTTAAATTGATTTCATGCAAAAATAATTGTGTTTTTTCCAATTTTGGGCGCTGTCAGAACCACCGCAAGGTAATTTTACGTCGTCCTGTGAAGTTTTGTTGAAATCGGTTGAAAAATGTAGGAAATCCGATCCAATATATAAACGTACAGACACACACACACACACACACACACACACACAACCTGGGTTTTTATAATAAGTATGATATATATATATATATATATATATTATTTTTTTTATGTGCAGTACTTATTGGAAAGTGCTCAATATCAGTGACAGAGCTAACCTATTCCATTGTATGGATATGACACAACTGAATACACACACACACACACACACACACACACACACACATATATATATATATATATATATATATATATATATATATATATATATATATATAGGAGGCACGTTGGCGTAATGGATAGCGGCTCGATTGAGGAATCGGAGAGCCGAGTTCAAATTCCAGTCGAATCCATTACATTCACTTATGTGCTAATAGCCTTGGGAAAGGTGTGAATCCTCTTCTTCTCCCTCCATGGGAGAAGAAGAGGATTCACATGGGTAAATAGCAGGACAGACTGGGTTATATAGCCTTTGATGGCAACTGTTCTAGGAGAAGGACAACTCTGAGTTCAAAACCAGTGGAGGGTCGTTTGGGGACCTTGTGGCACATAGTGCATTAGGTCTCTGTATTCGGCCCTTCAAAAAGTGTGGATGGTCCTGCACGAAACCTTCACCACTATAATCAAATCTCATGTACTGTTGTCGGGCTGTCAGTTTTCTAGGAACTGATCTGCTTGACCCTCATACATTGAATTCAACGGGAGAGTTGAGTATATATATATATATATATATATATATATATATATATATAATTGAATAATTTAGGCATGTTCTGTCTACTTATTTTCAATTGGTCCTTTCATATTCATGGATAAACTTTTTATTGTTGTTATTAAAGGACAAAAGAAAATTGCCATGTTGATATATATTTCTTTTATTCCAAGTACTTTTGACATAGCACAATATCATCATCAGGGTATTGAACACTACAATATTTGTCTTGCAATAAACAGTACCCATCTTTTGTTAATTTTTTCAGCATTCTAATATTTTTCATGGGTTAAAGAATATAAAAATTGTCCATGGTTGTCATTATTCCAAGTGCTTTTGATTAGTTCTGTAGCCATTATCAAGGATGTTGCTTTGGTATGGTGAGTTTCATGTGTTGTCTCTACACAGTAGTTTAGCTGTGTGGAGATCTGTGAAGGAGTGTATGCATTTTTAGTTGTCACATGTTATGCATGACTGGTTGATCTGGGTATCACTTCTATTTTTAGAAAACCTTTAACATGCCATCTCCACAACTAATCAGATTGATATCAGGGGAGCGGTTTTTAATCAGTAATGCTTTCCTAATAATAAGCTGCATGCAACTATATGATCTGAAAGGGATTTTTGCGTTATCAACTAGAATTTTCCTCAAAGGTTCTTGTAAATTATGGGTTAATAATTATTTATCAATTGCATTCTGCTTCATGAGGTGGTATGTAAGGTGTCAAATTAATGTGGTTGTGGTGTATCTGATATAAGTAATTGGTTTTTAACAAGCAACACAGTCTTGTACTGGACATTGAAATTGGTACACTATATTGGTCACTGCTAGTTTCGATTTGGTGGGGTTATTTTGGTTATTTAATGGCTATAGGACTAGCTGAAAGTGCTCAGAATAATAACAATTATGGATAATTTTTATATTCTTTAACCCCTAAAAAACTGTAAAATGTTAGAATGCTGGAAAAACTCAATAAAAGATTAATTAAACCTTCCTTGTCAGCAGTTTTCAATGAAATATATATATATATATATATATAGATAATATTAGTGGAAAATATACATACATATGAAAAATATATCTAAAAAATTCCCATACATGTATATTTTCAGAAAAAAATTTTCCAAGGGGAAGGATCCAGGTAGAACTCAATGTCTAGGACAGAGTAAGGATATAATAAAAAGGCTTAAACACTAATATTCCATGGTCATAATTTATTCCATTGGAATCGTAAATACGATCCAAATCATCAGACCTACAAATTCAAAATGAAAACAGAAAAAAACAACTCCGGAAATCAAAACAGAATTTAGAGAAAGTGTAAGTATGAGGATGAGTGACAGAGAGAATTTTGGAGATGTGGGTGGGGTGGATTTAAAAAGAGGAGAGAAAGAAAGTCGACGGATGTCTAATACATAAAGATACATTTCGTGGTGACATATACACACCACAGACAATTCGGATAGGAAGGGAAAAAAAAAAAAAAAGGAAAGGTGGGGGAGAGGGATGGGACGAAGGAAAATAAAATTGTGTTTACATAAAGGGCCGCTTTGTAATTGGGAAAAATAAATATTCATCTATATTCATATACACACACTTTTCACATACATATACACGCATACATATGCCCCATGTATACATTCATACATACATACATACTTATACATACACATACACATACATATACATATACATACATACACACATACATATATATATATATATATATATACCTATACATATATATATATATACATACATATATATATATATACACACATATACCCATACATCCACGCACATACACATACACACATACATATACACACATACATATATATACACACATACATACATATACACACACATACACACATATATACACATACATATACACATGCAAATATATACACACCCTTACATATGTATATATATACACATGCAAATACATACACACCCTTATACATGTATATATATATATACACATGCAAATACATACACACCCCTTACACATGTATATATATACACATACACACACACATAAACATGTATACACATAAGTACACATACACACCTATACATATACATACATAACATAAACATCTCCATATGTACATATATACACTTACATACATACACACATATATACACATACATACATAAACATACAAATATACACACATATACACACACATACACATACATACATATAAATACATATAAATACACACAGAGATATACACATATGTACATATATATAAAAAAGTTAAAATCTAAATAAGTGACGATTCAAATATTTGCGCGTGTATGAAAAAAAAAAAAAAAAAATTTTATATATATATATATATATATATATCTACATACACATACATGCACATACATACACATACATATATGCACACACATACACAAACATATATATATAAATAAATACATAGCGCATCACATAAACGTGCACAAAAGGTACATATATATATATATATATATATATATATATATATATATATATATATACATATATATATATATATATATATATATATATATATATATATATATATATATATATATATATATATATATATATATATATACACACACACACACACACACACACACACACGGACTCTTCTATCATTTTCGATATATGAGGGTCAAGCTCAGTTCTTAGAACCAAAACCCAGACTACATGCACATATCATTTGATTATAGTGGTAAAGGCTTGTGCAGTACCACACTTTTTGGAAGAGTCAGCATCCAACAAGGTCCCCAAACAACTGTATGCAGGTTTTGAATTCAGGGTTGTCCTTCTCCTAGACTATTCACCAATGAAGGCTTTAGGATCCAGTCTGTCCTGCTATTTACTGGTTGGAGAAGAAACAGATTCATACCTATCCCAAGGGTATTAGCACATAAGTGAATTTAATGAACTTGACTGTAATTTGAACTTGGCACTCCAATTCCTCAATTTGAGCCACTATCCTGTACTCCAACAAGACTTCTATAATATATAGTACTAAGCTCCGTTCCATCTTCAAGCGAAAGTTTTTTGCAATAACTTATTTCTGAAATTTACGCGTTTTATAAGCATATTCATTATTGAAATCAAAATTTCTATGGTAACGGCTAGAGCAATTGTTTAAAGAAAAGGGGCGTAAGGTGTTAATAATTTGTATCAATATCTCAGTTACATTCACAGATGTCAAGTCAGGGTAAGGTTTGGGGTGTCTAAATTTAAAGCAGAAGATAAAATAAAGGGTTATCTTTTTTTTTTGTAGGGCATTTAAACTATTTATTAGGACTATGTAAAGGGTTATGAAGTCATCAAAAAACAAATGTTAGTGATTTACGACAGTTTTTATATACACAAAACCCTTTCAGAAAAAAAAATAAAATAAAAAATAAATAAATCTCCATAGACGCTTAACCAGACTAGACGATGTCATCTTCCGCTTTAAATAATAAATATGCTTATAAAACGCGTAAATTTCAGAAATAAGTTATTCCAAAAAAAATTTTTCTTGAAGATGGAATGGAGCTTAGTACTTTAATTCAATTTAATTCAAATAATTATATTGAAGTTTTTGGCTCTTGTTTTGAAACATGAGAACTCTTATGCAGCGTGTTGGAATCATATTTTTAAATAAATAATTATATTTATATTTATTTCTACTTTTGTATCGAGCACTATTTTTTAAAAATAACAAAAATACTAAAGAACTTTGGATTATTTACCTAACGAGTTCTTTCCTATTTTCTATATATTTTTCACACACACACATATATATATATATATATATATATTGAAGTCAAACACCCAGAGACAACAGTCTGTTTCATGTTAAACACAATTGTCAAGCCATGTGTGTTGTGTTGCCTGACTATATATACAGGTCAGTGATGCATTGTGGGTAGTTTATTATTCTAATGATTGTTTTGGTGGGTGGTAACAGTTATGTTTTGAATTATTCTAGGTTGCTATTAAGTGGGAATAATTTTGGATCCGGATGCAGTGTTTTGGCAATTTGTAGTGATGTTAGTTAATTTTTTTTATTTATTATTGATTATTTTATTGTTGATTGTTATTACTGTGTTTTCTTGTGTTTATCTGTGTGTACATGGTTGGTTAATTTGTTTATTATTTACTTTATTTATTTATTTATTTGAATTACTTTCTTTTACTTATTTTTGTTTATTCTTGTTTGTTTTTAAGTAATGTAGTAAAAATTTATTTTCGTGTTTGCATTTTGAGATGCGTCTGATCATTTATTTTGTAGTTTGTTTTGGCCTGGGAATGTAATTGTAGCTATTTTTCAACACAGTTTATAGATTTTGGATTGATTATTGTAGTCAGACATGAACATATCATCATCTCTGATCAATTAAAGTAAGAAGCCATGAGAGCCATTAGTGGTGTAGCATTTGGGACTTCTCTCTGGTCATTTCTTGAGAGAGTGATCTTTGATGACTTTTTGCTTCAAGCCTACATAGCAGTTTTCTGTGAAGAGTATACACAGCACATGCAATAGCCTGCTAATCACTGCTACTACAGTAATATCCTCAAAGGTACATGACAGTTAAAAAACGAACTTGCTCTGTATTCTAAATTTTGCAGAAGGCAACAGGGAACAACTCCACTATATTAGCCAAGAAATCATGGCAGTTCACAGAAATTGGAAATTGATAAATCCAAGTCATCTGTAGAAATCCATGATTGCCTTTGTCCTCAAAGGACTTGAAATTTCAGAAAAAAATAACAAGAAATAGATGTCATAAACAGTGTGATTATTTAGATGTCATTCAACAAAGATATTTTACCTGAATTGTGTTTTTTTTTCTATGATTACACATCGATTTCTGCTTGAAGTCTGACATCTGTCGTAGTTTTTGTAATTGAGAAATGTTGCATGAATATCTTTTTTACATTTGTTGCTTCACCTCTTACTTTGTGTTTTGGTGTATATTTATTGTGTAGCAAGGTCATTTGTGTGGGTATGTTTTTTTTCATTTAAGTGACAAAGGTGAGGGTGTTATTAACTGGTTGCAATTAGGGTCGATTTACTTGAAAATAAAATAAGAAAGATGATAAGAGTAGCCAAGATTTTATAAATACATGACATTAAGTACATTAGATGATATTTTAAAATAAAATAAAGAAGTATTGATTTGAAAATTTTTATTCCTTATAGATTTTTTGAGTGCAATCTAGTAGTAAAAAAGTGAACTTTTTCACTACTAGGGTTATTTAGCTTTTCTATCTCACTTCATTTAGTTAACTCAATGTACAGGTGACCGGTAGGCATTTTCAATGAGACATTATCCTACTGGTTAATGGTTATATTGACAAGCCAATAAAAAGATAGATGGAAGCAAGCTTTCTGGTGGAAAATAATTTTAAATATTTGCATTTTGAGTAGTTCAGATGTGAAATAATTCACTCCCCAGAAAACTAACTACAGGATGTGCTTCAGAGAGTGTCTGTATTTGAAGAAATAAAGTCTGCACTAAATTTTGGAGTTGATTGACATGTTTGGCTGTGACAAAAGAGAAATAGAATTGGGAAAACATGGGTACCAAGTGTCATCATAAGATGCTCGTGAAAATGTCTAGGCTGTCACCAGGTCACCTATTTGAAGTCTTACTTGCTGTTGTAATATCAAACATATCTCTGAACTCCTCTACAAAGAAACAGCAGGACAACTTGACATGTCCAGATACAAGCCTCTCTGCAAGTGGTCAAGATCTGGGTCTTTGTAAGATGCATCATGCTATTAAAAACAAGGGTTAGTGGGGTTTGGGGGGGGGTTTGCTGTTAACTGGCAGTTGGCAAGACATGGTGTCTTGTGAAGTTAGTCCTGTTAGGTGTTTCCCTCAACTTCAACACACACCTGCTATAGCATTAAGAATGTTATCTGTGTTGCTTTCATCACTACTATGGATGTGGCCTATGCACTCAAGAGGAAAGGTGTAACTTCCCCTGGGGCAGGGGGAGGGGGCAGTAAGTAACACAAACCAACAAACCAATGGAAACACACCTCACATCATCTAACAAAATATTGCCACATTTGTGGAATGTTTAAACCAGACTACTACCTCAGAAATCAGCATGCAGTGACCCTGAAGATAAGGAAAATGAGGCAGCCAACAACTACTCAATATGTCTAACATAAATGTTGTCAGAGTTGATTTTTGTGGGTTATATTCGTTGTTCAGTTAATTTCTCCATTTGGAGAGTTATGTTTTTTTTTGTTTTATATAGTCTTCTATTGTTGGCTTTTTAAATTTAAAATGATTTTATATTGCTAGGTCTGGTGTGAGGAAAGTTGGTTGACTGTGTTCTGCTAAACATTTTTCTTGATAGAATCTATCTTACATATTTTTAAGTGTACAGTCATCACATCTGGTCTAGTGCTTCTGGAATGTATTTAGAAATTCTTGATAAAATTCAAAGAAAAGTTTGCAATGGTCTGGCATCTCAGCTTCAGTCACTATCCCACCACCAAAATGTAGCTTTCTTGTGCCTTTTCTATGAATAATTGTTCTGATGAGGTTTTCTTTTCGGTGCCTTGATATTACAAATTTAAGTACAGTATTAGATTGGTAGCTAGGTCTTATCATTTCACACACACACAAATATTTGGAATTACCATCTGGACTTCAAAGAATAGCCTAAAAATTGAAGGTTGCTTGCTATTTTCAAAACTAATTTATAAGCCAACTTCAGGCCAGAGAGACTTTCTCTTTCTGAAAGGTTTTATCATTTATTCAATAATAATAATAATGGAACATAACACATGACTGCATAAAGTTGTCTTAAAATTTGATTTCTTTTTGTTTAATTGACCTTGCAAGCTCATGGAAATCTTATGACTAGCGGATTTTAGATTTTAGGTCATACACTAATAGGTTAAACAATTTCATCGTAGCTGTAGCTTTGTAGGAATTAATTAAACCAAGGAAGACATGAAACTTACTAATTTTTAAATCAGTGACTTATAAAACCTAATGTCTCAGTAATCATTTTTTTTTTACCAGAGGTCATATTACAATTTTTCATTTTTGTTATTTTTCTCTAGCTCTCTCTGTATTATTATTATTGGTTCCTATATTGTATTCATTTCTGCTGAGTCTTTTTGCATCAGTTGGGAGTGTCAGTATTACCACCAATGAGGTCATCTCTTGGATCTTTCTCGCCAGCATTTAGGCTACCATCCTTCAACATCGCCTCCAGTGGGTAAGTCACATGCCCAGAATGCGCCTCAATTCCACGTATCATCCTGTTTGGAGAACTTACCAGTGGCAAGAGGCTACATGGAAGCAAAAAACAACTCTTCAAGGATCAGTTGAAGACATCCCTGATACAGGTCAACATCGACCTTGAGACCTGGGAAACCGTTGCAGCAAATTGGCCTTCCTGTTGTAGGACCATCTGGCTTGGAGGACCACAACTTTTGAGTTCAACTGTCAACATAAAGAGGATCTGCGATGTGCTGTCAGGAGGGCCTGATTTGCCCAGCTGTGTCCATCACCCACACTCTTCTGTGACTCCTGCTCATGACTCTTCAGGAGTAGGGTCATCCTTCACAGCCATCTCCATCACTGCCACTAGAGGGAGAAAGAGAATAAATAGAAAGGATGATGAACCCAATGCTCAGATGTGAGCGGCTGTTCACTAGAATGATGCTTGGCTGGGTTAGAGATTTTGTAGCCTAGCATATGCATGGATTCCTTAAGTTTTGTATTTTTCCAGTGATGTTCCCTGTCTATTATTTCTTCATCCCACAGAGGGTGGTGATCTCTCTTTTCCTTCCATATATGGTCAGCCATGCCTGATTTTTCTATTTCCTCTCACTGATGTCCTCAAGGATACATGGTCCAGTGGATAAAAGGGATGGTTGCGTGATCCAAAAATGACTTGATCCAAAGAGTTTTGAGTTTCAATACCTGGCCACAGCAGAGGAAAAAAATTTTGAGATTTGAGTTACCAAAGGGAATTAACTAAAACTGAGATATCCAAAAGTATGTTATGTGGAAGTAGAACAATCTACCCCCCATGGGCTAAATAAAGAATTTAGATCAAAATTCCAACGTATATCACCTGAAGAAGGCCAGAGCATACAATGGCTAAAACATCATAAATACGTTAATAAAGATGAGGACAACAGTCTGAACAATGTAAATAGTGTAAATAGTTACAATACCTCATCTCAGAAATAGAGACAAATCCTGAAGAAAGCCGGAGCGTATAATGGCTGAATCACCATGAATATGGCAACAAAGAGGAGGACAACAGTCCGAACCGAACAATGTAAATAGTGTAAATAGTTACAATAATTCATCTCAAAAATATAGATACTGAAAGCCTGTTTTGAAATGCTTTTGCATATTTCCTATCTTCTAATTTATCTTTTTTTGATGCTATATTATTTTACTATATATTTTATTATATATTATTTTATTATATATTATTATATAGTATTGTGTTATTTTTTATTTTCAATTTTATTGTATATTTAACGATTGTTGAGTGATGATTTGAGAGTTGCAATAAAATGAAAGAAAGACTAATTGAAAATTAATAATTAATTTTATTCCTGGTGTTTGTTTTTTTTAAAATGTGTTTCTTTTAACATTTTGTATTCAATATGTATAGCCATGTGTATTCCTGTTGATACATATTGTTATTGTGCCAGTTAAAACTTGCTGCATATTTTGGGAATTTAGCCAAAAACAGGAGATATACAAACTTGAATAATATGGATGCCCAAAAGAAAACAGAACATGCTATTAATGTGATAAAAGCAGACATTTTAAAAACAAGATAAAAATTTATAAGAATAATGGGTTTGATAGATTGATTTGTTTTTTTTACAGTTTATCAACCCTTTGCAGTTTATTTCAAGCCAGAAAACATTTTTAATTCCTGAGATTTTTTTTTTTTTTTTGCTATAATAATGATTTAGGAATACAAGTCTTACTAATTAACCTATATCTGGGGGTGGGAGAAGAGGTAGATTCATACCTAATCAGAATTTGATAAACAAGACATTACAATGGGTATATAAAGTGGGAGATCAATTCTACGTTAAAATCTATATATAAAGTGATACCTCATTTTGTGGCCACTGTAGTTTCTATACATTTATATTCCAGGGACTGTAAAAAAATCTAAAAGACGTGCCTGTGTACCTAATCAGTATTTTGTTCATTGATTTATAAAATGATTTATGATTGAAAATTTATAACAAAAATGGTTTTCATTGATTGATTTGTTTTTTACAGTTTATCAACCCTTTGTGGGTTATTTAAAGCCAGAAAATATTTTTAGATTGCAAGAATTTTTTTTTTTTGAGATAATAATGGTTTAGTGATACAAGTCTCACTAATTAATCCATAGCTAGAGGGAGAACAGGTAGATTCATATCTTTCTCAAGGCTATTTGAGTGTAAGTGAATATAACAAGACCAATGGGAATTGAAGCTTGGCTCTCCTCAAAAAAATATTATTACTGTTAGATTTGCTTAGCAGATTTCTGTGTGTGGAAACCTGTTATCTGTCAGCCAATCAATGTCTATAGTTTTTTGTTTTGCATAAAATTTCATCCTTGTTCATATTTAGTCGTGTAAATGTTTTTCCTTGATCTTAGCTTGGAACTTCATTGTTGCTTGCATGTTTAGTCCATGTTATTCTCAGCATCCTACTGTAGAACCACATCTCTTTTGCCTCAAGTCACCTCTTCATCTGTGGGGAAATTCTCCAGCATTCATTGACATATAGAAGGACTAATATTACATTTATGTATACATTACAGTTCAAAAGTTTGAAGCCACCCCCAGAATTAGCATGGGATGAATATGACAGAAGAGTGAAAAAAAAAAATGAGGAAGAGCTCTTATCAAATTTATACTTTGAGAAACTTTTGCAATGAATGCAAAAAATTTGTGCTGCAGTAATCAAGGAGGATATTTTGTCAGGAGCAAAATTTAATCATAAAATGCTTTTTTTCTTTTTGTCATAATAAAAATTCTAATTAAAAATTATGTCTCACTTATCTTTTTTTTTAACTATGTTTAATAATTTTCTCTTAGAGTACAAAACAACTACCATATTTGACGGCATATGAGATGCATGGGTGTATAAGACACACCCAAATTTTAGCAGGGCAAATCAAAAAATTAGTAATTAGCAAAATTAGTAAACCTACATATGGCATATGCAGGGGAATTTTAAAAGATATTTTTAGTAAAAAAAATGTGTGCCTTATATGCCGTCAAATACAGTACTTTTGGGGCCAATTTAAAAAATGACCAGGGGTAGCTTCAAACTTTTGAAATGTAGTGCAACTTAACATATTTACCTGAAGTATGTTATCATGGAGATAGATTTATGGTCACCATTTGTTAGCATTGTAAAGTTTCTCTTCTCCAATCAATGATTACATTAAAATATAAAGAAACACAAAAAAGTGTTTGGCTTTTTATTTGTCAAATTGGTGCTAATACCTTTTCTATTTCAGTGATGCTTTGAGAAATTTCCTCTATGTATATTGTACCACTTGCTTCATAAAAGCATATGTTAAATTTTAATTTCATTGCTTAGCTGTCTGTATTGTATGGATACATACAGTGCTATTTTTTTATATAAACTGGTAAGAGAAACTGCATTTCAATTCATTCTATTCATATTTCACAGTAATTTAAAAGAAAAACACAACAGGGATCTGATTGTAAGGTGGAAAATTTTTAAAAAGGCAAAGCTTTATAACAATCACAACAATATTTGCAACCTTTGCCAATAGCAAAAATTAGCAATTATGACATTTATGGATCCAAAGAACCTTTTGAAATCTGATGTCTTGAGGACTTACTTACATATTAGGAAATTCCTCTTAAGCACATATGAGGCTGGATAAAAAAAAAATGTATATTTCAATTGCCCCTCTCCCTACCGATACATTTATAATACCCTTGCTTTTCTTCTTCTCCCCCTTCTTCACATCCTCCTCCTCCCTTTCTATTACATCCAATGTTGTGCATTTGTTTATTTATTTAAATAAAAAAATATAGTCTTCATTAGTTTTTAAAAAAAAAATAGTGTTAAGAGGTCATTTGAAAAAAATCACCTGAAGATACTGCTAGGTTTTCAACCTAGCAGTATCTTCAGGTGATCTTCAGGTAATCAAATTCAGCTGACCTCTTGATTTTTAAAGTATATTTCATTTATGTGGATATGTGTGCAGGTACTTGCACAACTATGCATTTATATTATACGAGGTCTGTTTGAAAAGTTAATGGTACGGGTTTCACAAACAATTTATTTAAATTCCAATCAACAAACTATATGGTTTCCCCTTCAAAATAACCCCACTAGAATATAATGAACATTTCCATCCTTCTCTGCAAGTTTAGTTGCATTAAGTTAAATATAAACTTAGCCTGATGAAGTCTTAAGACAAAACACAACACATGAAAACTTTTTCCATTTTGTCATACATCTTTCCCCTAAAATAGTTCTTGATATATAAAAATTTATATATTGTTATTACATACATAAATAGCAAGCCATTCGTATTCAAGGATACCTGTCTACTAGGGTGGCTAGCCAATCCCTATTGCAGGTGCTCACTCAGGCACATTTATGTTTATTCAACACCCACAGAGCCCACCTGTGGTTTATACTGCAACTATGCTGAGAAAACCTTAGTTATGGTTTCTGGGAGAGAATGTGTTATCTAGCTTGATCAACAATTTGAACAAGCTGGAACATGTTAGAAATGTGCTGAAGACAGTCCAACATGAAATAAAATTTACTTCTTTACAAAAGAGTTTATAATATAATCATACAGGGTGCGATGAATGAATTG
>CAHIKZ030002667.1:500000-565000 GCA_903632075.3 Acanthosepion pharaonis
TAAAATTTCCTTAGTTCACATACTTCTAAAATTTCCATACTTGTAAAATCTTAGTAATAGATAAATACCTACTTCTGTCGATTGAAGTACCATGGTTATCAAGCAAGAATCCATCAAAATTAATTTTGATATGCTGCATAATTATATGTGTTTCTATTTAGGAGTTCATTTAGCAAATGAAGTTTATTTTTAGTGCCATTTATTTGTGTTTGAATGCAAGACAAGAGGATGCAGAAGGCTGATTGCCATGACAGTGAAATGTTTGCTTTTGGGAGATCTGTAAATTGATTACAAGATTTGTTGCTCTTAAAACTAGGTAATTGTTTAATTTGTGTTTAAGTGATTAACACACTTAAATACAAATGAAATAATAATAATAATTAATAATGATAATAATCAAAATTTGTCATCATGAAAAGTCAGGTAATTTAAGAACTTCTTCTATGTGCCATGTCTCTTCAGGACATAGGCGATCATGGCTCTTCATAATTCCCTGTCCTTTATAGATCTTAACAAATTTTGTCTTTTTGTTATCTCTACAAAAACCTGTTCTGCTAATGATTTACACAAGTTCATTTGTCTTCTTCTATGCGCTGTGTCTCTTCAGGACGTTGGTGATCATGGCTCTCCACAATTTCCTGTCCTTTGTAACTCTTAACAAATTTTGGCTTTTTTGTTATCTCTCCCTGTTCCTCCATCCATTTGCTCAAACTCACTAGGTAGGTTATGCATTGTTTTCCTTTGTTCCTCTTGCCTTCAATCTGTCCTGTGAGTATTAAATTTTCCAAACCCTCTTTCCTCATTATGTGCCCCAGAAATTTCAACTCTCTCTTTCTGAGGTTAAGAATAAGTGTCCTTTTTGTTTCCATTTTCTCTAATACTTCCTTTGTTCACATGTTTGGTCCATTCTCAGCATCCTTTTGTAGAACCACATTTCTGTTGCTTCATATCTCTTCTTCATCTGTAAAGAGATTGTCCAGCATTATGTAGCAGTTCAGTACTCTTTTCTCTGTTTCTGTTGCTTCAAGTGTCTTCTTCATCTGTGAGGAGATTGTCCAGCATTTGCTGCCATATAAGAGGACTGATATTAAATAGCAGTTCAGTATGCCCCTAACCCAAAACATCTTAATCATTCCTGTTGATGGGCAGCTTTGTAAGATTGATGATACCTGTCTAATAAATATATATTAATTGGAATAAAGCAGACAAAATTACAATTTGTGTCATAATAAAACAGTTTTGTCGCAGTAATAGGATTATTAATCTCATTTGTATTTGTGACATTTGATAATTGTCTATTCATTTATATCTCTGGAT
This sequence comes from Acanthosepion pharaonis, assembly GCA_903632075.3. Lineage (NCBI taxonomy): Eukaryota > Metazoa > Mollusca > Cephalopoda > Sepiida > Sepiidae > Acanthosepion > Acanthosepion pharaonis. The sequence goes on from CAHIKZ030002667.1 coordinate 501,318, forward strand.
TGTTTTGTTTTACTTCCATTTTTGCTCTCTAGATTTTTTCAACCTCTACAACCAACTCTAAGGGAACCAGAAACCTTGCTAGGATTTATTATCAGTGGGTGTAATCTTAGCATATGCAGCTGGCACTGTGTTAATGGTTGACACGGAAAGGAAACTGCAAGACCCCCTAGACATAGCGGTAGAAGAAAATGAGAAAAAAAAGGACTAACTGGAAGAAGACAGAAGAAAGCATGGATCTGCAGCAAGAGAAAAAGCTTGAGATGCAAGTTACGAATTGGAGATAGAAACATCAAGCAGGTGCAGAAGTTGAAATATTTGGGAAAGAGTTTTAAGAAAGGAGTGAAAATACAACAAGATTGGACTAGAGAAAGAAGCCTTCTAAAAGCTAAGTGAAGCCCCAATTAGGAAAAAAAATCAGTAACAAAGAAAGAAACGAGTGCTAGATTGCTATGTTGTATCCATGATCTTATATGGCAGTGAATGTTGGAGAATTTCTTTAAGGATGAAGAAAAACTAGAGGTAGCAGAAATGTGGTTCTATAAAAGGATACTGAACATTCCATGGATGAAGCGAGTAAGCAACAAAGAAGCCTTAAAAAAAAAAAATGGTAGCGGAAAGAACACTTATATTCAAAATCAGGAAGAGTCACCTGAAATTCCTTGGACAAATAATGAGGAAAGAGCACTTTGAAAGTTTAACCCTCATGGGACAGGCTGAGCACCAGAGAGTTGGGGAAAGGTTACTTGGTTAGCTTGTGTGAATGGATGGTGAACGGAAAGGAAGAAAATAGGCTAGAAGTCACATGAGATAAGAAGTTGTCTAGAACCATGATCACCTATAACTTGAATGTACGTGGCACACAGAAGTAGAAGCAGCAGCTAAAATTATCACAGTAAAATGGACCTGTTGTGTCAAAATAAAGTAATTAAAATTTAAATGATTTGACTGAAGTCATTTTCCTTTGAAACCTAATCTTTTCACTTTAGCATTGACAAAGATGTATGCTTCAATTTCCTTTTGTTTTCAATTGATAATCTATTAAGTATAAGATATAAAAATACTTTAACCTGAACAGTATTGTTCAGTTTTATTAATTACATGATACAATTACATTATATGTCAAAAGTTTGGAGAAAATCTTTGGATTTAATAATTAGTGAAATATGTAAACTTTCAGCTGTATACAAACGTTTTTTAAGATGAATGGTTAAAAATGGCTTTCAGCGAGTGAAGCCTGTGGGTCTTGGTGAAGACCATTGTTTTTCAAACTTTGTGGATTGGTGCTACAAAGTCACAAGCAAAGAACTACCGAATAACAAAAACCACATCAACTGAGGACTATCCCCAGCAGCAACAACTAAAATGGATAGCACGTGTAGCTTGAAGAGAAAATAATGATATAATCAAGATGTTGACTTTCCACAACTCTTCAAATAAAAGGTTAGGAAGGAAACCCCCATCATTACTAGAAAGTGTGATAGCAAATACTGGGATTGAGAAACTTATTTTCTGGAGAAGTTGTTTTAAGAGAAAGATTTTATAAATTTCAACTGGAAGCAGTATTGGATGGATGCTCAGTCAATGAATGCCAAATGTTTCTGTATAGGGAAACTGTTAATATTGCTATTATCATTAGACATGATACGATAATTCACAGTGAGTTGGCCAGGCAGTGTGGAAAAATGTAATGTGTGTAGCTACAGGTGCTCAGGCAATGAATGCCAAATGTTTCCTTATAAGAAAACCACTAATATCATCATTACCATTGGATATGAGAAGAACAGATACTGCACTTTGATCCCAGCCACTAACCAGGGAGTGAGGAAAAGCATAATGGAATTAGTCCTGGCTGCTCTGTCAATTAATGCCAAATGTTTTCTTGTAGGGAAACTGTTAATGTTACCATTACCACACCTTCTTTGGTTTAATTAACTCCTTCTAGGGTAGCATGCTGAAACTATTTAACCCATTAATGCATTTCTTTCAATTTTTTAGAGAGTGGGCAGATATGTAAAATTTTAAATCTGTCAGCCCTAAGATCAGCAGTGCAGGTTAGGCAAAAAGAGCAAAAGTTTTAAGGAAACTTTATGCAGCATTTTATTAATTTTGTTATTACACTGAATATACAATAAAATCCTTTTGAGAAGAGAAAGTCCATCTGGCTTGAAGTGAACAAATAAATTATTTTTGAAAAAAGTCACGCAACCTTTCATTTTTAGGAGATTCCTTAAAATTCAAAAAATGTCCCCAATCTTTTGACTGATATTGTACATACTTTTAACTCCCCATTGTCCCATAGATTTCACTGGGGACTGGGGGGGGCTGTAGCTCCCAATGCAGTCACTCGTTACTGCTGTAGTTTCTATAACAAGTATCATTTTTTACAGGATGGAGTTATTAGGTCTATATACCCAACTGGTTTTGAATTCTCTTATACTGTTTGGCAACCACAGAGTTTCAGTCTGTCCTGCTATTTTACCTATAGTTGCAGGAAGAAGGAATGAATTAAGACCCTTTCTCTAGGGTATTTGCATGAAAATGAATATAATGTATCAGCTGGAATTTGAACACAGCTTGTCAATTTCTTGTTTGAAACAACTCACCATTATATCATGAGCACATCTGTCTACTTTTAAAAGAGGATCATAGAGTTTCTGATCAGAGGTCTTATTTTTCCTCTGATACTTTTAGAAGTCTCTTTTTGGAGCATAAAATGAATGAGTTTGTGCAGAAAAGAGTTGAAAGTTTTGTGGGCCAGCAGGAACCTCTTCTTGCCACTGTCAAATGGAGAAAAATGGCATGGTTTGGACACGTTACAAGGCATGACAGCCTGTGCAAGACCATCATGCAAGGCACCATTGAAGGTAGACATAGGAGAGAATGTCAACGCAAAAAGTCGTTGGCCAATGTCAAGCAATGGACAGGTATGACTATACCAGAATTACTGAAGACTGCTGTTGATAGACCATTGTGGTGGAGATTCATGTGGCTTCTGCATTCAGATCCCCTCCCCCACTATGATTATGAAAGTCAAGGTGATGATCATGATACTTTTAGAGGGAATATTTTTTGTGCCAAATTGATTTTATATTTTTTCCTCTTCATTCATTATCTGTGTACATTATTTATAAACAATTTTGCTGAATTATCCATTTACTTGAAGTATGAGCTCAACAAACCTGTGGTTATAATGACAATAAAATGATTGTTTCATGCTAATGGTCAACTGATCCAATTAATACAACAAAGCATGATTAAATTCACTTCATATAATTTCTTATCGTAAGAGGAAGGAAACAAAATGTGTAATTAAGCAAGGCCTTCTAACAGCTTTTGTTGTGGATTAAAATTTTATTATAGTCATTATTTTCAAGATTTTTTTTTAGAGTGATGGCAATATTTTCATGGGTGATGTCAGTATTTGCATTGGTAATGTCAATATTTTTGATGGTTGATGTCAATAATTCTCATGTATGTTGTTAGTATTTTCATGGGTGAAGTCAACATTTTAATGAGCGATGTGAATATTTCTCATGTGTGATGTGAATATTTTCATGGGTGATGTCAATTTTTCTAGTGTGTGATGAAAATATTTTCCTTGGTAATGTCACTATTTTTAATGGGTGATATCAATATTTCTCATGGGTTATATCAGTATTTTCAAGAATGATGCCAATATTTTTATGGGTGATGTCAATATTTGCATTGGTAATGTCAATATTTTTGATGGTTGATGGCAATAATTCTCATGTATGATGTCAAGATTTACATGGCTGATGTGAATATTTTTATGGGTGATGTTAATATTCGCAGTAATTATATAAAGTAGATGAGAATTAAATGATTTAACACAGAAACCATTTGCTTATTTTTTTTTTAATTATTCTGAATTTCATTTGAAAGTCGTGTTATTAAAATGAAATTAATGTTATTATTTTATTCATAATTATCAATACTTTGTTATATTGACTTTTGCATAAATATTCAACACCTACTGCAAATTAATACTTATTTGAGGCTCCTTTAACATTGATCCCTATGAAAAGACATTATCTTTTGTCTTCATTAAGACTTCTGTATATTTTGACTGGTATTTTTTTACTATTTTATATATAATTATTCTGCATCATTTGGATGCATTGGCTTCCATTTATGAAAAGTGATTTGCAATTCATGCCATAAATGTTCGATTGGATTTAGGTCAAACAATTGATAAGGTCCTTCTTTTTAAACTATTCTCAGGTGATTTTCAAAGGATCTTCTGGATTCTTGTGTTGTCAGAAGGTGAATTGTCTATAATGTCTAAGCTCAACAGGAGAGGGTAAAAGTATTTTCAAATTAAAATCCATTTTTCTTTCAATCTTGGAGAGCTTCCCCTACCTGCTGCACTAAAGTAGCCCCACAAAATGATTTCCCTCTCCATCATGATTCATTTTAAAAATACCATTTCTTTTTAGATTGTGCAATGTGTTCTTCAAACAAAAAATTTCTCTTTACATTATTTACAGATGGATTATTGTCCTCATCTTTATATTTCAGCCATTGTTGATCCATGTAATCTTTGTGGATTTTCAAACTGAACCCTTTATTTAATCTATAGGGGTAGATTGTTCTAATTCCACTGACTATATCTGGGAATAACTTTAGTTCTTATTTAGTAATGCTCAGTTCTTGCTTGCCCCATTTCCACAGAATTCAAGTACACATTGCCCTGGCCAGGGACTGAACTCACAATTACTATGTTATTAAATTCATAAACCAATGATTTAATGTATTATGCTATTGTTTTGTGGGACAATTCTGAACTTGAAGCAGGTTAGGTTTAGGGCTTCAAGTTCTCCACTCAGGATTGTCCCATGGGACAATAGCCTAGTGGATTAAAGCTAAAAATTCAATTTTTGTTTTGTACAATCCAATAACTTTATTTTGGTAATTGTTTAATGAATTCAAAATTTTTTAGTAAATAAGCATTGTTACGTGTTTTTTCCCTTCAGTAGTGTTATTTTTGTTATCCAAGCCATCCATGAACTCTTGTTAAATAATAGTTTCAGACTTTTATTTTTTAGTGGCAGTGTATTTTGGCTCAAACCTTCTGAGGTCAGTTGGTAGACAAAATAGGGAAGTCAATTTTGATTGGGAATGAGTTAGAGATTAAGGTTTTTTGGAGAGTTGTTGTTTGGACGTCAAACTAGCTAGACATATTAGATTGCATTTGTGCAACCCACCCCACAGTGAGGAAGGGTTTTTGAGAGTTGTTGTTTGGACGTCAAACTAGCTAGACATATTAGATTGCATTTGCAACCCACCACAGTGAGGAAGGGTTTTTGAAGTTGTTGTTTGGACGTCAAACTAGCTAGACATATTAGATTGCATTTGGCAACCCAACAGTGAGGAAGGGTTTTGAGAGTTGTTGTTTGGACGTCAAACTAGCTAGACATATTAGATTGCATTTGTGCAACCCACCCCACAGTGAGGAAGGGTTTTGAGAGTTGTTGTTTGGACGTCAAACTAGCTAGACATATTAGATTGCATTTGTGCAACCCACCCCACAGTGAGGAAGGTTTTTGAGAGTTGTTGTTTGGACGTCAAACTAGCTAGACATATTAGATTGCATTTGTGCAACCCACCCCACAGTGAGGAAGGGTTTTTTTGAGAGTTGTTGTTTGGACGTCAAACTAGCTAGACATATTAGATTGCATTTGTGCAACCCACCCCACAGTGAGGAAGGGTTTTTGAGAGTTGTTGTTTGGACGTCAAACTAGCTAGACATATTAGATTGCATTTGTGCAACCCACCCCACAGTGAGGAAGGGTTTTTGAGAGTTGTTGTTTGGACGTCAAACTAGCTAGACATATTAGATTGCATTTGTGCAACCCACCCCACAGTGAGGAAGGGTTTTTGAGAGTTGTTGTTTGGACGTCAAACTAGCTAGACATATTAGATTGCATTTGTGCAACCCACCCCACATTAGATTTTGGTGAGGAAGGGTTTTTGAGAGTTGTTGTTTGGACGTCAAACTAGCTAGACATATTAGATTGCATTTGTGCAACCCACCCCACAGTGAGGAAGGGTTTTTGAGAGTTGTTGTTTGGACGTCAAACTAGCTAGACATATTAGATTGCATTGTGCAACCCACCCCACAGTGAGGAAGGGTTTTTTGAGAGTTGTTGTTTGGACGTCAAACTAGCTAGACATATTAGATTGCATTTGTGACAGTGAGGAAGGTTTTTTGGAGAGTTGTTGTTTGGACGTCAAACTAGCTAGACATATTAGATTGCATTTGTGCAACCCACCCCACAGTGAGGAAGGGTTTTTGAGAGTTGTTGTTTGGACGTCAAACTAGCTAGACATATTAGATTGCATTTGTGCAACCCACCCCACAGTGAGGAAGGGTTTTTGAGAGTTGTTACATGTCAAAGGAAATGGATGTGTGAGATTTCAAGTTTGAAAGCTGTTCCTTAATAGGAGGTGTAGTAAACCCTACTTGATAGAAGATGTACCTGTCAACATGGTTAATAAAATAATAAAGTTAAAAATTCATACCTTTCCCAAGCGTATTAGCACGTAAGTGAATGTAATGCATTCGACTGGAATTTGAACTGCTCTCCGATTTCTCAATCTGAGCTGCTATCCATTACTCCACTTTGCCTCCTCCATAAGCATGAGTAACTATGATTCTCTTAATGCTCTTAAGCCCTCTGAGAGAGGAGTAGTGCTGGACCTCCTCTTATTGGTTCCCAACGGTTACAGCCCCTGGGCTAGCTAAGAGTTCAGACGTTGCCTGCAGACGACATCTGATAAATGTGGGGTGTCTGTGCTTCCAAAATGCACCAATTGATGTAGGTTTGCTATCCCCCTTTGATTGTAATACTTTGGCCCTAATCCTAGAATAACCAAGCCTTGACATCCCCCACAAGAATGCCTTACCTTTTCCATATATTACAATTAAATAAAGCAAGAAATGCACTATAGCAGTAAGAATCACTTTTATTTTCCAAGTATTTTTCATCTCTTTCTTTATTAATAAATAAGCAGATATAACTTTTGTAATTTATTCAATCAGACATGCCTAAAAGAGAATTTGCTGTCTAAATACATGCATACATATAAATGTTAGCAATGACGAGGTTTTAGGAAATAAAAAGGAAACTTATATCAAGAAGTAGTATTTTAAATTTCTGGAGCATGTAATGAGGAAGGAGGGCTTAGAGAATCTGATACTCACTGGACAAATTAGGGAAAAGAGGGACAGAGAAAAGCAGTGCGTAACATACTTGATGAGCTTGTGTAAGTGGGTAGTACAACAAGGTTTGGGAGAAATAGCAAAAAGACAAAACTAAGAGCTACAAGGGGGGGGAGATGTGGAGGGCTATGATCGCCTACATCCTAAAGAGACACAGCACATAAAAGAAGTTCAATGTGTCTAGATAGAAGAACTTAGCAAATGTCTTTCAGCTTTCTTATGTTTTTCATGATTGTCACTGTTTTTTAGTTATCCCACGTTAAAAAGTAGTAGTTTATTCATGAAATATGATATACTGCATAAACCTGGATATAAATTTACCATTAAAGATTCAGAAATTAGTGGACTTTCAATATATATTTGTATTTAATTGCTTTCACACTTAATTAAAACTGAGTTCTTTAAGTCAAAGTTATAGGACTATATATATCAATTACTATACATGTCCCAGCGGCTAAAAGCATTGGTTGAAGTCATCCAGTGATTTGTCCAAAAAAAAAAAAAAAACTTGGAGAGTTGAGTTATTAAAGGGAAATAACTGAAACTGAGATATCCAGAAAAGGCATGGCATGTGGAAGTAGAATAATCTACTCAGGTGGAGGAAATAAAGAGTTTGGTTCGAAATTCCAACATATATCACCTGAAGAAGGTTGGAGTGTACTATGTCTGAAATGTCATGAATATGACAATGAAGATGCGGACAAGAGTCTGAATAATGTAAATAGTGTAAATAAATTTTATTTGTTCTTGGACAGTTTCCAATGAAGAAAAAATTTAAAATATGTTGAAAGTATATTCTTACAGAAAAATTGTTTTGTGGAATTTTGAAATGGCACAAATTTTTATTTTTTGTTTAGACATTAATAAAAATGAGAAATTGTACTCCTATATTGAACACTAATCTTTACTTGATATAAAATTTATTTTTTGACTATAACTTTTTCTTATTTAATTTTCTTTTATGAAATCATTTTATCTTAGTTGAAAATCAAAGTTGAACATATGAATTTACTTATTTATAGCCTAAAACTAAGTGTCCATTGCAAATGAACTAATAAAAAATTTGAGCCCTCAATATTTATATGAAGAGAAAATATACATTTAAAATGCTTTTAAGCTCCCCCAAACCCTATTTATTTCATATTCAACACAAAACAAAAAACTTGTAAATATTTCAAAATATAAAAACAAACTTTCTGACTAACCCAACAAATCAAAATATATTGTTCTGCCCACAACTACAATTGAAAAAAATTGAAGCTTAATATAAATTTTTTCACAACATCTAAAACAATAAAAGACTTAATAAATACAAAACAAAATAATAAGATAACACATGAAGGAGGAATTTATTTTATCACCTGTAATGATTATCACAAGGAATACATAGGAGAAACCTTAAGAAATTTAAATAAAAAATTACATAGACACAAAAATGATCTTTTACAAAACATTACATTAAATACCTTACCACTGTAATGAATTTGACCATAAATTTGATTTAAAAAATGCTATTTTAATTTAAAGAGAAAACAATTTACTAAAATGAAAATGTATAGAAAGTACTTTAATTACTGCATCATCCACAGTAAATTTACATCCAGATTTTTATGACATTGCTTGGCAAATTTTCTTTTATCACAATGTGGGATATTTAATAACAAAAGTAATGGAAACACGGACAAAAAGAAACTAAATGAAATTGGCTGGTCTGTATAAACAACTTATTAAAAAAAATTAATTTAGAATTCTCAACATCCCCTTCTCATGAACATAAATATCACTGATGAAGTTGTAAAGAATGAAATATATATATAAGGTAACAATATATATTTTTATATATCAAGAAACAGTACTGGGGAAATTGTATGACAAAGTGGAAAAAGTTTACTTGTGATGCGTTTTGTCCTTCAGGACTTCATTGGACTAAATTTGTTATGTTGGTAGGACAACATTTGTGCCTGTAAAAAAAAATTCTAAAATTCCCAGCACTCCTCTGTCGTGCATATATGTAGTCCTCCCAACATAACAAATTTAGTCCAATCTCATACAATTTCTCCATACAGACACACACACACACACACACACAAACTCAAGATCTAGAAGAGGTGCCATTCAAGTGTTATATTCTAGATCTTTTTTGCATTGATGCCGGTATTTCCAAGAGTCAGCTGATCTAAAACCATGACCATTAACATTTATGTCATTAACAAAGAATTCCTTGTTAATTTTAAGGCTTTCAAAACCAAACTGCTCTCTTTCAATCATCTCAGAGAACCCTTTTTACATTCCTTCAACATGGCTGATACTAACCTCCAGGAAAGTGACTCATTGTGCTGACATGGAGTGGAAAGATTATATTGAATCAATTGCTAAGACTGTAGCTAAGATATTTTGTTTACTGTGTGGTGCTAGACAATTTTTCTCCTAGAATCTATCTTAGATATTTATAAATCAACCATGCATTGAATATGGCTATCATCTTTGGTCTAGTGCTTCTGCTATGTATTTAGAGATTCTTCATAAATTCCAAAAAAGAATACCTGGTATCTTGTCTTCAGTGACTTTCCCTCCACTGTAACATAGCTTCTCTGTACCTTTTCTATAAATAATTTAATGATAATTTTTCTGATTTTTTTCTTTGACACCTCAGTTTCATGTGTTTGATTGGCAGCTTGGTTTCATTCTACAATTAAAATGGCTAGATGTAACCATAAGTTCTATGCTAACAGTTTCTTTTCTCACACTTCTCTCTTGTGGAATTCTCTTCTAGACTCTTGCTTTCCAGTCAACTTTGATTTTCAAATTTTTAAATGCAATTCTTAATTTTTGTTCATTTATTATTCTCTCTCCTTAATAAGGTTTTATTTTTCTCATATTCTTTCATATTTTTTGTTTATTTTCTCATATACTCTGTAACCCCTTGTATTTTAGTGGCTTTATTGGCTTGCTTGGGATGAAATGATGATTAAAATAAAAAAAATATTTCATCATTTCAGGATATAGGTAATAATGGCTCTTTTGCTTTCTTTATTAATTAATACGTATATGGTTTTGCATTGTCTCCTCCATGGTTTTGAATTCAGAGTTGACCTTCATGTAGACTGGCTTCCAACCAAGGTTAGATAGTCTAGTTTATACCATGCTATTAGAATTAGAATGTGGCATGTTGATACCATTTTTTGTGCTGCTACCCATTATGTTACCTTCACATCCTGAATTTTTCCCAGTTATATAGATGTTAAAAAAAATATTTATTGTATAAAATTTACTTATTTATTTCTGCCCCAATGCCAAAGAAAAGGTCAAATGTATATCTAAAACCCCACCAAAAAAAGAAAAAAGAAAAAAAAAAGGCGGATTCATTTGTTGTTTTGTCAGTTTTAGGAAATTAACTTTTACCGGAAATTTAGTATCAAATTACAAATTGTGTTTCTTCTTGCAGACGTCATCATATCCTTTTATCAAATTGTTTTCTAACATTTCTGAAGTGCCAAAAATATCTTTCTCTTTTTCTGCTCTTGATGAAATGTATGCTATTGTACATCTCTTAATTAGTGGACTTTTTATGGACATTTGCACTGGCCATGGTTGATTGGTCATTTAGTTCAGTGTCAGAATAAATCACATTATCAACAAAGTAATACTTGTTTCAAGTCATTATTGATAAAATGTTGAGGGTGTGATATATGATGGTATTTAGAGTGTGATCTTTATGTGATAATTTCTGGCCACAGGAGATCTATTTATGCTTTGCTTTGCCCTGATGTTTGTCTTTTTTTTTTTCTTTACACGTCTGATCCCCTTCAAATATAAAAACAAAAAGGTAAACTGGAGTCAGTCTTGCACAGAAATCCCCACAAAACGTATTTTATGGCAATTGATACATGAAAAGAATTTTCTTTTTTTTCTGTTATGGTTAACAAGTACACAATTTAAAAACTGACTGAAATTGTTTTCATTTGAATATTCCTGAATAAGCCTGATATACCTAGCAATTTAAGCAGATATATGATCAACATTAACATTGATACCAGTTTGTACTTATGACTAAATATAGTCTCACTAAAGGGTTGTACTACAGACATCTAGAAAAATAGTCATGTTTTCAAAAGATAGGAGACTATGAAATATAAACTCCCTCTCTCTCTCTCTCTCTATATATATATATATATATATATATATATATATATATATCAAAGAAATGCTGAGTAATTGAATGACAAAAATTCTATGTGACTTGTTTTGTTCTTCAAAAAGTCTAAATAATATTTTCATTATTTTTTAATCATTTCATTTCAAGCAAGGCAATAATGGCACTAAGATGCAAGAGGTTACTGAGTGCCAGAGAATATGAAAAAAAAACTACTATTAAGGTGAGAGAACAGTAAAAGAACAAGAATTAAGAAGACAGAAGGTTGTGATTGACATTCCATTTAAATATTTGAAGATCAAAATTGACTAGGAAGCAAGTAGCTGGAAAAAGTTTCCACAAGCAAGAAGTGTGAGAGCAGAAACTGTTAGCATAGAACTTACTGCCAATCTAGTACTGCACTTAAATTTATAAAGTCTAGGTACCATAGAAGAAAGTTCATCAGAACAATTACCATGAAAGTATTCATACAAATATATTTATTTGGATTTTTTTTTTAAAACCACATTTGCATATTTTGAATACGTTGACAATGTCCAACACTGAAATCAAGATATAAAAAAAGAAAGATGAATAATGGCAAGTCTTCAGCAGCAGCTGTGACAAAAGAGAAAAGCATCACAAGCTGCAGCAGCACTCATCAGCAGGAAAGTTAAGTTTAGGGCTCCAAGTTCTCCACTCAGGATTGTCCCACAGGACGATAGCCTAGTGGATTAAGATTTGTGAATTTGGTGACATATTAATTCTGAGTTCAATCCCTGTGTTGGGCAGTGTGTACTTGGTCTTAGTACTAAAACAAGAACTAGATGAGATACCCCACAATTATCTAATGAATAAGGTGCATGCTATATTAGACTCATAAACACCCCCATTCATAGGTGAAACCTCAAAAGATAAAGTGCAGGCTAAAGAAGCTTACCTGTACTGTTAAGGTTAACCAAAGATACCATAAGAATGTAGTCCTATTAGGTAGGTCATCAAAAATATGAATCTTAACCCCTCCAGAACAAAAATTTATCTGTGTATAGTGCAACTGGTTACAGAAAATGCATGATTTTTAACCACTTCAAAAATAAAAAAAAGTACCTGTGTATAATGTGACTCCTTATTTTCTGTGTTATAAAACTGATCATAGAAACTTGCACTATATTCAAGTATAGTCAGAACAACCTAAAAGAAAGTTTGACTTATTTCATAAGTGGAGATTTTTGGAGGGCACATGGAACTGCCATTTATTGGAAAGAGAAAATTTGTCAGTAGACCAGGGAAACTGATATTCTCCAGCTAGAATGTAATTACCATGTGGTACTACATCTTGGGGCAAGGAGGAGAAAGAGAGTGAAGCAGGAAAATGTTTGTCTTCTTATAGGCTTAACCAATGCAGTCTCATGGTATTTGATGACATCAAGTGGGGTAATCATATTTCCAGTTCCTTTACACTTAGCATCATGGGAAAATTCATTTTTTTTTTTTTATTTCTTTATTATTATTTTATTTATTGGTTCTATTTCATTTTCCCACAATTATCAATTTTGAATGAATTACAGCATACCAACCAAAGTTTAATGGTGTAATTGGGAGTCAATGCAGAATACTTAAAAATGCTATAAATGGCCAGAAAACGGAACTGGTTAGATGCTTTGTCATTAATTCTTGGGATTTGTAACTCAGGAACAGACCAAGGTTAATTAACAGTTGTCCTTATTATGACCCATGCTTCAGGGTTGAAAAAGAATCTGAACATTCTACCAATGGGAAAGTTCATCTGTCATTTAGCACAAGTGATGTTAAAAGTGGATTCTGAACTCTCAGAAGGACACATTAACACTGTTCTAATGCCATTTGTTTGTTCTTTAAGAGTTTGGACAGAATGATTGACTTATTGGAAACCCCCTTCTGCTATACCCTTCAAAATGATATGGAGAAATCAGAAAAAAATTCACCGGTGAACTCATTTCTGGAAACAAACAAATTGTATCATTACAGGGTGTCCCTAAAGTCTGGACACATTGGAAATCTCATTAACTATATGTTTTTTTTTTATCTCCGCAGATTAAACATGGTTTTGTTGAAAGAAGAAAGAATTGACTTCTTTTTCTGGGGTATGCTAAAGGAGAAGGTGTACTCAATGAAAATCACAGATGCAACACACTTGATTGAATGCATAAAGAGTGAATGAGTTAAAATTAATGACAATGTGGAGTTATTACATCAAGTTCATGTAAATCTTGCAATGTGTATTTGTATCACAAATGATGGAAATCATATTGAAGATGTTATTTGTTAATATTTCAATTCAATAAAATGTTGTTGAAAATTCCATTTTTTAAAAATATGCATTTTTGCCTGTGTGTCCAGACTGTAGATTAAAACCTTTGACAGTGTCATACCTACTTTCAGCTGATCTGAAAATTGGACCAAATATCTGGTGTTGGATAACCACTGAAGTTTCACTCAGTGGAACAGATATGCGTGATCCAAAGTATTCCTAGATACAATCTCCTAAAATTACAGGCTCAGAAAGACAGATGATATATTTCCTAAGTCAAATGGTTACTACAACTTTTAAAAAAAAAAAATTGAAGTTCTGCTTCAAGGCAGGGTTGTAATGTAGGAGTTAAAAGAGCAATAACAAGAGTCATGTGATTTTCAAATAAAAAAAAGGCTTTGGGTTTAGACTTAATCAATTAGAGCTTTTCTTCTCTCAAGGCTCTCTACAACTCTCCTATCATTTATAGCCCTCAGCAATGTTTGTCTTTTTATTATCCCTCTCACTCTCTGTTCTGCCACCATTTTTGACAAACTCATTTGGTCAGTTACTCACAGCCGCTCCCCCCCTTCTTTCATGTCCTAATGTGTCTTGTGTCATATTCTCCAAGCTTTCTTTCCTCATTATGTATTTCAATTGTCGCATTTTGATTCTAAGTACAGGGTGTGTCAGAAATACCTCTTACTCTCTTACCATTATGTGGGATGCATTTCCAAAGGGTATATGTGGGAGATATTTCTGCTCATCCTGTATATAAGCATCCTTTCTATTTCTGTTTTCATTAAAACTTCCTCATTACTCACATGTTGCGTCCATGGTATTATCAACAGCCTTCTGTAGAATCGTATTTATGTTGCTTCAAGTTTTTTCTTCGTCTGTGAGAAATTTTTTTTGTTTCTTAATACTTTGCTTAGCTATCTTTTCCTATTCCAATTCACCTCTGGATTTCAGTGCAACATTTTCTGTCGTCTGTTATAACATTTCCTAGATAAGAGTTAGATTTTTGGAAGCAAATTAATTTTCCTTTACAAAAGGAAATAAAAATGTGGATGTTGTATTATTGATTTCTAATATGTAAGATTCAAAATGAAATCAGAAAAATCAGTATGGGATTTTATAATGGTAAGATTTACTTTTTTAAAGAATAGGTGGCAGGGCAAGAGGTTAACTTTTTATCATTCTCCCAAAATTGTTAAGAAAGATAATTTTAACCATCTTGAAAAATTTTAAACTCTCCCAAAATCAAAATGTTTGTTTTTTTTAACTTTGTTATACTTTATTGTTGTTATTAGGTGAAAACACCAATAAAATTTTTCTTCTCCTTTTATATACTCTGTCTCTTCAGGATGTAGGCAATCATGGCTCTCCACTTTTCCCTATCCCTTGTAGCTCTCAATATGTTTTGTCCTTTTGCTACTTCTCCCAAACTCTGTTCTCTCATCCACTTACTTAAGCCTGCTAAGTATGTCACACGTTGCTTTTCCTTGTTTCTCTTTCCCTCTATCTGCCCTGTGAGTATCAGATTCTCCAAGCCCTCCTTTCTCATTACATGTCCCAGAAATTTCAGCTGCCTCTTCCTGATGTTAAGTATAAGCTTCCTCCTTGTTTGCATCCTCTCCAAAACCTCATCGTTGCTCACACGTTCAGTCCATGGTATCCTTAGCATCCTTTTGCAGAACCATACCTCTATTGCCTTGAGTCTCTTCTTTATCTTTGAGAAGACCGTCCAACATTCACTGCTGTAAAGGGGGACAGATATCACGTAGCAGTTCAGTAACTCTTTCCTTCATTACCAATGAAATCTTCTTGTCTTGTAATATTCTGCAGAGCTATTAGAATGCATCTTTGGGTTTTTAAAAATAAATAAATACAAAAACAAATCAAATTTCATTGCCACTTATATAAAGATCACATCTGTTTTTATTTATACATTTCAGTTAAATGAGCTTGAATAATTTTACCCAGTGTGGGTTCCACATAGGGACATTGCTTCAGATGTCCATTTCAATTTCATGCAATTTGCATGTATATGTACACTTGCATGTGTTCCCTTGTATATTTTAATTCAATGACAGACCAAAAAAATATTTCTACAAAATTGGAAAAAAAATTATTATCAAATAATTTCCAAACAGTTGAAGAAAAAAAAAAAAAATCTTTTAGGATTAACGTTTAAAGTTAAAATTTTCTTTTTTTTTTTCTCTCTGACTTTGATTCAATTGTACTGCCATGAGTAAGCTTTATTAAAGACTAAGTGAGTGGCAAATGTGTTATAACAATGGCTTATTTTGAACTGTTTTGTATATTTTTATAGTAAGGTTAAACATTTACAAAGCCTGGGATCCAATCAAGGAAGAGAGTTAAGAGGCAATTTATACAAATAGGATAGGAAGATAATGGTTAACCTTAACCTTGAACAGATTAAGATTGTAGTGATCAGGGAAACATCCTCTTGAGATTCTGCTGTTCCACAGAGCAGTGATTCATGGGAAGAAGCTGTTTGAGTGGAATTTACTTCTAACCATTGGAATATATGATGTAAGTGATGTCTGGGCAGCTCCCAACCTAATATAGGGTAACTGGAAAAAAACAAAAACCTTGAAGATAGTTTGGTATAATTTTTGAAAGTGCACAGATTTTTACTAATGTAATAAACTCCTGCATCCAGATTCCTTAGAGAGGCTATCCAGCATTTGGTGAAATGCTAAATTACAAGGTCGGTATGTGTTTTCCTAATCACCTGCCTCTTGCTACCTTCAAGAATTGATGCTACTGTGTCTGTCCTTCTCGTATAATAAAGCAAAAAATAAAAATAAATTGTCCTCTGTTGAGAGTCTATGATGTGGCATTGAGATCAAAAGAACTGAAAACACAAAATGTAACACAATTCTCTTCATTACATTGTTACAAAAAGTAGTAGAGTATAGTATACTAAATATACTTATAAAACCAACATGCACAGGTAGTTATAACAAATGATACTAATTTTTGTCTGAATTTCTGGGATGAGGAATTATCATTATTTACACTGTTTACATGCTATTTTCCTGTGGGACAATAGCCTGGGGGATTGAAGTGTTGGTTTGTGAATTTGGTGACATAGCAATTGTAAGTTCAATCCCTGGGCTGGGCAGTAGGGCAGGTTGATTTTTCAATTTTTAGAACATCATCATTGCACTTAGGAGGAAAGTTAGGATTTCATGTGATAAGTATTGACACCAAAAATTACATTAATATCTTTTACCAAGTTCTTTATTTTAAAGATCATCTGAGAAATACCTAATTTTCACAGGTTTTGGCTTACAAACTGACTTTTACTATTGTAAGAATAAATCCAAATAAAGTTTATATCTTTTGCATTAGAAACATTGAATGGAAAATATATTCAAACCAGAATTCTAATTACAAATCACCACAAGCAAAATATGTAATTTTTTACTGTATTCAATAAGTAAAAGTTGTGTAAAAAAAAAAATTGTAAAAGATTAGAAAAAAGGCAACTCAATCAATAAAATCTGTTACATCATTTGTTAGATTATAATTAATAAAAGCAAAAAATAGTTTAAAGTGTGTATAACACCATAATACTGTTGGGAACAAATTATAAGACAAAATGTTTTAAATTTGCATTGAAAATCACACTAAAACTATTGCACTACAGAAAAACCTCTCATCTACGGATACCCCCATCAACAGACTTTGGATGCAATGGGCAAAATCTGCAGGTAAAATAAAAAAAAGTTATGCAGGAAAAAACTTCCAAAACGTCAGAGATGTATTTCAAAATTTGCTGGCTTAGCAGAATGAGTCGTATTAATTCTCAAAGTAAATGCTTGGCAGTGGTGGCTGCTCTTTCAGTTGTAAACAAAGATGGGTGTACAGTATATAAAGTATGATAAATTAGTGCATGAGAAAGTAGCTGTGAGAAATCTATTGTTTTTGTTATTTTGATTAATATATCTATTTGTAACACCAGTTGGGTCCTTGATCTTTGGTCATGGTCACCAGTAATGTGACACATTCTGGGGGCTTTGTGATACTTGGTAATGGGACCAATCTTGGTGCTATTTTGGGTCTGTTCCTTGGTCATGTTCACCAAATACACAGTGGCCAAAACCTTGGGCTCATTTAAGATATAAGCTGCTGCAGTAAGTTACCAAGGTAACTTTTCCTGTCCCAACCTTTGTCCTATCCCATGTTGTGTATTTTTAAGATCATAGGACGGTCAGGTCCAATTGCTGTTGGAATCTTGGGTACCAAGTTGATCCGCTACGGTGAAGGTGCACATAAATAAATAAAAAAAAAAAATGTGATGCACAGTTGATAATTAATAAAGTTCACCTTTATATTGGTTCTTTGGTTTACAACAAGTATTGTCCCAACCAGTCTTAAAAGAACGTGACACTTAGGCAAGTTTTCAAAGCTGGATTACAAAATTCTATTTTCAATGTTGAGTTTGTTCTGTTTTTGGTGTTAGTGTAATTCTGCTTTTTGATGTTAATTTCGATGTGCTTTTCATATTAACTTTGTTGGTACAAGGGTGAAGATTACTTTTTGGTCTTAGCATAGTTTTTCATCAAATTTGGAGTTATTGTTCTTAGCAGGAGTCAAGTGGGCAGTCTCAGAAAGCTGATCAGTCTTCAATATGGACTCTTAACAGTGCTTGATGAAATTCTCCGCTGGTTCTCTTCACTTCTTGGTCTTGTGCATTTGCTTATATGGGCCCTCACTTCATATCCTTCTCTCATCTATTGGCATCTTACACTAAACTTTTAGAAGGACGTTGACAAATTCTCCACCTTTCCTGTTGTCTTAGCTGCTCCCGCCACTATGACTACCATCTAGCCAATGGCTTCTTGATTTTCAGGATGTGATTCGATTTACCTCATTAATTAGAAGACCTCATCTCTTCGACGTTTTACTTATGTAGGGTTTTCCGGTTTGTCAGCATTAAGAATTAAAATTAATATTCAGAAATTTGTCTACGCAAGTCTTTTTCTCACCTTGTCAAAATTCTAGTATTTAACACATGGCTCTTCTTTTTTGGCCATTCCTTAAATTCTATGCCTGTTTACAAAGATTCTCTGTTTTCCATTTCTAGATGACAGATCATATCTGTATTCCATATCCTGAATCAATAGTGCTTTAGTGCTCATCTGCTTTCTATTATGTTTTGATAGCTAGCATTTTTAATGACCATCATTCATCAATTGTCAATATTGCCCACTTGCAAAATCATGGCTTATGCAATTTCTTGTTTTATAAACTTAAGATGCTATTGTTCTCAGCTCTGGGTCTTTTGAGTCAGCTCATCCCAATTATCTCCAGCCTTTCGTAATTAATTATTCTCACACTTGCCACATTACTCTATCAGAACATTATCCTTTCCACAATTCTCATTCTCTGATAATCTTAATTTCTTCTTAAAAATAAAAGCTTTAATTTTCTTCATTGTAGCTGATCATTTTATCCTTCAGTATATCTTCTGACCCGTATTTTCCAGTGTTAAATATCACATCTAATCAGTCACTCTTTTAATCCTTATTTTTCAGTGTTAAATAATGTCACATATTAAGTATATATTTATTTATTTATGCCATATATAGATGTTTATAGTATTTATATTATTATCGTAACTACTGGCAGTTACTATAGTGGTTTTATAACTCAAAAATAAAATAGATGGGAAGATCTATTGCTTTAACAGACCATCCATCTTCTCTATTATCTATTAATCTGTTGATGAGAGTTTTTGTCTGTGTATATATATATATATATATATATATATATATATATATATATATATATATATAACAAGAACAGTCTACGCCTGTAGATTAAATAAAAAGTTTAGTTTGGAATTACCTGTAGGTTACCCCAGATCACCCTATACCTGAGGAAGGCTGGAGAGCAAACCAGCTGAAACATTGTGATAACAACAAAGATAAGGGCATGTAAATAGCATAAATAATGATGCTAATTTATTTATAATGGCTGTGTACCTGCCTATAAAATACACACACCTTAGGCCAGTGTTTCTCAACTATTTTTACTTCAAGGTGCACTTGTAGAATAATTAAAACTCTGGAGTGCACTTAAAATTTTAATAAGGAAAAATTACTCATGAAAGACTTTAAAGGCTTGCCCTGTCATCTGCCATAGTAGGCTTAAGAAAAAAATTAACTTTTATGGTTACCATTTTTAGCCCCAAAGAGGATTAGCAGTACAGTTTTCACTTAAAAGTATTTATAAAGAATCATTTATTTTATAGGGGCTGGTAATGACTGATTTGAATCCCTTGAGGAAGGTATAAGGAAGTTGACAAAAGTTGGCTTAGACATGGAAGCCATGTTCTTGGTGTCTCTAGCTTTTTAAAAATAAAGATTTTTGAAATACAGTGGAACCTTGGTTCACAAATTTAATTTGTTCCTGAAAGCTGTTCATAACATGAAATGTTTGTAAACTGAAACTATTTTTCCAATAGGAATCAATGTAGAGAAAAAATGTCACAGTACAATAAAATTGGAAAAGAAAAGCACACCACAACACGTGAATGTATACAATATGGCAGTCGACTCAGAATTTATTCGATTTGGGTTAATTCGGTTCGGCAGTGTTGTTCGAGAACTGAAATTTGGTTCGATAACCGAGGCATTTTCATCTCAAATTTTCTGTTTGAAAACTGATTTGTTCGACATGTGTGACATTTGAGAACTGAGGTTGCACTGTATAAAAATAATTAATAAATTACTCTTCTGTTAAGTTGGGTTGCACATGGCTATCTTTCAGAGCACATTAGTAAGCCTGGGTGCACCGGTTGAGAAACACTGCCTTAAACATATATATTTGTGTGTGTGTGTGTGTGTGGGGGGGGTTCTTATTGTTCTTTTCCTTATATTTAAAATTTGGTTCTTGAGAAAGGTTCGCATTATTTCTGAGTAAACATATTTACAAACATTAATGTGAAAGCTCTGTTTTGCAAATGGTATTTGTCCACTCTTTTAATGCCATTCTTTTTTCTTAACAAACATGAAAAACTAGGTATCAACTATCAGACCTCAAAGGATAATGCACTGTCTTAAGTACTGGTATAACAATAAAGAGCCTTAACCGTAGCTTTTTAGGAAGAGACCGAATTCTGATTTCTGAATCAGAAGAAATTCTTTCATTTTTTTTTTTGTTCTTTTTCTGAGATAGTACTTTATTAGAATACAAAGACTTTAATCATTTCACACCAAGCAAAGAAATAAATCTACTAACATGCAAGGTGTTAATGAGCATAGAAGAAACTGAGAAAATGTTAAGAGATGACAATTGACGTTGCATTTAAATTTTTGATTGTAGGGGAGAAGTGTGAGAGAAGAAACCATTAGCATAGATCTTATGGTTACACTTATCAATTTCAACATTGAAATGATGAGACCTTGCTACTGATCTAGTACTAGTCTTAAATTCATAAAGTCTAAGTACCAAGGAGGAAAGCTTATCAGAACAATTGCCATGAAAATATTTATAGAAAAGGCACAGGGAAGCTATGTTATAGTGGTGGGAAAATAAGTGAAACTGAGATGCCATGTCAGGACCAATAACATTGCAGATTCTTCTTTGGATTTTATAAAGAATCTCTAGATACAAAATTGGGGTAAAAAGTGAATAATACTGAGATGCCAAGTCAGGACCCAGAGTATTGCATATTCTTCTTCAGATTTTATAAAGAATCTCTACAAAAATGGGAATAAAAATAACTGAAGCCAAGATGCCAGGTCAGGATCAATAGCATCAATTGCAGATTATCCTTTGGATATGCTTCACTGATCAATGTAAAACCTCTGCAGGCAAAACTTTTTCTGCTGGAAATATTTTTTCATTCTCTTTTTTTTATTAAGTAAATTCTTGTTCATGCCTGCTAAGCTCCAACAGGTGTAACATTGTTCCTGCTCTCTATAACAGATTGACTTGACTGTTATGTTACTACCTGTGAATTCAATATTCATACGTGTTCTAGCATGTATGAAGCTTCATACATTTCACTCACCCCCCAACCAACACACATTGGGTCTCCTATTGCAAATCGGCTTAGTAATTATTCATACTTACATAGTATGTAAAATGGTTTCTGCATACTAAGGAAAACAATGAACTCTTTTTTGTCATATTTTCTACTGACAGGTTCACTATTTTTACCTGATTCCAGTGTATGTGTGTAATGTTGTCAGTCTTCGTACAGGAGAACTCCTCCAAGGGAAATATTAAATTACTTGTTTACTTATACCATGAAAACATGACGACATTAAGTAATTTTGCAGTTGCATTTGCTATGTCTTTTTTCTATGAGTAATCTGGGATTTTTATCTATACACCTAAGTTTGTTGTCACATATAAGAAAGATGTTGTTTTTTAAATCAATAAAAATAAAAAAAATACCCAAAGAAAGCTAACACAACACAAAAAGAATAAAAAATATATTAGCAGCCTGACCTCCCCTCTTTAATAATGCATTATTATAAGGCATTAGCATCAAGTTACAATAGAATATCTCATTACACAAAGAGGATATCAAATGCATAACTAATAAATATGTAAAGTCACATTATTCTTTTATATAGCTGCCCTGTGTCTTTTCTATAAATATTAGTTACCTATTACATCAGACATATGTCATCCAAATGAATTTAGTCTTACAAGTGTAAAGAAGTTGAAATCTAATTGTAAATTTAATTTTTTCATATTTCAATTTATTTGTATATTTTGGAGGCAAACCAATTGGAAATTATAGTAGAATTTAGTAATAACACATCCACTATTTTGTTATACAAAAGACCAAGTAGAAACTCTTGTCACCTGAGTTTTATGAATGAATGCCCAATTAGATATAAAATAAGATTTATAAAAATTTCCTCAAGAGAGTGCACAAGAATTAATCTTCTCATTTGCTTTTCAAGAACTTAACAACATGAAACAGATGTTAGTTAATAACAGTTTTCCAGATTATGTCATAGATCATCAAATTAGTCTTTCTTTTTAAGGTAATCAATAGCAACACTGAATATACAGATAAAAACAATAACATCAACATTTTTTATAAAAATCAAATACATGTTAACTACAAACAGGATGAATTTTCCCATAGAAACATTATAACACAACCCCAGTTGACCAGAACAAGAAAATTAAATTATCTATTATAAAAATTTAAAACATTTAAACTTTATTAACAACTACTCACCTGCAAGATCCAAATTACAGAGAAGCAATATTATTTCTGAATTCACATGTCCCTTAAGGAACAGTGTTCCTGATCAAACCAAATTCATGAATAATTATATTGGTCATACCACTACATGCCTATCAAGAAGACTCACATTACATTTCTCTGACCATAGCTCAATTAGGACTCATTTAAAAACACACACCAAACTTCATCTGCAACATATTTGTAGAAAATACAACTACAATTGTCTTGTCCACATATAAAAAAAAGTTAAAAATAATGGAAGCATTGATAATAAAAAATAAAAAGTCAATATTAACTATGAACATGGTCACAATGTGCTGACCGTGATTGGAAAAAAAAAATTCCCATGACTCTAGATATATGCATAAAAATCTACACATTCAGTTAAAAATAAAATAAAAATATCTTTGATATTGGCTAAAAGAAGAGATGAACGCACTCAGATATACAGAACATTCAGACTATTTTTACACACTTTATGTGCAGAAAAGAAAAAAACTTATACAGCCACAAAGAAAATTAAATAGAAACCTAACTGCAGTACCTATGTCATTGTTAATGAAACATATATACATATATAATGTTATCTGTCTATCTATCTCAGTTTATTATCTATCTCTGTTCATTATCAATCACAGTCTACTTATATCTCTCTCTGTTCATTATCAATCACAGTCTACTTATATCTCTCTCTGTTTATTATCAATCACATCTTATATCTCTCTCTGTTTATTATCAATCACAGTCTACTTATATCTCTCTGTGTTCATTATCAATCACAGTCTACTTTATATCTCTCTGTTTATTATCAATCACAGTCTACTTATATCTCTCTCTGTTTATTATCAATCACAGTCTACTTATATCTCTCTCTGTTTATTATCAATCACAGTTCATTTATATCTCTCTGTTTATTATCAATCACAGTCTACTTATATCTCTCTCTGTTCATTATCAATCACAGTCTACTTATATCTCTCTGTTTATTATCAATCACAGTCTACTTATATCTCTCTCTGTTTATTATCAATCACAGTCTACTTATATCTCTCTCTGTTCATTATCAATCACAGTCTACTTATATCTCTCTCTGTTCATTATCAATCACAGTCTACTTATATCTCTCTCTGTTCATTATCAATCACAGTCTACTTATATCTCTCTCTGTTTATTATCAATCACAGTCTACTTATATCTCTCTCTGTTTATTATCAATCACAGTCTACTTATATCTCTCTCTGTTTATTATCTATCTCAGTCTGTTCATTTCTATCCATCTATCTTAGTTTGTTTATCTATCTTTATTCAAATTTATAACATATACAGGTTACAAGATCACTACAAAAGTTGCAATTTTGTTTTGTGATGATGTTGAATGGAAAATAAATGAGAAATATACATATGTATATATATATATATAGTTGAATAGATATGAGTTTGTGGGTTTCACACTTATGCAATCATCAGACAAACTCTGGGGATCGCATAAGCCTGAAACCGACGTTCACAAACTCATATTCATTCAACTAATTATGTTAGCTCTATCACTGATATTGAGTGCTTTACAATAAACAAGGCACGTATATAAAATATATCTAGAATTTTTATATATATATATATATATATATATATATATATATATATATATACACACACATAGCATTAGGATAAGGTAAGCTAAAAGATAGATAAATGAATCAGGGTAGATAAATAGGTAAGAATAGACAGATTTGAATAAAAATAGGTAAATAGATGTGAGCAGTCACAAATAAATATGGATAGTTACATGATAAAGAAGTGAAAAGTATCTGAGATTAAAGACTGAGATAAATTAAGATATATGATATAAATGAATGTTAATATCAGTTAAGTGTGTAGAAGGCTATTGAAAGTAGCAATGTGAAAGTTTTTAAGGAAAATGGGAACAAGGTATTAAAAAAACATTTTCAATGTAAAAAGCTGTTCTACCAATTTTAATTCTCAGGGGAGAATTTGAATAAAATCATTTGTATCTTGTGATTTTTAAAATGACTTTAGATTCCCCCCCCCCCCGTTTACAAGAATTCTTTTAAAAGAAGCTGATTTAGGGATTAAGGTAATGCATATTTGAATGACTTTTACAGGATTAACATTGTTTATAAACCTTTTCCCAACAAACAGACAATATTCTGCTAATTCTATGTTAAAGAATTGTGAAAAAAATTAGAGGAATCAGCTGCACTTGGCCTTAACTTGAATTGATTGAATTCCAAATGCTGAAAAACTTTCTCAAATTATAAAAATTTTGGTTTAGAAATCTTGTACAGTCACAGTCAAGTTTGGTTTGGTTTGATTTGTTTTATGGCATATCAACATCAATGGGTTATTTAATGTTAACAAGATATTTTTATTGCTGGTAATATTTTTTTTCAAAGATGCATTGCTGGTAATAATTTTTTTTTTTTTTTTTTAAATGTATTGGGTCAGGGTGGACCTGGAAATATCAGCAAATAAGAAGTGGTTCCATACTCTTCAAAACCTTGTGATCAAAGGCCTTGTTGTTTAACATAGTTTATCATCATACCCAAGACGGGTCACAGTCAAGAGAATTTGTTTAAATGAAAATCTGTTGTATCTGCCATTCTTTTCTTTTATACTGATAAATTTAATGACTTTAGCATTTATAAGAATCACAATAATGTTCTTGTTAATAAAACTGCAGCATTTATATCAGGATTTCCCAACCTGGGTGATATCAACCACCAGTGGGCAAGTACAACTATTGGGTTGGCAATGTGCAAATGAACATAAAATGGTAGGCAGGATTTTGAGTACTAGAAACATATTCCAATATCTTCTACCTGAAAAAAATATTCAAAGCAAATATGCAAAGAACCTGTATTAAAGAATTTGCAATATTTGTGGTTCTGACTTGGAATCTCTGTTTCAGCCCTTTTCTTACTGGTGTAAAGTAGCTTCTAGATTGGTGACAGGGTCTCATCATTTTACAGTTGAATTGGCTAAATGTCACTAAGTTCTATGCTAACTTTTTCTTCTTGAGCACTTCTTGCTTGTGGAACTCTCTTCCAGCTTCTTGCTTACTACACAACTTTGCATTTAAATTTTTGAAGATCAATGTCAATAGTTATTTGTGTTCTTTTATTCTCTTCTTTCCTTAATTGTTGTTTTTCTCATATTCTCTAACACTCAGTAACCCCCTTGCCTTTTATTGCCTTGTGTTGGGGTGAAATGATTAAAAAAAAAAAAAAAACCCAAAACAGGAGGCTAAATGGAACTAACTGGGTCACATTCTTAGATAAGATATAAATATCCCCACAAACAACAAATATTTTGGTATTTTCTATAGTTTTGAGGAGGGTCATTAACATTTAAATAGTTCTTCAGATGAAATACTTTTTCTTTCAAATATTAATCAGATTAGGGAAGACCAAAAACAACTTTGCCAGTAAAATTTAGTAGTGCCCTCAAGATAATTTTCATTTAATATAAAATTATTTTTACATTTTTTTATCACGTTGGCCATCTTGAATATATCAAGGTAAGAAAAGTGGCCTTCCAAATATAATTTACCTACCATATGCCTTTGAATATTTACTATACAGGTGAGTAGTGGAAAACTTTTCCATGTGAAAGTGGGTAATGGAACAAAAAGGTTGGGAAATCTTAATTTTATATTCTTAAATTAAGGTAAAAGTACTAGATGCTGTTGAGATCTCATCAACTTACAGTTGAGCTGGCTAGATGTAACCATAAATTCTATGCTAACAGTTTCTATTCTCACACATTTGCTTGTAGAATTCCCTTCTGGCTTCATGCTTTCCAGCCAAATTTAATCTGCAAAAATTTAAATGCAATGTCAATCGCTATCTAATGTCCTCCTGATTACTCCTTCTGCTTATTATTAATATTTTTGTTCCTAATTCTCCCACACCATGTAACCCCTTGTATCTTAGTGACTTTACTGCCTTGTATGGGGTGATACCGATTAAAAAAAGAAAAGAAAACTACATCATGTCATTTTTCACTAACATATGATTAATTTTTTTATCACAAAAATTTATAAAAAAGAGTAAAAAAATTTACCACAAACCAAATACAAAAATTTAAACAGAAGATGGAAGATAAAATAATAAAATGTTTAAGTTATGACTACTTATAATTGTTTAGTTTTTTTTCTTGATAAAATTATCTTTATTAAGATACTAAAAAATTATTTTAAAACTGAACTTTAGCTGATCAGTTGGGTTGTACTTCCTTGGATACACAACCCCACCTAGACACATGCTATATTGATTTACTCATCTAGCTGTGTAGATTTATTTTTCATATGTTGTACTTGAATAAGACATCAAACACTTCCAAGGCTTCTTTTTTCTCTCCACATTAAAACTATGTCACAATTCTTATTACAGGGTGTGATAGGTAAATTATCACCATTTTATATTTTTAATTTTGTGCGTTTGTTTTTGATTTTGTTAACTGCACAGTATAGTAGGGTCAGTTTGGCACCATCTGTGAT
This sequence comes from Acanthosepion pharaonis, assembly GCA_903632075.3. Taxonomy (NCBI): domain Eukaryota; kingdom Metazoa; phylum Mollusca; class Cephalopoda; order Sepiida; family Sepiidae; genus Acanthosepion; species Acanthosepion pharaonis. Next base: position 528,737 of record CAHIKZ030002667.1, read on the forward strand.
AAAAAGAGCACCATGATGCAATTCACTCCACCAGAAATTTGGAAACAGCATGCTTTACTGCTTGGCATTTGTGCTGGAAACTCCAATATGAACATTTCAGTATTTGGATGTCAATCTAAGGGCAATGCTGAGGATTTGTAAAGAGTTGGATGAGTCAAATGATGATGTTTGGAGTGATTACTAGTGATGGTGATGTTATGCCTCCAGCCTCCATTTATCTTCCCACAGGGCCTCAGACTGAAACACAGAGGCCTTGAGAAGGTAGTGCTGTCCTGGGTCAAAAGTATGGCTGCTGTAAGACCCTATGTCTATCAACAGGACTCTGCATTCTGCTGTGGCCAGGTATTGAATTCTTTGTGTCAAGTCACTGGATTACTTCAACTAATGCTTTTTTTATCCACTGGGCCATGTGTCCAGAGGTGAACAAAAACTTTGAGAGTTGAGTTACTAAACACAAATAACTGAATTGTAAAACTTTCGAAAGTGCATTTCAATATTTCAGTCGTATTTTCTTTGGATGTTCAGTGAAATTGTATTTGACTGAACATAGCTAATTAGGTTAGGTACTGTTTTTCTTTAGATTAATAATTAATTCTTCTACTGTGCTCTTCACAATTTCCTATCCTTTGTAGCTCAATAAATTTTATCTTTGCTATCATGCTTAAACCCTGTTCGCACATCCATTTACACAAGCTCGTTAGGCAGCGGTTATACGCTATTTTTCTCTGTCCCTTTAGTTTTCAGTATGTCATGTGAGTGTAGATTTTTCAAGCCCTTTTTGAATTTTATGTGCCCTAGAAATTTCAACTGTCACAATAATAAACTATTATAGCCTCATAATTCTTTAGTTTCATGTTACAAGGGAAGTTACTCAGTAATTTTTCTATAATTATCTGCCCTTGAAATTAGATGAATGGAAATCGTGCAAGACTTTATTATTTTAAAATATTTATACAAAAAAACGTGACGATAATTTTAAAAAATAATAATATAAAAGCAAAATTGTGGAGTATGTAGCCATGGTCAAGTGCAAAATAAAGAACAGAACTGTCCAACAACATGAACTCTCATGTCTAACTAATTTTTACAAGTGCATAGGGAGTTACTTTTCCAATCACCCTGTATATTTCCATTCGTGAAGAAGATGCTTGCTGGCGGCCTTTTGGCTCGGGGAGGTTCAAATATTTTTAAAACTTGAGCCCCAGGGGGCCTAACCCCAAGGTAATACCTTTCTTTCGGGAGGGAGCTGGATTTATTGCTCGGCACCTAAAGCTGGTTTTAGAACATCTCCAAAATACATCCATTAGAACAATTTTTGGATATGAAGATTATTGCAATTGCACCAACAATCTTCACAAGTTCTTTGTTCTGCAATTGTTTTCTTTCAAAAAGTCCTCCATAATTGTTCTTCCAAAGTTTTAGCAAATTTTTTACTTTCATATTTTTGTGTATGCGAATTATGGCCCCAATTCTACAAACTTCTTATATTTGTAAATAAAGTTACCAGAATTACCAACCAGGATAGTTTTCACTGAAAACTTTTCAGTTTAGTAATAAAAGTGTTTTCATGATCCAATACCTTTTCTTAAGCTTCAAGGCTGAGACAACCTCCTCTATCTTGAAAGAAGAGGAGGAAATACACTACTTGGTTTCAGTGTGAAAATGAAAGAAAGAAATATTTAAAGATTGTTTCAGTGAATTGAAAAAAAGTTGTCAATAAAATCTTTTCATTTGTACCCACTTAAAATAACGACCAACATTCATATGATTGTCATTGCAATATTTTGTGAAAGTTAGTAAGCTCGGAATTTAACGATGCAAAAGGGGAATTTCTACGATTGCCGTAGAAGTCACCGTGAGCTTACTCATTCATTAACTTAAGAATTAAAGATTCATCAGAAAATTCAAGTAGGAAAACTGAAGTTTTGAAGTGTTAAAAGTAAAACTAAGTTTTACTGGCATACTGACACAGATCTGTCAATCTCTGACAGTCGGTCAACTCTCAAGTATGAAATGGAGATGAATTTATTTGCAACACAAACTTTATTTCTTTGTTCATTAATTATGCAAATCATGATTAATTATATAAATCATAACAATGGCTAAATTATTTATTTTATTGGTACTCGGACATTTGGCCGAAAATGTAGTGGTGTAAGTATGTCACACTTAGTGACAGTACTCTTTACTCTTTTTAGTGACTTGTACTCTTTATCCGATCGTAATGCGCTACATAATTTTTCAACTGTATTAATTTATAATTTTTCGTTTTTTTTTATTTTATTAATTATTATATTTTATAAATCTGTTTTTAGATCCTGTTATGTATTATTATTTATATTGCATGTTATTCCACCAGATGAAAATATCGGCTACTTGCTACTTTCCTTCTTGGAAGACATCTCTAATTCTTCTTGTTGTTGCATCAGAGTAGAAAATATAAATGAAAGACAGCTATCATCCTGGGTAGCATTTGTTTGAACTGTTTAACGAACCTCAGGGCAACGTTTTACTTGTATTAGTTCTCACAGAAAGCACTTGAGGGAAAATTTTTCTTCATGAGCCCTTTGTAAATTGGGCTCTACCGCACGTTGACAATTCTCATCGTAAATGTTATTATTCAATCAATTGTTATTACTTTTCAGTTCATTTGAGAGTGGATTTTTTATCGTGCGTGTTGGTACACATGTGGAATGCTGTCTAATTGCATTTTACAGTGAGTACCAAGGCCAAGAATAAATAAAAAGCAAAAACAAAATTTACCAGATCTAATATTCAATATTTCATTACGATTTTTTCACATTGTTTTTGTTATCTGTCTGTATTTCTGAGATGAGATATTTACATTATTTACATCTTTTGAACTAGAGATGAGCGATTTAACTGAAAAACCGATTTTTTCGGATTCATCTTCACGCCACGAAACCGCATTTAATTTTTTACGAAACCGAAAATCGTTCAGTTTTTTAAGTGCTACTGAGTGACCATATCCAATGAAGCACTATTGAAAAAGACTTTCAGATGTTAATAAAATTTAATTTTATCGACATTTATACCATTGCAAGAGAAAAAGATTGAACAAAAATATGTTAAAAAACATTTGACTAGTTTTACTGTTTTAAATGTAAAATCTGTTTGTTTACGAAAGAAATGAAGAAAAAAGAAGGAAATATACGACATGATGTCTGAAATCTATTTGTTTCAGTTTTCAAAAAAAAATCTTTTTTGTGGTAAAATTAACTTAACAACAAAATAGCAAGTAAAAAAAAAAAAAAAAAAGTTGCCAGTTTTGTCTTAATGTTAAATTTTATGAAGTCGGATTTATTTGTAAGGGTCGTACGTAATTGTTTTCTAGTAAGAAGTCAGTGAGTACGCCAATCACGAAATATAATTGTTTTATACAAGAAAAATGAATGAAGATATTTTAAAAAAAATTTTTTTTTTATCTAGGGAATGCACCTAAATTAGATATTAAGAATAATTAAAATAGTTCTTAATTTCACTTTTAAAATATGTATATTTCTAGATATGCGAGTAGTGTAGTAAAATTGTTTGTTTTCTACAAATAAAATTATGTTCCTATCTAGCGAATAATAGACCTAAAATTAAATATTAAAAAAATAAAGTAATTTTTAATCTCTCTCTTAAAAATATGTAGATTTCCAAAACGGCACGTCATGTTTTTAAACCCAAAGTAAAAATTATTCTGTTTTAGTCACTAGTCAGACAGTAGTTTCAATAACTTGCAAGTTCTTTTACCACACATTTATTTCAGTTGCTTTTTTTTTTTTTTTTTGCTTACTTTATAATTTTTGAATGAATTCGCTTCCTCGGGTCAGAAAAGAAATCAAAATCTTCCTGGTTGTAGTTTAAGGTATCTTCTAATTGAGTGTACAATTTTCAAGAATATTGATTTTTCACGTAAAATTTACTCTTGGAAAAAAAAATCATATTTTGCATTTTTGTAATTCAATGAAAAAGCACATACAAATTACATATTTAGAAAGATTATTTTCTTTTCTTTCTAGACATATGAATATTTTTAAGATTAGACCAGATATACATGCAACATTGTGAGTTGAACGGACTAACTTGCAAATTTATCAATCTCAAATGAAATCAGATATTGACTAGAAATGTTATCATTACACAAGAAAATGAATGGCTTCCTTAGAAAGCAAAAATACAAAATGAAAAACCAAATTGAACCTGGCAGTATTAAGAGAACAACTGGAAACTGATACTAAACCATAAAAATTACCAAATCGACCAACTCTAGTCTGAACTGTTGTCCTCGTCTTTATTGCTATATATTGATGACAAATTGGTTGTTGTATGCTCCAACCTTCTTCAGGTGATACACGTTAGAATTTCAAACCAAACCCTTTATTTAGTCTATGGGGGTAGATTGTTGTAATTCCACATGTCATGCCTTTGGGTTTTTTTTGTTTTTTTTTTGATATTCCAGTAGTAGTTATTTCCTTTTAGTAACTCAACTCTCCAAGTTTTTGTTCCATCTGCTGTGGTTAGGTATTGAACTCACAACTCTTTGGGTCAAGTCACTTTTTTGGGATTACTCAACCAACACTTTTACCCATATCTGTCGAGTGGATAAAAGCATTTGGTTCAAAATTTCAATGTATATCACCTGAAGAAGGTTGGAGTGTACAGCAGTCAAAACATTGTAAATATGACAGCAATGATGAGGACAACAGTCTGAATGATCTAAATAGTATAAATATTGTCTTTATTATATAATGCTTAGTACAAGCTTATGAGCACATCATGTTGAAGCACTGGTATCCATATGATCTCCAAAGTTAAGCAATGTCGAACCTAGTCAGAACTTAGATGAGTGACTGCATGGGAAAATGAGGTGCTGTAATCTTGGATGTGCAGGTGGTGTAATGAGTCGGAATTCGGAAAGCTAAGTTCCAATTCTAGTCCAGTGTGTTATATTCACTAATGCATAAATAACCTTGGGAAAGGTATGAATCTACCTCTTCTTCCCCTTGCTATGGGTTAATTAGTAAAACTGGTATCACTAAACTATTATTATCTCCCGATAAAAAATCCTTAAAATATCTTCTGGCTTTAAATAGCCTGCAAATCTCTCTCTCTCTCTCTCTCTCTCTCTCATATTATTGGATTCTGTTTCTCTCTTCTTCCTCTGTGTCTTGCTATATCTTATTTCTCCCTTCCTTCCTCTCTTTCTTTTTTCCTCTTTCTCTTTCTCTCTCTTTCTCATATTATTAGATTCTGTTTCTCTATTCGTCCTCAAACATTTTCCCTCCTCGTCTTGCTATATCTTATTTCTTTCTTTTTTCCTCTCGCACTTTCTTCCCTCTCTCTCTCTCTTTCATTTTATTGAATTCTGTTTCTCTCTTCTTTCTAAACACTTTTTGTTATAAATTTTCAATCATAAATCATTTTATAAATCAATGAACAAAATACAGATTAGGTACACAGCCATGTCTTTTAGATTTTTTTACAGTCCCTGGAATATAAATGTATAGAAACTACAGTGGCCACAAAGTGAGGGGTCAGTTTACATATTGTTTGTAATACAAAATAGATCCCCAATTTTATAACCACATTATAATTTCTTGTTTGTTTATCAAATTCTGATTAGATATGGATTCACCTCTTCTCTCCCAGATATGGGTTAATTAGTAAGATTTGTATCATCATTATCATCTGCTTGACTTTTGCAAACATAGAGGGGATCTGAATGCAGAAGCTTTCACATTGAATCTTCTCCACAATGGTCCATCAATGTCAGCCATCAGCATTTCTGGTATAGTCATACCTGTCCATTGTTTGACATTGTCCGACCAGTTTTTACATTGGCGTCCTCTCCTATGTCCATCTTCCACGTTGTATTACATGATGATTTTATTTTTTTAGTGGGAAGATAATGATTTTAGTGATACAAGTCCAAGTTACCTGCAACTTGAACTTTTATCACTAAAATCATTATTATCTCCCCACTAAAAAAAAAAAAAAAATCCTTACAATCTAAAATATTCTCTGGCTTTAAATCACCTGCAAAAGGATTGATAAACCATAGAAAACAATCAATCAATACTTATTACATCTTTTCAGGCCATATTAGACTTTATGAATTTAAGCACAGTACTAGATTGGCTGTTTGGTCTCATCATTTTACACTTGAAATGGCTAGATGTAACCGTAAGTTCTATGCTAACAGCTTCTTCTATCACACTTCTCCCTTGTGGAACACTCTTCCAGCTTCTTGCTCCCCAGTCAAATTTGATCTTCCAAAATTTAAATGCAATGTCAATCATTATCTTCTGTTTTCGTAATTGTAGTTCTTTTATTGTCCTCTCTCCTGAATAGTAGTTTTTCCCATATTCTTTAACATTCAGTAACCCCTTGTGTTCTAGTGGCTTTATTGCCTTGCTTGGGGTGAAATGAATAAATAAAAATCACTTGGCCACATGCCTTGCCAACACTTTGTAAATAATGACCTATTTGGTTTTGATTGTGTGGAAAAATGGAAAAGAGTTATCAGAGATGCTATTTGGTTTCAGTGAGAAAAAGAAAGAAGAAAGAGAGTGTAATAAAACTTTCCTATATTTATGCTCTGCTTCAGAGAAATAGAAAAACTTGGCAATTTCAAATATTTTCAGTTGTATATTCTTACTTCTTTAAATAATGGTCTGTAATCATACTTATGATTGTTATTAGGGAATTTTGTTAAAGTTGTTAAGCTCAGGTATTTGGAAAGTTTCTATCTCAGTCTGTTTATTATCTATCTATTCATTTTAATAATTAAATGAAATAGTAATCTTGGGTGAATCATTCTGTTGTTAATTTTATGATTTTTAACATTTTAATAAAGTCAGTATTTCTACTTAGTGACTTTTGTGTTTTTATTAACTTTTTGGTGCTAGAGACTTTTCAAGCTGATTGAAAATATAAATTCATGTCGGCTCTGTATTGAAAATGAAATAAGCTTTAGAATTAAATGTGATGATGAATATTTTACTCAACCTGCTTGTCATGGTTTTCGTCTTGACATATGAGTGATGATAATATTTAAATTTATGTCACAGTTAGTTAATTACATAAATTTAATTTCTATGAGAGTAGGTCACTGTCATGCTGCCAGTCTTTCCACAACTACAAAGATATAAATATATATATATATATATATATATATATATTGTTTAAATCAATTCACCCCAAGTAAGGTGATAATGCCACTAAGACAGAAGGAGCTACTGTGAGTGAAAGAAAATGAAAAGACATTACAAGGAAATGGAAACCTAATCCTAAACAGGAAACAAGGGGTAAACCTCTACTCCTGATCAAAAAACTATGGAGGAGTGTTAGCCAGACGATAGGCAAACCTGTCTACTCCTATTGAGGAAAAATAAATAGTAAATAAAAGTTCAGAGCTTTAGGCAGATATATTAGAAGTATAGAGTTGAAGTCAACTTTAGAAGGAACCGGAAACTGAGTGACAAACCTCTACTCTTGTTCAAAAGACCAAGGAGGAGTGTGAACCCAGATGATGTCAAACCTGTCTACTCCTATTGTGCTTCTCTTAGATTTCTTGTTAAAAGTAGATCTGATTTTGCTTTAAATTTTAAATAAGCACTCTCTTCTGCATGGAAGTTTTTTGCTTGTGGGCCTATGATAAAAATTAATAAGTTTCATAGTTTTGTGTCATTTAATAGTTTTTATGTTTAAAAATATAATTTCGTTGTCTGTCTGAATTTTTGTGATGAACAGTTATCATTACAGGTGGACTATTGCCCTCATCTTTGTTGCTGTCACCACATGTTTTGGCTGTTGTTCCCTCTGGTTTTCATCAGGTATATGTGGGTCTGGGTAACCTACAGTGACTAAGGACTTCAATTTGGAATTCCCTGTAGATTAGATCAACATAAATTTGGTGAAGGCTGGAGGCCACAATGGCCAAAACATTGTGATGGCAACAACAAAGATGAGGACAATAGTTCAAGTTTGTAATGCAATAGAATGTATAACAATAGTCTATGTTCACATCAAAATAGAATGTATGACATTAGTTCAAGTTTGTATTGCAATAGAATGTATCACACTAATCTGAGTTAGTATTACAATAGTACAAATTTATATTGCAATAGAATATGTAAGATTAATCCAAATTTGTATTGCAATAGAATGTGTAACAATAGTTCAAGTTTGAAGACCCCCGTGTGATCATTGCTTCCAGTTGTGAACAAAACTCAGTGCCAGTTTCATAATGGAGTTGGGTGTGTTCCTGGGTTGGGTCAGCTGGTTTGTTTGAACATATCATAATTATATAGCTCAATTAAAAGTATACATTTTACTTTGATATTGTGAGGAGTTGGATTTATGGGGGCTCATTTCCCTAGTGTTTAGCCCCTTTTAAGAGGCAATAAATCCTCAAGTGCCCTACAAAAATTCATTTACACTGGTTCTATTTTGGCATTTTTTTTCTCCTTCTCTATTTTCTCTCTCTCTCTCTAAGGTAAGGTTCACTCTGTACAAGGCCTGGGGCCCACTCAAGGTAGAAGATTATGTTAAGATGTAGTTTATATGAATAGGAGGTGAAGATAACAGTTGACTCTAGACTTGAACAGGTTAACATTGTAGTGATCGTGAAATAATGGCTCATGGGAAGAAGCTTTTTGGGTAAATTATCAACATTTTATAATTTTAATTTTGCATATGCACATTGTTTGTTTTTGATTTTGTCAACTGCACAGTATAGTAGGGTCAGTTGGGCACCCGTCTGTGAGAAAAAGAGCATCATGATGAGCTTTATGTTTGGAAATGGCATGCTGTACTGATTGGCATTTGCTCTGGAAGCTCCAGTATAAACATTTCAGAATGTTCGCATGTTAAAATAAATTGCAAAAAATAAACAGAAATAAAGCAAGAGGCATTCAAGGACAGTGCAGAGGATTAAAAAAGAATAGGGTGAATTTAATTGTGATTATGAAAGTGTTTGGTGTGATTACTTGTGATGGCGGTGTTATTCCTCTATTCATCTACCCACAGGGCCTCAACATGGAGACCTACATCAAGTGCCTTGAGGAGGTAGTGCTGCCCTAGGTTAAGAGGGTTGCTGTTGGAAGACCCTATATTTGGCAAAAGGACACTGCACCATGCCACACAAGCAGGTGATCCCAGTTATGGCTGGCAGACAATTTCTGCAACCACATCACCCTTTATATCTGGCCACCTATCTCCCTTGACTGCAACCACTTTGATTATTACATGTGGGGCACAGTTGTGTGAGAAACCAACAAAATTCCTTGTAACACCAAAGATGAACTGAAAGCAAGGATTATGGTAGCATTCACCAACTTAAACAAGGAGGCTAGAAGAGTTGCAGGAGATTCCGAAGTCATCTGGTGGCTATGATTGATGATTGAAATCAATGATGATTTGATTGAATAAATTTACTCTTGGGCTTGGGTTACTTGCTTTCAATAAAATGAAAGACAACGGGAAGAAAGATACGGCCAAACAATTTCCACACTAGTCTATTTTATCTAGCAAAATATTCGTCCCACGAGAATATAAGAATATCGACAACGTAGGTTCACGTGCTGTCCAAGATGTTTTTTTTTCATTTTGTTTTGGAAGGGAGATTTCCAATTAAATGAATTAGGTTAGAATAATTAGAACACAGGACAAATAAATAAATACTTTAAATTAGTCAACTTTTGTGTAGTGTCTTGAGCGGTTGCTCTGATCAACATTTGCATAATACCAGGGTGGCTGTAGTGCCATGTCGCACATGGAAAGGTGTCCCTGCATTCACCTCTGCCAACTTCTCTCTGCCCACCTCACGGTCAATAACCATCTCCTTCTTTTACTTCAGGCCTTCTCATTTTTACAACCACAATTTCACATGATAACTAATGACGATCCAAAAAGAAAACCTAAACCAGCCCTTAAAAAAATCACCTAAACCCTTTAACATTTCATTTTCCAACATCCATGGCATTAGAACTAATTTCTGCAGTGTGGAATCTTTCCTCATTGCAAACTGCCTGGATATACTGGCTCTGTGTGAGACCAACCTTGATACATCTATTCCCTCCTCTGACCTCTTGATCCCCAGCTACCTTCCCCTTCTTAGAAAAGACTCTCAAACCTACATGCATAGCCTTGGAGTTTACGTCAAGGACTATCTCCCGCTGGCTAGAGAGTTGTCTCTTGAATCTCCAGACCATTCATACATGTGTCTCCGGCTATCTCTTCTCAATGCTGTAAGCTACCTTTTCTTTCTTTATCGCTCTCCATCCTCCCAAGATTGTGGTGTATTTGAATGCATTTCTGACAGCATTGACAAGGCTCACCCTCTCTCTCTCCATCCGTTTGCTCACATGTTCGTGTTGGGTGATTTTAATGCCCATCATACCAAGTGGCTTAAAAATGCTACTACTGACCTTGTAGGCATACAAACCCTTAATTTTTCAATTTCTCAATCCCTCACACAAATAGTTGACTTCCCCACATGTTTTACCTACACCCAGGATGGTAAGGCTTCTCTTCTCAATCTATGTTTTACCTCCATCCCTGAGTCCTGTAGTGCCACACTGCTCTGCCCTCTTGGCAATTCTGATCATGCTGTAGTGTCTATCAACATCTCCTTCAACTCCATCCCCTGCAATCAACCTCCTACCACTAGAATCTCGTTCTGCTATCAACGAGCATAATGGAACTTGTTCCGGGATTTCCTTTGCGATGTGCCCTGGGATGTTGTCTTCATGCTTCCCATTTAAGAATGTGCTTCCGATGTCTTCTCCTGGGTTAAAGCTGGAATCGAGGCGTTCATCCCCTCAAGGAAATATAAGGTCAAATCGCGCTCCTCCCCTTGGTTCTCGGCTACTTGCTCAGCTGCCATTGCCCATAGGAACAACTTCTTCCACCTATATTGTAGCTACATGTCTGACTGCAATAGACGTCTCTTTGTCTCTGCCCGTAAAGAGTGTAAGCATGTCCTCAATGAAGCAAAGTCACTATTTGCTGCTCGAATGAAAGAACGTATTCTCTCGCAAATTTGGCTCCAAGGATTATTGGCATCTCTGCAAGAGCAGACTTAACAATAGCAAACCCTCTATGCCTCCTTTGTTCAACCAGTTCAAGGTTCTGACCTCTTCTGCTGACAAGGCTGAATGTTTTGCTAGGAAATTCTAATTCACTTCAACCCCACTGTTTTTGTCCTTGCGTAGCAACTTGATCACACCCCTGATGAAGCACTGAGATATAGACCCCTGCTTCATCCAGTTGTTGAAAATCAGTTCCAGCAAAGGAACAAAAAGGGTGACTGCCTCAAGTAAACTTTGCACGGAAGACCATCTAATTCCGGAGATTTACCCAACCTGTTTCAGCACTTCCCAGATTTCCGACTCTGTAATGGGAACCTCGCACACTCAAGACAGGGTAAGTTGGCTAAATAGGTGTTGAACTGAGCAGGGCTCAAACTGGGCTCCCTGGTGAAAAGTTCCTGAAAGTAATCACGAAAAGCCTCAGATATGCCTGCGTTTGAAGTCATGGTCCGCTTATCTGTGATATGTTGCCGAAATGTATTCTGAGACTCCTCTGTGCACAAATCAGTGGCAATATTTATCACCTCAGAGGACATTCTTTTTAACCTAGCCCTAACTACCAGAGATTCATCCTTCTTGATAAGCAAAGAGGACAACTCTGCCCTAGCTAAGGCTATTTCCCTACTATCACAGGATTTCACTGCTCGATCTACTTTTTGCTCACAAGCCGTTTGTGCCATTAATCCTATCTGGATTAGGTTGACAGCTAAAATCAGCAGCAAACATTCTAATTTTGGATTTTAAGTTATCCCACCGGGCATTCCCAACAACCGCCCTCGTCAATTCCCTCTGTGTCATTAGTAGCAGCTGATCCCAGAAATCCTGCTCACCAAATAGTGACCAGTTTAATTTCCAGTACCCAGCCAACCTAACCTTAGGCTTCTCTAAGTTCACACGGACCCAGGTAAGCCTATGACCCAAACAAAATATATAATGAAAACATGGACACTCTAAGAGCCCTACATCAACTCTCCTAATTAAGACTTGGTTGAGGTAGCTAGAAACAGCTCCAGCATTCGAGCTGCCACTATTTGTCCAAGCCCAAACTACCTCCCGAGGGTGCTCATTCTGGTACTTATCGACAAGATCAAACCTCTTGTCCCGAAATGGCTTCACGTCTCAGTTGTAAGTACCCGATTTTGGCCCTATATGATCTCTGTCAGGGTCAAGGATGGCATTCCAATCCCCTGCTAAAACTACCCGACGAGTGTCGTCAAAAATGGCTTGATCTGCCAAAACAAAGCAGGCTGCTCAGCATGGACATTGGGCACAGAAACTCCAATGAGACAAAGAGACTTATCCTTTATGGTAACATCCAGCATGTAAAGCCTGCCTGCCGGATCTGTGAAGAAAAGGGTTCACGCAGCCTTCAAGGACTTGCTCACCAGCTAAGAGACACCTCTCGAATAACCATCAAAACATGCTGAATAGAGGGAGAACCTCCTAGACAGTATGTCCTCCTAGTCATGTGTAGATAAATGAGGCTTTTGTATACAATAAACATTCACTCCGAGACACTGAAGGTCATGAGAGAGCCTCGCTCTGGAAGACTCTGCCCTCAGGCCTCAAACATTCAGACTAATTAAACAGAGAGCTATAATGAAACTGATTAGGGTTGCTCTTCTGCATTAAACATGGACGGGGAAAAGTCCTCAGTATAAGATCTTTTGTTATAAGGTCACGTGTGCTGACCACTTCACAGTTGGCAGGCGTGGGTAACAGTATGTCCTACATGAAGAAGCCTTTACCTTTTATGACTCTCTGTGGTTTAATCCTCAGAGACGTCAACAATTTTATGACAGTGTCTTTTGTAGATTAACAAATTTTGTGTGAACACATGTCCACCACAAAGACCAACACAATTCTTTTCTCAGCTTTCTGTAGTTCTTCAAGATTTGTCAAGAGCCCATCTTTTTAGCTTTCTCAAGGAACTCTGTGACGTTGATACTGCATTTTGGTGGAGATGACCAGCAAGAGGGTGTCTCCCTGACTGCTACTTTGTCATCTTTGTTGGTATTGTCTGTGGTAAGGTCTTTTCTTGAAGAAGAGTCTTGGCCTGTTCCGGCTTCCATATTAATTTCCTTATTTTTGATACTTTGGCCTGATTCGGTCTCCATATTTTCAGTAGAACTCTGAGAATTTTCGCTTTTTTCTGTTAAAATCTTTTCCTTTACATTTTGGCCATTTTTGGCCACCATACTTGATGACAGTTCATTACAAATTTCCGTTTTTTTTATTTTCATCAGATTTATCAGGTGGCTCAGTCTTTTTTTCCTAGTCCCGAATAAGTTTTTTTAACGTTCTTCTTGGGAGCCATTTTTAAAACACTTAAAGCTTCTTTTTTTCCTTTTTTTTTCTTTTACAAAAATAAAGTATAAAGAAATAAAAGGATAAATAAATCACAAAATCAAATACAATACAACAGTCAGACATGCAAAAGACAAAACCTTACGTAAAATATAGACGAGAATAAAAGTTTAATTTTAAAAAGGTGGACAAAAATTAAATATACAAAACAATCACAAATTTCCTTTAAAAAGGATTATACAAAACAAAGAAGGGAGGGAGATGAACCCAATAACAAACTAAGCATCAACACAAAGTAATTAAACATAACTGATGTTAGTAGGGCTCGTCCAATCCTCAAAAAGAGAGGCCGCTGTATTCTGCCCATTAGACAAAATCAAGAAGCTATCTTGCTAAAGGAGTGGGAAAAGGGGAAAATTATATATGGGCATGGGAAATATAAAAGCTGACCCTGTCAAGATGAAAATGGCCAAAACAAACTGGGGAGATTGGGAATCTCAACTTGGATCATAACCAAAATGCAGCCGGGAGCAAGCCAAGAAGAACACTTACTCACATTAACTTGGTACACAAAGCTTGTCTAACCTAACCAAAGGGAGGGCTCCACAGGAAACCACCCCGATGTGACGTAGGTTGACATAAAAGAGAAAATTAAGGCTAGCCCCGTTCAAATGAACCAAACTCGTCTCAGTCACCTACCTTTTGTCGAATGCTGATGCTCAAAGAATCGGATCAGATCCTGATGAGAAAGATGGTTACCTCGCAAGACTTCCTCCTGTCATGTCATCCAAATCACCATTTGGGCCGTGGTCAGTAGCGTAAGAAACATCATCCATTTCACCCCAGAATATGTGGGAGATGCATTGTCACACGTGTATGCACGATCCATGAGCACAAGATTTTTGGGAATGAGACGAGTCGTCAACTCGTTGATATGGTGCCATAAGGGTCGGACACAGGGACAATGGTAAAAGGCATGCAAAGCCATTTTTTCCAGACCAAGGCCACACCATTCACAGTCTGGCAAAACCGCCAAGCCCCATATGAAGGCCTTGTCATTGAGAGTCAGCCAATTCTGAGCTAATCGCCAGGTAAGCGAAAACTCAGGGTTACTGAGTTAATCCGCTGTTGGCGCCCAAGACCCCTCCAATAAATAACGATAAAAGACCTTCCTAGGCTGTGAAAGGTCACTGAACCGAGGAATGATCCTCAATGCATACCGACACTCACAAAGGAAATCCGATTGATCCCGGGATTTACAATGGCGCTCAACCCACAAGATGGGAGGACTGGTAGTAAGGAAAGGGAATGTGTCCTGAACAATCCCCGCCACAATCGAATCTCCTGTCAATGTGCGGCGTAGGAAAGCTAAGCTCGAGGGAAGTTTGTGGCTCACCAAGTGTGGTATTCCCAGCACCCCATGACATGGATATTTTGTGCAGACTTGTCTGTCAACCTGATGTCTGCATCCCCTCCATAAAATGGAGGATAGCGAGCGCTCAAGCGGCTTCCTATGGTCTTTACAGAGAGGAAGTATGGACAATCGATAAAGGACAATCAGGAAAACGTAAGTAGCACACGTCTCCACCCTTTGCTATTTTGGTACTTCAGACAGTTTTTCTTCAGCTGGAGGTTGGGTCCAAACCACACTCCAAGAATGCGGACAGGACCGTCCATGCAACCGAAGGGCCCCGGAAGATTGACCCCCCCCTTCCAGGAACCTAATCACAAGCCGGATGACTTGTCGCAGTTAATCTTGGCCCCTGTTACCTTTTCGTACCGATCAAGCGTCTTTAGTACTGCCACAATGTTGCTGTGGGACAACACGAAAGCAGATACATAATTGGCATACACGAAAACCCTGGCTTGAGCCCCTCTAGGAATGGCGATTACAAGTAGGGCCAGACTGCATGCCCTATCCCTCAGCTGGCAAAGGAGAGGCTCCAAAGCCAAAGCATAAAGTAGGGGGCGACAGTGGACAACCCTGACGAACCGACCTAGACAACGCAAAAGCACCTGACAGCTTCCTGTTCACCTGTACCACAGCACTGGGGGAGCGATACAGGAGGCTAGTCCAGTGGTTGAAGTCGGGTTCGAATCCGGCGGTTTGCAGGACAGCAGCAAAGTAGCGATGGTCCACCCTATCAAATACCTTGGACTGATCTAAATTGATCAGCGTGGCTTCATCATCGTCTTTTACACCCTCTATGATCATGCGGATCAGATGCAGGTTGCTCTGAATTGTTCGGCCCCTCACAGAACAAGTCTGCTCAGGATCCAACAGAGACTTGGCAATTGACTGCAAATGCTCCTGCAAGATTTTGGCCAAAATCTTTAACTCTGTGTTTAGCAGAGTTATGGGCCTGTAATCATTTAATTTCCTCCCACCATCCTTGCCTTTTTTCAACAGTCTGATCACACCCCTGGTGAACTGGTCAGGGATGGCGCCCTGGTGGAACCAGTTGTTGAACACAACCGTCAAAATCAGGACAAAGATGTGCGACAGCCTCAAGTATAATTCATAGGGCAAACCATCCAAACTGGGTGACTTGCCTCTGCTGACCTTCTTCAATGCCGCATAGACTTTGCCCTCCGTAATCTCTCCCTTGCAGTTAGCTGCTTCAGTCGACTTCAGTTGAGGAAAGTAAGCCAAATAGCTGCAAAACTCGTCATCATGAAGACCAGGCTCCTTGGTAAACTGGCTCTCGAAATGCAGCTGAAACACCTTGCACATGTTGTTAGTGGCCCAAAGAGTGTGCCCCTCCAAAGATTTGACCTCACGAATGTGCCGATCAGACCCTTGACGGATCTCTTCCTTGCACAATTCTGTGCCCATATTCACTGTTTCGAAAGACATCTTACCTGGCCCATGTAGCTTCACATTTTCAGCTCTATCTAGGGCAAGCTGTTTGCTGAAATCAGTGGTGAAGGACCTAATCCTATTCTTATTCCCGATAACTGCCCCTACTAGTTCCCGCTGCACTAAGCTAGTTAGCTGCTCCTGGAAGTCCCACCTGTTTAGTAAAGACAGATTGAACTTCCAGTAGCCAGCCATTCTAAGCTTACTATCTAATGACACTCTGGCACAAACAAGTTTGTGATCTGAATAGCCTACCAAGTGGAACATGGGACAATCTAACAAGTGTACGTCAACTCCTCTAACTAACATTCTATCCAGGTAACTAACTACCCAGATAAAAGGCCAATTAAGAGCCCACGTCCACATTTTCCCCCCAGGGTGATTGCCCTGGTATCTATCGACAAGACCAAGCTTTTTGATCAGATCAACCAGGCTATGATCGCCTCTTCTCCCACTAGCTCCCCACCCTTCCTATCTAACTTGGGGTCCAGGATGGCATTCCAGTCCCCCATTAAATCTAGGCATGTTGAATCCACTAGGAATGGCCCCAACTACCGAAAAAATGAGACCCGCTCCTGAATGAGGTGTGTGATATGAATGTAAGAAGAGTAGGTAAAAAGTGAAGATTATGAAAATATAGAGGATAGGTAATGATTGATCCTTAACTTAAAGATGTTAAGCTTGTTGTGTTTGGGAAAGCATCTCTGTAGGAGTCTGTCCCACATGTACCAATTCTTGTGAAGAAGATTTCTGAGTTAAAAATCTTTTGTATCAATGAAATACATGGGAAATGGAGATGATTCAACCCTGTGGATGCAGCAAGGCAAATCTTGGTTGTAAAGATTTCTCATCATTATGGAAATAAAAAGGACACTTAAACACAGATTCAGAAAGAGTTTTTTGAAATTTCTAGGACACGTAAAATTAGAAATTTGTAACTAACAGGACATATTGATAGCAAGAGGGACAGAGGAAAGAAGTGCATAACCTACCTAAGGAGCTTGTGTAAATGGATGGTTAAACAGGATTTAGGAGAGATAGTAAGAAGACAAACTTTACTAAGGGCTACAAAGGACATGGAAATGTGTAGAGCCATAACTGCCTATGTCCTGAAGAGACACAGAACATACAAGAAGAGGAAGATTGAGCAATCTCAGTCTGTTCTTATCTTGTTATTTATCTATCTATCTAACTTTGTTTTTAAATCTAATTCTGTTTTTATCTCTCTATCTATCCAATTCCATTTTTTTTATCTCTCTAATTCTGTTTTTATCTCTCGATCCAATTCTGTTTTTATCTCTCTATTTATCCAATACAATTTTTATCTCTCTAATTGTTTTTATCTCTAAACTGAATTGTTTACATCTCTAATTTTTTTATTGAATTCTACTTTTATCTCTCTACCCAATTTTGTTTTTTTTTCTCTCTAATTCTGTTTTATTTATTTAATTCTGTTTTTGTTTATGTATCTGCACAAGAAAAAATATTTAAGTTGAATGAAAACATTCAATATCTATATATGTTTGGGTATTCTTGTATACAATTAATTCAACTCATTTACCAACCATATAGATCAATAACATCATACATTTTTGTGCATGCTGCTGATATTTTCTTAAATGGATGTACTACACTGAGTCGACAGAACATTGTTTTTTTAAAAAAAATTTTCCTGTCCCCTTCTCCTCCCCATTCAAAACCAGAAGGCAGTGTTACTTATTTTAATGATAACACTTTTTGAGTGCTTCCACTGCATCCTACAGGCATCAATTTCTATTTAATTGATGTTGCAACTCCTGCCATACATTTTGCCTTTATATTACTGGTCAAAATATAGCAACAATATCTTGTGCCTGTATATCTTTTGCAGATTTGATTTCCAGAAGATGATAATTTCTGCATTTATGATCTTCCAGATACTGTCTGAAGGTAAATGCAGGTAAAAAAAAAAAATGGAAATAAAGCATATGAGAAAAGTTCAAATAATAGGTAATTCAGATTTCTTGATCAAATAATAAAACTCAAAATGTCTGGTATTTACCTTGGACATATTTTTTCATTCATGGTAATTGTTCAAATGAGCTCTTCATTATGGTACCTATACTTTTTGAATTTAAGCGCAGTATGAGACTGGCATTGAGATCTCATCAATTTACAGTTGAGCTGGGTAGATGTAGCTGTAACTTTTATTCTAACAGTTTTTTTTCTCACACTTCTTGCTTGTGGAACTCTCTTCCATATCCATGCTTTCCTGCCAACTTTAATCTGGAAAAATCTAAATGCAACTGTCCTCCTGATTACTCTTTCCTCTTTCTGCTCATTATTAATGTTTCTGTTCCTAATTCTTCCACATCCTGTAACCCCTTGTGTCTTAGTGGCTTTGCATGGAGTAATATCCCCTCAAACTAGCATTTATCAATTGAGGATATTTTCTTTAGATTAAAGAAAAAAAGGATATGAGCGGTTATGACTCTCACAACTTCCTGTCACTCAATATTCTGCCATACATTTACACAAGCTTGTTACTTAGGTTTGCTCCATCTTTCTCTCTGTGATTTTTACCTTCAGTATGTCCTGTGAGTGCCAAATTCTCCAAAGCCTCATTCCTTGTTACATATCACTGAAATTTCAACTGTCTCTTTCTGATTCTAAATACATGTCTTTTTTTGTTCTTGTTTTCCATAACAACTTCCATCCATGGTATTCTCAGCATCCTTCTATAAAGTCACATCTCTGTTTCCTCAAGTCTCCTTTTCATCCATGAGAAAATTGTCCATCATTCAGAGCTATATTGGAGGATTTCCATTCGGTTACTTGTAATTATTATAAAAGTATAGCTAATTCTATATCCGTCACATAACAGCCTTTGTATGGTTTTGCTTGGGAATATGTTTTGTGTGTCTTGTCTCTGAGTGACTTGTACCATTTAACACACACGCAACATTTGAGTTTGAAATAAGACATTAGAATAATACATTCTTATTTCACTCAGTCCAAACCAGTGGTTCCCAACCAATTTTTGGCCCATGACCCACTTTGGTATTTCTAAAATTCTGTTGCCCAATAATATTTAATTCTTACATATGCAATATTTTACTGCAATTCACCTTAAAAGGCCATTAACTTGGCCTCTAAACAAGCTTCCTAAGACCATGGCATCCATAAAAGAGAAAAATTAAAAAAAAAAGACCAAAAAGACAGTTAAATATTGTGGCGGACATGAGACAGAACCTGGGACGAGCACAACTGGTCGCGACTTGCCTTGTCCCCGCCAAAAAAGAGCCCGTATTTGCTTAGCATGTAAAGCTACTGCAGTTGAAATGAGGAAGAAAAAAGCACTTACCGCTCTGCCGTAATTCGTCCTCGGCCAGATAACGTAAAAGAATGAGGGGGGACTTGCATTGCATTTTTATGCAATAAAGATGCAATGCATTATGGGACATGTACGCAATAAATTATGGGATCACATGAAGACGCAAGGGATTATGGGCATATGGACAAATATAAAAGCAACTACTTTTTTCTCAGTGGGGCAGTTCTTTGAGTGACGTTCACAGTTGGCGGCAAGAACAGTCTGTTAGTGCAATTTTGAGACAGAACTCAAGAAGGAACGACTCAAGGTTGAAATACCAGCTGGGAGAGCTTGAATTTACTCACTGGTTGCTGTTTTCTTTATTTGAATATAGAGTTTCAAATCATAATAGAGAACTGAAAGGCAAAAATATAAAATATTTGAATGAAAGCTTCTGTAATATACTTTGATCATTTTAATTATGAAATAATAATGCAAAATAAAATTTGAGCTCACTAGAAAACAATTCACTGTTAATAACTCATTCTTGAATTGCCCTCCTTATTCTGTTTGCATAGTAAGCCAAAGGGTGCACATCCTACACATGCCCCACCAGTGGTGTACGCACCCCATGTTGGGAATCATTGGTCTAGACAAACCCTACCCTCAGCTGAGAAATCATAAAGCTGCAAACCAAAAAGAAAAATAAGTCTTCATTTTTTTACCCTACCCTCCTCTCCCAAAATAATCATTTAATTCAGATAATTACAATATTAAAGTTTTTGAAAATTATTCAATAATAATTAAGTTTCTTTTATTATTTTTTCTATATATTTTGTAGAAATATTTTTAGGTCTATCACTGAATTAAAGTACACATGCAAATGTACATGAACATTTCGAATGAAATTGAATTGAATATCTGTATCACGTAGGCTGATTTCCTTTTCTGTCTGGCAATAAACCTGGAGTAATAGGAAAAGAATATAAACCTGAAATGTGTGGCCATTTTGAATTAATTTTTAATGACTCTTTCTGTATTTAAACTGAATATATTTTTGAATATTTTAAATGTGAAAACAATTTACATTTAAAATGTGGTCATCTTGCTGTCTGCAGCGTGTCAGGTGCTGAATAAATAATGTTTAAACGCCATGTCTAACATAAGATCTATACTTTGTTGGAGACACTGCTATTTTTCCAGCAGTGGTTGTATAAAGTTTTTATTATGTAATAAAGATTATATGGTACTACTTAAATAAGCTGGTCCCCTCATAAAATATAGGGAAAGTTTCTTTTTAAAAAATAATTTTTATAGATGAAAATTCTTTAAATATTTGTTAGGCAGTGACACTTGTCAAAATTGAAAAAAAAATATTGATGTGTTATTGATTTAAAAGTAAGGTCCTGTTTTTGTAGAGTGTCAAATCAATCCCTGACTTTTACAGTCTTAGTTTTGTGTATGAAAACACTATTTTTTGAGGTGGAGTTACAAAAAATTTCTCTTAAATAATGAACAGATTTTTTTTTTTTTTTTTTTACAGTGGTGTTCATCCTGTACAAGGCCCTGGGGTCATTTGACGTAGAGGATTACAGAGTAATAGGTTTAGCTTATGCAGATATGTCAGGAAGATAACGGTTAACCCTAGACTTGAACAGGTTAAAATTGTAGTGATTGGAGAGTAGTCACTTAGGAGTCGGTTCCACAAGGCAGTGGTTTGTGCTAAGAAAGTGCTTGAGTGGAACTTATATCTCACCAGGGGAATATGAAGGAAATAAGGGTGGTTTGCTACAGTGGGTGTGGCATGGTGGGTTTTAGCTGTGAAATTTAGGATGGGGGGGGGACTGTTCATGTGAACAATCTCCATGGAAATAGAGATAAAGCAGTGCAACATCTCGTCTGTGAGAAAGAACTTGCAGAGTGGAAAAGGATATGTAGATGCTTTTGAAGTCTATTGAGAATTAGAAAGGACTTTTAGAACTGACAAAACTCTTCCAGTGACTCCATAGCTAGAGAGCTTGAGCAGTAACCCCTTATGCGACACTGTGCCAAAGGCCTTTGAAATATCTAATGTGACCATCCTTGAGATGTATTTGTTTTCACTAATTCTTTGAGTAATTGCAGTTAGGATATAAAAATCAAAAATTTACCTAAATTAGTAAAAGTATATATCTGTTTATTCTTAGTTTAAGATAAATAATTATATACCTCAAAGGTTTGTGCATGTGTTTCTGAAAAAAATCTCCCCCACTAAAAAAAAAAAGTTTAAAAAATGATTTTCAAAAAAGATAAAAAAAAAAAAAATTTGCCAATATAAATGGTATCATCACATTTTCTAACTTTAAATAATACTAACAATTAAGCAACTTAGTCTAAGGCCAATAACTCTGTAAAATTCAGGGATTAGTTTAAAACTGTATAACAGGGCCCACACTTCTAAAAAAAAATCAATATTTTTCAATTCTGACAAGTGTCACAGTCTAAAGAATGTTAATCTAGAACAATCTTTTCTTAAAGAAATGTTCCTTATTTTTTTTATGAGTGGACCACTCTATTTAAGTAGTGTAGAACACATTGGCACTGTTTCATTCATTTTAATATAATCTTTCTGTTCTATTCTCATTTTGCAGGCAACCACGACCATTGCCAACACATTAGTCACAAGTATTACAGATAGCAACCCGACAAAAACAACAAGTATTACCAAACCAAATCCAACCTCATCTCCCATTTCCATTTCTACTGCTACAACCTCAACTGCTTCTTCCACTCTCCCCTCAACATGCACATCTACCACCACCACCACTACTACTACTACAACTACTACCATTTCTCCAGTGTCGGGCACAAGTATAGTTACTGCCACAGTTGAACTCAACTCAGAGATTTACTGCAAAATTTGTGATGCTTGTTTCAACTCACCAAAACAAGCTACACAGCACTACCAGGGAAAGAATCATGCAAAGAAAGTGCGTATGTCAGAGGCTGCGACAAAGCTTGCAGAAGCTGTGGGAACCGGAACGGTAACTGAGTAAGTACAATTTTATTGTGTAATATTGTCTAAAGAAAAATGTGGATTGTTTTTTTGCAGTTGAATTTACAAGATAATTAAAATTACTTTCTTTACTTGTGTTGATGAATAGGAGAAAAAACAGGAAATATCAAAGAGATTTTTGATGTTTTATGACAGTAGGGACTATCAAAATTAACCTTATTGAATCATATTTTGAGTATGCATTTGTTTTTTCAGAGATGTCCACTATGTCGATGTGAGTGGTGTAATGGATTGTGGTTTAGAATGAGAAATCGTTTTATGACTTAATATCTTATGGGCATAAAATAGTCCATTTTATGATTTAATATCTAATGGTCAGATCTGTTTTATGACTTAGTATCTGTAGCATACCTATGGATGAAGATGGGTATGTCCCCGTTCACATAAATATAGTACTAAATACTGTATGTTGGTCTGCAGTTGGAGATTCATTGTGAAATTCACTTGATACTTCTAGCAGTTGAGTACTTTCTCTACGCATTGCTGGCGAATTTTATATGTGTTGTTCTTGTCCTAAGTATTATCGTTCATTACCAACTTCCATTGATTATTCTATTCAGTAACCTTCCCTAGGTTACAACAGTATCTAATATTCAGAAAGTAGCCAGTCTAGATGGACTATTCTGAATTCATTGTCAACATCGAAAGCACAAAGACAAACTTAATATATATGAATATTTTACTTTCAACCCATTCTGATAAATTGGATAAGGATTTATCATAAATTCAATGCAGAAAAGTTGGAAGAATATAAAAACAAAATTTCAACAAAGCAAGAGAAATTGAAAAGAAAAGAAACGGCCTAAATTAAAATAACTACTTTTATCCAAAAGTCGAATTTTGTTCTTTCATCTCAACCAAGGGATGCCAGCCAGCTTAGCAGAAAAAAAAGTATTAATGAAGCACACATATATTTCTTTTCATTCTGATCTGAGGAAGCTGATCTAAGGTAATCAAGTCAATGAAACAGTTTTCAAATATATATATATATATATATATATATATATATATATATAAATATATATATATATATATATATATATATATATATATATATATAAATAGTTAAGTTATGAAGAACTTGGTAAACCTAATGGGTAATTCCAAGGAGGATGAAATCCTGACAGCTCAATGTGAATACAGAGCTAATATTTAATGAAAAACAGACCACTTTATGGTACCCTTACAATAATTTATTTCACCAACAATGAAATGAAAGGAAAAATTTTTTTCCTTTCATTTCGTTGTTGGAATTGTTACCTGATGATCCGGAGTACTTTAAAAAAGATTTTGGTGAAATAAACTATTGTAATGGTACCTTAAAGTGGTCTGTTTTTCATTAAATATATATATATATATATATATATATATATTGAGCAATTTAATACAAGAAGGATTTAGCTTAAAGGCACATTTCAGACAATGCTTGATCAGCAAGGCTGCTCTATGGCTGAGTTGGTTAAAGAACACCAGATCTAACAACAGACACAGGTTTGAGACTTTAATAAAATTTCTTGAATATTCTTGAATATTCGAGCCAGTAGATGAAAATAAATAAATATACTGTTTCATAAATAAATGGAATGTTACTCAAATATGAGTATCTGCCAAAAATAACGTTTAAAGTGATAAATATGTTATAAAATATAGTTTAAAAGTATACTATATTTATAGGGTAAGAGTGCTCAATATCAGGGAGAGAGCATGTGAAAATATAAAAAGTGGAGACACTGATGTCAACTATTGAGGCAATAGTCCAATTTCATGCTTAAATGCAATCCTCAGGCCATGTGGGTTGGATTACAGCTTGGCTATTTATATATGTTAGCCATTGTGGCATTATGGGTAGCAATATCACTTATTTCCGGTTCATTGTGTTATTCAGGTGGTTATTGAATAGGTGGCAATTTCTGTCTATATCTCTGAGATGAGGTATAATTCATATCATATTCACGTTTTGGCCATGGTATGCTCTGGCCTTCTTCAGCTGATTGGAATTTTGAAGTAAACCCTTTATTTTGGCCACCAGGGTAGATTGTTCTAGTTCCACATGTCATGCCTTTTCCAGATGTCTCAGTTATTCCCATTAAGTTGACTACAATCTTCTAAAATTTAAATTCAACGTCAATCGTCATTTTCTGCCTTCTTGAATCCTCTCCTCTTTATTGTCATTTCTCCTCAGCAATGTTTTCTCAGTTTCAGTCACTCTCAATAAACACTTTGCATCTTGGTGGCTTGTGGTGGTATAAATATATATATATATATATATATATATATATATATATATATATATATATAGTCATCCACAGACTGTTTTGCTCTATCACAGCTCTTCAGTGTGGCTAGATGTCCGGTTGCCTCTAGTTAGGATCAAAACCCAGCTGAATTGGTGTCAGTCAGAGATTTTACTCCTAAGCTGTTGGTGCATGGCAGGGAAGAAAATGAATTTTAAGCATATTTATTTTTAGATAAACACACAGTGACTGAGAGGACTTGATTCGCTTTACTGAAGAGTCTTGCATTATCAGCCATAATAGTCACTGTTTACAAACATTTCCTTCCCCAGAGAGCTCAATGAAAATAAATTTTTCAGGAGCATATATATATATATATATATATATATATATATATATATATATATATATAATATGACACGAATAACAACTTGTGCAATTGTAGGAATCCAAATAATTGTCCATTACAGAATAAATGTTTGACTTGTTCTCTAGTTTATCTAGTTTAAATATTTTTACATTGGAAGCGCTATGAATCCATTCAAAGAACGTTGGCAGGGACATATGCAATCTTTCAATAGTAGTAATTATAAGTACAGGACTTCATTATCCAAGTATTTTTGAGTTTAAAGGAGAAAAACAAGATACCTACTGTTAAATAGAAATTAATCAAGAGAGCTTGAACATGTAATTCCCTATATGCCCCTTGTTATCTATGTCTTAATGGAAAATTTGAAATAATTAGATTTAAAAACAAGACACATCTCTTAAATCAAAGAATTGAACCCACTGTTAACTGTAAACACAGCTATAAATTAAACTTACTATAGGGATAGTAATACTTTTGATGATAAGGCTATGTTACTATAAGTTTAGTAGGTTATTACTTTTATTACCTGATAATCCTCCTATCGATGTGTTGGTATACATATATTGTGTTATATTCTGCATGTATATGTATATTTTTATTGATGGTTGTATATGTATATGAAATTTAAAAATATATATATATATATATATATATATATGTGTGTGTGTGTGTATGTATATATTTGTATTTGTGTGTACCTATGTATGTATGCATGTATATGTTTATGTATGTGTGGGTATATATATATATATATATATATATATATATATATATATATATATATATTTTAATCTCATTTTTTCGTTTCATTTTGTTGTTGGAAGTGCTATCTGATGATCCGCATCCTTTTAAAAGGACTCTGGTGTAATAAATTATTGTAATAGTACCTTAAAGTGGTCTGTTTTTTTTCGTTTAAATTTATATATATATATATATATATATATATATATATATATATATATATATATATATATATATATATGGGTGTGTATGTTTATATATTGTATTCATACCTGTTATATATATGCTTGGTTATATATTTATGTGCTTGTGTATAAGTGTGTAAACTTAGGTACATATCTGCATGTGTGTGTGTATGTATATCTTCGTATATATATCTGTATGTCTTAGTGTCTTGGAATCAATGCTAACTAAAATCTACTTTTGTTTGATAATGGTTGTAGACTTAATCAACAGTTGTGTCTCATTACATTTTAATCTTGTATGGATTTTACAGTCCTTTAATGTCGCTAACATAATATTGTTAGAATATGTGTAGGTTTATGTATATGTTTATGTATGCATATGCATATGTTTTTATGTATATATATATGTATATATTTGTATGTGTGTATATATGTATATTTATATTTTTCTGTGTGTGTATGTATATATATATATATATATATATATATAGTTTACTTTAGTTTTACTTTTTATGTTGCTGTATAGGTTGATATATTTATATTTATTTCTATATGTGTATATATGCGTATGGGTGTATATATGTGTGTATGTTTGTATGTATGTATATGTGTATATATAGGCATATGTTTATGTATATGTTTGTGCATCGGTATGCTTTTGTATGTTTCTAACTGTAGTGAAGAATGTGTGTACACATATGTCTATATGTATTTGTATTCTTTATTTTCTTTCACATATTGTTATATATTTGTACTTGTGTATGTGTACTAATACATATATAAGTATATATGAGATATTTATATACATTTATGTGTGTAGGAGTTTTCTTTTTTATTTATTAGATGGTGTTATTTTTTATGCGTATATATTTATTTTTCTATCCATTTCTGTATATTTTAGTGTTGTTTTTCCTTATGTTGTTCATTGACGAATATTTGTTTTTCTATTGTACCCATATTAAACTTTATTTATTTAACCATTTTTATATATATATATCTTTGCCTATATGAGTTATATTTTAATAGTATGTTAGAATTTGTTTAATAACACTTTCAAATTTGAATATTTCTTGGTGGGTATATGTGCGTGTCTTTATCAATGAATGTGTGTATATATGCATGTCTTTATCAATGTATGTGTGTATAATCGCTTATATGTGCCTTTCATTGTATGCATATGTTGTTTTTTTTAAGGGTCGTGGACAGTTATTTCCTGTCTCGTCGCTTTTTTGCGTGTTTATATATCTAAATATGTCTGCGTGTTTGTGTATTATAATCTGATTGTGTATGTATTGTCTTTTACAAGATTTCACCCTCCCTTGCTCATATCTTCACTTCAAATATATCTAAGTTGTAACAGAGTTCAGAGCAGCATTAGATCTTAACGTTTATCACAATTTAATTTCAATAAAAACAAAATAAATAGAAAAACATGTATTTTTTTCCTCAGTTTCTTCTTTAAATAATTTTATAATTTTAAACTTAATATAGATTAAATTTAAAATTGGTAATTTTGAATTTTATAGTATAATTTAATATATATTAGAATGAATTCTATTTTAGTCTAACCATAACATTAAAGCATTAAGTAATTATTATTATTATATAAGTTTGTTGTCAAGTTTTTTGAATTCTCATATACTTGTATTTTGATTGGTCATTCTAGCTTATGTAACAGCATTTCCCTTAGCAAGGAGTGTTTGAGTGATTTTATAACATATCTATGTTATAATTTTCGAATAAATAATTATATTTGCTCTACCCTGTATTGAGCACTTTTTAAAAAATAGTATTTGTTGGTTATCGAAATTTATTCCGTATACACCAATCCTATACTTAGATATATATATATATATATATATATATATATATATATATATATATAATAAAGACATTTTATGTTTAACATTCTTTTTATAGATACAAGTATTTAAGTAAATGCTCTGTTTATAATAAAAAGTATTAAATAACATTACCGGCCTGAATGTCTGAGAAATTTTCATAGAAAATATTCGTCTTTGACAGGATTTGAACCTGCCATCCTATACGGAACTGTCATTTTACGTTGACGTGCCTTAACCGACTCGTCAGCATAAATGACGGTTCCGTATAGGATGCAGGTTTGAATCCTGTCAAAGTAAATGTTATTTAATACTGTTTATTATAAACAGAGCATTTACTTAAATACTTGTATCTATAAAAAGAATGTTAAACATAAAAATGTCTTTAATAAATTGTCGAACTTTGTCCAATTCTTTTTTATATATATATATATATATATATATATATATATATATATATATATATATATAAACAAAGGGGAAGGAAGTGCAAGGATAAGATAAAAAAGTTACCATAAAATGGTAGATTTAAAATATAATAACAAAAAAGAAATAACAAAAAATGGGCTATTGCTCTTTGCTCTTCAGGGTTTAATTGAGGACAAAACATATAAATATATGCACAATTACTAAAAAAGGGGAGAGAAGAAAAAATTACAACTAAAGAATCAATAGTATAAATCAGAGATAGATCCATTAACCATTCCTTCTGCTTACAGAGGGAAGGCTGCTTGAACTTAATATAAATGGTCTCAAGCACTTTCAGATGGCAAATCAAACATGTTCTGCTAACTGTGAAAAAAATCTCTGGGAAAATACGAGTCGGATTATTAAGTGCATTTATTAAAGGTTATACTTTTAAAATGTTTGTTTTTAAAGACCCAATAAAAATTTTTCAACCAATACATTTTTAATTTTTATCTGAAGATGATCTATATTCCTTCAGGTCATAAGTGTTTCATGTCTCTCCATAACTTTTTATCTTGTGTGGCTCTTAGCAGTTTTTCTCCTTTTGCTAATGTCCCTGCTCCCTGAAGGCACAATGCAAAATTTGATCAGTTTTATTACTAAATTTTGTTAATGTTGACCTCTATATTTTTAGTTGTTCATTCAATTGAAAGAGATTTTTTTTTCTTATTCATTTCTCCTAAATAATTTAAAATAGTTCCAACTTATTCATTGTAGTTTGTTGTAAGTTTTGTGATTGAAAATTTTCAGACATTTCCCAAAAGAGCCATTAAATTTTCTTCACTGATGTTTGACTGACTTGCCTTTTGGTTTATGAAATTGAAATTTTCACTTTTGTATTTTTCCAAACCCAAATCTAATTCTTTGCTTGTTAACAGAATTATCTCCATTCGTGGAATTTGCATTCTTTGTTTTCAAAGTGCTGCTTTAACTCTTATGAGTTTGAAATCTGATAGAATGAAAAAATTAAAGAAATGTAATTTTTACTGAATAATTATCTTCTTCTATGTGCCATGTCCGTTCAGGGTGTAGGTGATCATGGTTCTCCACAATTTCCTCTCTTTTTTAGCTATTAATAAATTTTGTCTTTTTGTTATCACTCATAGCTCTTGTTCTATCATTCATTTATGCATCTATCATCTATTTATACAAGCTTGTTAGGTACGTTATGCATTGTTTTCTTCTGTCCTTCTTACCTTCAATCTGTCCTGTGAGTATCCTATTTTCCTAGCCCTCTTTCTTCATTATGTGCCCTAGAAATTTCAGTTGTCTCTAATATTAAGTATAAGTGTTGTTTCTGTTTCCAAAACTTTGTCATTGCTCCTTTGTTCAGTTCATATTATTCTCAGCATCCTTCTGTAGAACCACATTTCTGTTGATTTAAGTCTCTTCTTCATCTGTGAGGATATTGTCCAGCATTCATTGCCATATACGAGGAGTGATATTACATATTCAGTACTCTTTTCTTTGTTTCTAAGGAAATTTTCCTGTTTCTTAATACTTTGCTTAGCTTTTGGAAGGCATCTTTCACTATCTGAATGTATCTTCAGATTTTAGTGTCACACTTTCATTTCTGTTAAAAAATGTGTTTAAACTATGAAGTGCTGAGAAGCCACTTACTGAAATCTGACTAAAACATCAGATATTTTTGAAATCTACTTCTAGTTGCGCTGAGAACACCCTCCTGTATCAAGAATTATTTAAATTATTTTAAGAAGTATTTAAAATTTATTAGCAATTGAAACCCATGAAAAATGATTATTTAGTTTATGCAAATTAAATGTAGTTTCTATTGGGATTAAGAATTTTTTGCTCCCAAAACTGAAAAACTTGAAAAATTCAAGAAGACATGATAGAAAAATAAATTTATTCATGTAAGTGTCTTAACGTACTTTTATATATGGAAAATATTGTTTAAGTCTGGAAATAGTGTTTACCATACATAGTTAATGTAAAAAAAAATTAAATTCATTTATAATTTACCTAGTTGCTAAATAAGTAGAGCTTTTTAAGGACTTTTTTTTTGAAGTAACGCTTTCTAGAGCCCAAAAAAAAATTTAAAAAAAAATTCAACAATGCAGCTGACTGAAACCTCAACGAAATTGATCAATTTTAAGAGGGACTAAAATGTATTTTGATAACAACCATAAAATAATACGAATTTATTCTTCATATTTTTTAGATGAATTTAAAAACCAAGGGAGATGACTCTTATATTTTTTCATTTTATTACTTCCCTTGTTTAATTTTATTATGTTGAAATTCTTTTTCTACTTTTTTTCTTAAACGGCCAACTATATTACTGAAAAGAAAAAAATCATCTCGAAAAGCGTAAAAACAAATAAATTTTAGGTTATGTGTTTTTTTAAACCCCAAAAAAAAAAAAAAAAAAAAAAAAAAAAGAGAAAAGAATTGGTTAAGAAAAGGTACTTGAAATTTGGTTAAAAAAAACAAAAACAAACAAACAAACTGCATCTTGTCTTTTTATTTTATGCCACCCTGACATTTATTTTAGCTAATTTATGATCCAACTGAAACGTTTATATTCTTCAGAATCATTAATATTTCTATTTTTAAATTTACATTGGGTCGAGGGGAGGAGGAGGAGAATTTCTAGGTTTTCTTTGCTTTGGTCAATTAAATCGTTAAGCTAATAAAGAATACTTGGTAATTTTTAAACTTCATGTCTACACCCCCCTACTAAAAAAAAAAAAAAAAAAAACTGTGTCAAAAGAACAGTTACTCCCTTGACACTGCTATTATACATTTTTGACTCCCTCGGCAAAGATATTAAACACTATTTATTTTATTAGATTGTTTATTTACAAGAATAATTTAATATTTACAAAATTATGAAAATATGTGAACCGAGTACAGTGTGATATTTATTACTTACCTTTTAAGAAATAAGTTTAAAAAAATGTTTTCTTTTTTTTTTTTTTTTATAAAAAATTACAAAATTATCAAAATATGTAAACCGACTACCATGCAATATTATTTACCATTTATTATCTATTATTTATAATATTTATTATTTACCATTTTGTAAATAACTATGAAAACTATTTTAGTGAATTTATGACAAAAGCAAATGAAAAAAATGCCCAGAAAATGTATTTTTAAAAATTTATAATTACAGTTACTCATTCATTATGTGTTTAATCAAATTTTCTTTCTCACAGACATTTTTATGAATTTATGAATAAAAAAATTTCTTTTCATATTTATTTCTTTATAAAATTCTAAATAATAAATATTTCATTGGAGTTGGTTTGCATTTTTTTTATAATCTTGTAAATATAAAATTATTCTTGTAAATAAGCAATCTAATAATTAGTGTTTAACATCTTTGTTGTCATTTCTCAAGAATAAAGAAAAGGTCACATGTTTGGGTTTTATTAAAATTCTAAACATTGCTTTTTAAAAGAATAAACACTGTTGAGGGAGTCAAAAGTGTATACAGTAATAGTAGTGTCGAGGGAATAAAAGTTCTTTTGACACAGTTTTTTGGTGGGTATGAAGTTTGAACATCATTGAGATTTGATAATAATGATTATAACCTTGACTCATGA
This sequence comes from Acanthosepion pharaonis, assembly GCA_903632075.3. Classification (NCBI taxonomy): domain Eukaryota; kingdom Metazoa; phylum Mollusca; class Cephalopoda; order Sepiida; family Sepiidae; genus Acanthosepion; species Acanthosepion pharaonis. The sequence continues at coordinate 560,764 of CAHIKZ030002667.1, forward strand.
ATTTAATTCATTCTTGAAGCCTGTTTATAAAAGCATGGGACAGGCAAAATAAATTACAGGGTTGGAGAAATATCAAAAGTCTGATTCAGACACGATAAAAAGAGGTCAAAAACAAACTGGGGAGGTTGGGTATCTTGACATTGATCGTAACAAAAGATAATGCTGGGTTCAAGCTGGGAACATCACTTACTCCCATTAGCTAGGTGAACAAAGAGAGTCTAGCTTAACCAAGAGGAAAGGTTCATCAGGAAACCACCCTGATGTGTCAAAGGGGACTTAAAAAAGAAAGTCAAGGCTAGCTCCATTCACTCAAACTAAGCTTACCACTTTCACCCAACTTTCGCTGAAATCATTCAGTAGCAAATGCTTTCTATAAGATCTGATCTTCATCTTGAGCTAATGGCAAAAGAATCCATTCAGATTGTGATGGGAATAACATTCACATCGTAAGAATCTTGCCATCTGCGATATTCACACCACCATTCATGCCACACGCGTATGTGGGGTTGATGAACATGCAATGTTTGGGATTGATATGAGCTGTCAACTCGTCAACATTATGATGATAGTTGGGCAAATCCACCCAGCCACTTCTGAAGGCTGTGTCATTGAGAGATAACATGTTCTAAGTCAATCACCAGGTAATCAAAAACTCAGGATTGCTGAGGTAATTTGCCACTGGTGCCCAAGACTAGAAAGAGCGCAACTCAGTGGCTGACAAGCAGAGCTGTCCACAGCATTGGTCTGAAAATCCTGCTACAAATGATTCCAAAATACTTTCCCCTTCCCATGTTGAGATTTCTTTCTAGCCAATAAAATAGGCTGGTTCTTGGTCTCATCTGACTCAGTCCCAGTCTGACTTGCATTGAAGTCAGAACACTATACTCGCTTATCTAAATTTGCTCTTGTGTGTCAACTCCAATGCTTAGTTTGTGAACTTTTTGCCTTATTACTGTTAATTTTCTTTTTCTTGTAATATTTTATTGCAAGCATTGTCAAATGTGTTTGTTGAACAGTTCTGCAATTTATTTATATTTAATGATGGCTACTCACTCTACTCTTCTCTTTTTATGATCCATGCCCTTCCAGGATTTGAGTGATCATAGCTCTCCACATCTTCCTATCTTGCTTTCAATATGTCCTGTGAGTGTTAGAGTATCCAGGCCTTCTTTTCTCATAATGTGTTTCAGAAATTTCAGCTGTTTTCTTTCTATTGTAAATATAAGTTCCTTGATACTGTCTATTTTTTAAAGACATTTTTGTTGCTTACATGATATGTTCATGTTATTCTTAGTAGTGGCATAGTGTGAACAGAAACCAGAGGGGCAATTGCTTCAGGTGCTAAATTTTTTTATGGGTGCAAAATATTAATTAGGTTAAAAGAATATGTACAAAATTAGAATTTATAATAAGCTTATAGCTGAGGAGGAGGTGCAATAGTTTAAATTTCCCCAGGTGCTGAAAGCCCCACCCTACACAAAAAGGTTCTTAGCATTTGTCACTGGTAGAACCACTTCTCGGTTACTTTAGGATTTTCTTCATCTGTGACTTTAGAATAATAAATGGGTGCTTTTAACTTTGGTCTTTCATTAATTCGCAAGTGCATGAATGTATTATATGCTAGAAGTGATTGATTTGCTTTTTTACGGTTTATCAACCTTTTGAAGCTTATTTAAAGCCAGAAAATATGTTTGGATTGTAAGAATTTTTTGGAGATAATAATTTACTGATACAAGTTCTACTAATTAACCTATTGCTGGGAGGAGAATAGGTGGATTTATACTTTTCTCAAAGTTTATTTGGATGTAAGTGAATACAATAAACCTGACTGGAATTTGAACTTGACTCACTGATTTACAATTTCAAGACATTATCCATTACATCACCTTGCACATCCAAGCTTACAGCACTTGGCATTCCCATGCAGTCACCCATCTAGGTATTGGCCAGGCTTGACATTACTTAACTTTGGTGATCAGACAAGAAATGATTTTTCATTATGACATGATAGTTTTGACACGGAAAGTTATCTTTGACTCAAACTCATGTCCCTACTACAATGTGTTAGGAATTCTTCAAACATTTTCTCTTCTATGTGCTGTGTCCCTTTAGGATATACGTTTGTGATCATGGCTCTCCACAATTTCACTTTTTTTATGATTCATATTGGCCATACTCATGCATCTTAAAATGCTCTTATTCTTAAGAAATGGTATTTGCCTATTAAAGAGAGTAAAAATTATTTGTTTGTATGCACACAACTTTCATGAACATGGTGTCTACATGATAGGCTTTTATGCATGTTCTCATTTTTTCCCCCCTCTGGCAAGTTGCATTTGTTCTAGTTATTATTTTTTATTTTATCAAATTAAATGCAACTAACTTTTCTGTAATCCATAACTTCCATTTCTAAACACAGAAAGAAAGAAATTGGAAAAGATTATTGAATTCTATTTTAATTTTTATTTCATAAACTTTTTCATTTTTCTCTTATTTATTAATGATTTCTTTATTTTCTTGATCTTTCAGAAGTGGGAACGTGTTCATGTGTGCCCTTTGTTCAGTTCATGTCACGTCGCAGGAACAATTGAGTAGCCACCTGAATGGTGCTAAACATAAAGCCAAACAGCGAATGCAGGAACGGCAGAATAATTCCAAGGAACGGGAATCAAGTAATTCCGGAAGCCGTAATTATCAGAGTTCTCGAGGAAGTTGCACTTCTGCACGTGGAGGACCCAGCTTCCGACGAGGATTTCGAGGATCCGGGCCAAGGGGTAAGTTTTAACAATCATAAATTATCAACAACAACAACAAAAAAGAGCTATAAAATTTGTGACGATTCTTTAAAGTTGTTCTCTTCTCGACTGATGCTAAAATCAATTTATAAACATGTCCTACCTATCTTTCAAACAAGTTCTTTAGCTTACCTATTTAAATGTCAGTGTGGTAATAACTACTTAAAGAAAAGAATTACCAGAGATGTGTAAGGATACAAGAAGGTGCTTATCTCCATTTGGTGGGGATGAGTTATTTAGGTCATGTGGTGGCTGCTTAATGATGTCACTCTATACAGTGATGAAAGCAGCAGTCAGTTTTCAGTTGGTTTTCATCAGCTACACTGTAAGGTTTCTTTGTTTAACCCAGGCAGAGGCTAATTCTGCCACCTTAGCAGCTTACACGTTCATGGGGCAATTTCCCATTTTGGGAATATATCTTTCCTAGATATAGAATGAAACTCCAGTTCACAGTCCTCAATTTGGAAAAACCTAAGATTTTCTGTTACCTGTTCATGGAATATGTCCTCACCTGGGACATAGATGAATCTAGCCTGTTTGAATCTGGAGTCATAAACATGGCTTTTCCAGATACCAGAGTATCTCCATATATATGTAAAACCCTTCCTCTTTGTTTCTTCTTACACTCTGCTTTGCTATGTATGATATATTATTCTCCACATATATATAGTTTTTTGTTTGTCTTTGTAGTATCATAGTCTCTCTGAGAAGAAAGCATGTTCATCATTCCCTTTCGTTTCAGACATTTCAGTCTGCCCATGAAATAAGGTGTTATTATATCATGGATATAATAATGTCACAATGGGGGAAATACAAATGGGAGAATAAATCTTTTAACATAGCTCTCTCTCATTACACATGTACCAGCATTTTCTGTCTCAATTTCTGTGACGAGGAGTTATCATTTATTTACATTATTTGCACATGGACTATTATCCTCATCTTTGTTGTTGCTTTCATATTTCAGCTGTTGCATGCCGTGACCTTCATCAGGTGCTTGTCATTTCCCTGAAGCTTATCTGGATCAACAACAACCTGATGAAGGCTGACGGAAATGACATAATGAGGACAATCATTTATGTGTTGTTATGAAAAAAACTTCTCTAAATTCTGGGCCATTTAGATTAAAAAAACTTCAAAGAACTCTTTCATGTGGAAGTCTTTCATTTGGGTATTCGTTTTTGTTGGTTGGTGCCAAAATTAAGTGAGTTGACTGGTGAAGTCAGTTGATGGGGGAAATTTACTCCAGAGGAATCTATTTACTAACCATTCACTGACCTGACATGTAAACTATATCACAAAATCTCAATAACTTCCATCTGACATTATTTGGAAGTATTTCTAATTTCTTGCTAGTAAGCCTTTGATTTTTTTAGTCTTTTTTTAACACTGACCATAATTACTTAAACTATAATAAAACCTTTTTTTTTTGGTTTACTATA